>VWZY01004812.1:180504-254075 GCA_013399075.1 Chloroceryle aenea
ATTTACTTTTTCCTGACCTTTCCCCCCTCCTAGTGGTGATGGGCCGTGGGGAGCCATGCGGTGGGGTCGGCGTGATGTGATGGGCCTTGGGTAGGGCGAGCTCCTTCCCCCCTCACGGTAAAGTCCTTACCCCGTGACTCCTTCTACCCCTTCTGTGGACTCGCGATGCAGACTAGGTCATCGGCTGTGGCCAGGTGTGCAAGTGTGAAAATAAATAAATATTAAGAGTTAGTCCCTGTAAAGCCTCCAGAGTTTGTGTTGTGGTTTTGTTGTTTTTTTTTTTTTTTCTGAAATAGACTTTTTCTTTTTTCTTAACTCCAAATGCAGAAATAAGCAGATAGAGCCATCATATCCCAGTCCTTCCAGCAGCTTCTTGAATGGTAAAATAATATGAAGCAAAAAGAAAAGTTGGAGAGAGGGTTAATACCTCTCCAGCTCGTGAAGAAACATTTATCATCTTTGTATTGATTTCTTCTCAATTCCAGCCCTCAGAGTGAAGCCTTTCTCTCTGGTTCTGGTATATATTGTGCAGTAATTACATCTAGAAGGCAGGCTTCAGGAACGCTTCAGGAAAACAAGCTATGATGTAGGTTTGATATGACAGTATTGTGTGACTTGCTGATTTAGGTCAGTGGTGTTTGAACCAGATATTTGTATTATGGTTTGAATATGAAGACAAATGCAAGCGGAGAGTAGAATAGTAAGTCTATGGACGTTTGCTCTGTGTAGGTAAAGTCTCTAATGCTCGAAGCTGTAAATCAGCTGTGTAATACTTTGGAATGTTTCAGGGCTGTTCACCGCTGAAGATTTGCTTGGAAAGCAAACTATTTTCCAGAAGGCTTTTATGCATTTAGTTTTCATACAGAGCTACCATGTTAGACCTCAATGACTGATTTACTCTTTTATGCCTTATCCTGGAAAGCAGCAATATCTGTGTGTGCATGCAGGAAGGTGGTAAGGGAAACATCGTGATAAATGGGGACGCTCCACACTCTGATCCGGTACTTCAGAGATGCCCGAGGCAGGAAAGCTGCGGGGAGGATCTCAGTGGTCTATAACAGGACATTGGTGCTGACAACATCCAATGGCAAATCATTGGAATTTGTGTTGGCGGGGAATCCCAGCCAGATATTAACCATTTAGTATCTACCACATATGTTTCAGTACCTTTTCGTAGCATTTTCTAGAGGGGATTAGAGAATTAAGGTTTTTGTTATTTTATGTGTCAATTTACAAGCGTCTTTCTTCCTTCTGCTTCATATCTAGCTCTCTTTAAGTGAAAGAGAGGTCACTATTTATTTTCTCCCCTGCAAATCGCTTTACTTTGTGAAGAAACATAAAGGCTATTTTTTCTTTGTTCAGCAACAATAAGTGAACCATGTAGAAAATAAGTCTTTGCAGCATTCCTTTGTTAGGATGATTGTAGTAGGTTTTCACTGTTAAGTAGGTATTTTTGTTGCTGTTCCTTTGGTTGCAGTAAGAGAAAGGAGTCATTCTTGCACAAAAAATATGTGGGTAGGGTTTTGCTCTTTCTGAAGTGCTACGTTTAGTGCATTTCTCTGTGGGCTTGTCACTAGTAATTGCATTGCTTAATAAATCAAACTTAGACAAGGTAAGAGAGGTTGTTTCCATGGGGTCTGTTTGCTCATTAATCTAAATTCACAGTACCAAAAATCAGTAAGGCATAAATATTAACACTAGTGTGATACCCTTACTATGTAGTTTGTGCTTTGCCAAGAGAGGATAAATACTTTTTGCACAAATGTGTACTACTTCCTTTGCAGAAACCCCCCCCATAAGTTTGTGCAGCATCTAGCTGTTGCTGTGACTATCCTGTCATCAAAGGAGTGACAATTGTTATCATTCTCTTAGGCTGGATGCATAAATGAAAGTCATTTTCTTGAGTCTAGATTAGCTTTTTAGTAATGGATCAAATTGTTGCTGACCTGGTAACTGCTTGTAAATGAGTGTTGGATTTTGAGTCTTTATAGTTCTGACTTGAGAGTTAATTTTGCATGTAACTATCTTCTGTTTGGAGGAAAAAATATGCTTAGGAGCTCATTCCTATGAACTAATCATATGCTACTTCCTATATTTTTGAAGGTACAGAGAAGACTGGCTTTGTTCATGAAAGATTTTACGGAGGAAGGTGCATTGTGCACATAGAGAAATACAGAATGTACAGGAGAGGGCCCTCCAAGACTTTATTTAGTCCTGTGGCTTTTATGAAGATGACACTTCTTACATTTTAATTATCCCTTATTTCCAATGCCTTTAAAAAATATGCTTTATGTTATGGGAAGTTGCTGATGAAGTCCTTGAAGATAAAGAATGTCAAGTGAGCCTTTCCAGGTTGTAAGAGCTGAGCTTGCTTCTGGGGGGAAATCTCAAGAGAGAACTTTGCTGATAGCAGGTTTACAGGAGCTGATTTGTGATTAACAGAGGCTGGACACGGCTTTTAAAAGTCTTCAAGTAGTCACAGGAGCTGTGTGCACTAGCAGCAAGAGTAAGAGGCTTCTTAAGTTGGAGAGGGAGGAGGAGGCATCACAGAAAGAAGGCATTTGAGTAGACTGAAAAAAAGGAAGGAACATGATTTGAGGGTAACTGGAGTTTCCTCGGTCATTTTGAGGTGTCTACAAAGCCTGTATTTAGGCTGGGAGTGTTGCTCTGCTTGGAAGAATGAGGAAGATTTTTGCCTCTATGTGTGAGTTAGGATTTTTAATACGGCTCTCTCATCCCCTATCTTTTCTCTTTTTTGTCTAGAAAATGGGGATGAGAGGTTTTTTGGTCCTGTTCAGAAAATGGATGTCTTGGTCAGATCTGTGAGGAATGTCTGAGTCTAGCACAGAGATGTCATGTTTTTCAGCTGTCCCCCTTGTATCTACACTGGAAACCTCTGCTGATCAGATACATCCTGCTTGATACCATAAAAAACTCACCAAAACCCCCTTACTGATTTCAGTAGGATGATTGTTTCACTCCTAGTTTTTGAGTCTTTGCAGGGACAAGAGTTGTCTGAAGTTACGTATGTGCACTCAGTTGAAGCTGTACTGTTATCGAGCTGTGAAAGTTTAATAGTTGGGGTTTGCGTCCAATTACGGAAAAGACAGATAGCAGGGAGGACTCTATCCAGCTTATGATCAGTGCTCAAGGACAAACATACTGAAGAGTTTTCTGAAATAAAATGTTATTAACGTTGACTCTAATTTCGATGTTCAAGTTTCACGGTTAAATGAAAGAAATTACTTCAAACTATTAATCTCAACTGTCCTTGGAAAAAATGCTAATCATTTGGTTGCTGCTTTTTAGCAGCCAAATGAATATGTGGCATGATGTGCTCTGAAGCCTAAGGGTATAGTAATAACACCGTACTTTAGCTAATATATAACTTTAATCTGAGAAATTATGGAAAAATGAGACTAATTTCTGTTTGCCCAAGTTACCGTGCTTCCATTTTTCAAGATCAGAGTTGCTCCTGTATGTTGACAAAAATGTAATTAAAGGAGCATGGCACATAAATATAAATAAAGTCTATTTCTGAACAACAGTTTTTTAGTATTTTAGGAAGTGGAATCTGATCAGGCAAATGTTCATAGAAGAAGATATGGAGTCTTCTGAGGATGCAGATGTGTCCCAGATGGTTAATTTATGGTTTTATATATCCTTTCTGGGGACTGCTTGCGGCTTTAGGTGCCTAAATATCTTACAAATATTTGCCTTCATGATGTAAACTCCTGTCAATGTTTCTTCCAGTTAAAAATTGTGGACCTGCATCTTCTTACACTGTGTTGATGGGAATGTGCCTTCATCAATTGCCAGACTTAACTCCCAGCAAGAGCTGGCCTGTATCAGCTCTGTAGAGTCATTCAGAGGTTGGAAGCAAACCGAGTAGGAAGATGTAAATTAATGCACAATTTCACATGAAGCCAAGGAACCTGAGACGTGGCTAACTGGAGGTGCCCAACTAGAGAATAACTTTTGATGAAAGCGACTAGTTTTTACATTTGTGTGCTAATAAACCTGTAGAGAGAAAAAAAAAATCAGAGAAAAATTGTTCTTGGTTGCTGTTAATTTTTCCATTACTGAATGGTAGTTCTGATGATAGTGTTATCCATTTTTCTAGGCTACAGATACTCATCCACATTATTTGCCTTGGGGTGAGTTATACTGGCTTCTTTCTTTTAATGCTGCTAACATGTGGTACAGCTCTCTGAAGTGATCTTGCCCCCACTTCAGTGAGGATAGGTGTACTCTTAAGTGAATCAGACTGGTCATGTCTTCAAATGCTTGCTTTTCAGTGAACAGTTGTCTTGTTGAAGCACAGCTGCCAGGACAGAGTGGATTCCTGGTTTATGCCTTTTCCCACCCAGGAAGTGAATAGATGAATGAGTGTGCAGATTATGAGCATGACTGCGATACTCCATGGGTATTGCTGCTGTTCTTTCATTTTTGTTTCTTTTTTCTTTTTCTCTGACTGCTAGCAGTATTAATGAGAAGCTGAAGAAAACAGGGGTGGTGAATAACCTCTCCAGCTGACTGGAGGAGGAGGGAGGACACAAGGCAGTAAGGAAACTAAGAAGTTTGTGCAAGCATTGTAAGATATGTTTTTATTGTACTGAATGGGTTCACCTTATGTCAGTTTGAATTAGTCTTCAAGTGAAATACGGTTAAAGTGAAATCACTTAGTACATGGCTATTTTTTTTAATGTGGTTTTATTATGCATCTTTAAGTTTGCTTGGGAGTTGAAATACTAGTGTTCTTAATTATCAATTCATTTGAATAATGATGAACCATTTTCTAGAACTTAAAACTTGACCTCATCTTGCTCCTGCCAACAGTACTGACACATAAAATCTCAGCTGACGTGGGTGTTGCAGTTTTTCTATGCATAAATGTTGTAGTGATGCCTGAATATGTTTACCCTGTGTCAGTGTCTGCTTTGAGGGATTTTGCATTCATAGCATGGAGGCCTTTCTGAAGAAAATCTAGGTGTTTTGAGACTTGGATGCTTAGTTTAGGAAAGCCGCTTTGAAAATTCCTCTTCTCTGCTTTGTAGATATGTAATAAATGAGACCTTGAGTCTTGAAGAGCTATATTGGTATTTAGGAGCTAAATGTGGGATGTTATTTGGTCTTGTGGCAGCTATTTTGTTGTTCTTTGAAATAAAACGTGCCTGTCTCCCTGACAGAGTGCCATTAAAGTTTTTCTGTTGGGAGTCAGTTTATTCTGCTGACAGTAGAGGAAAGCTATCTGCTAACTCCTCGCAGGCAAAGAGGACAGTTGTTTTTCCACACGTCACTCTTTTCATCTTCAGTCTGTGCAGGAAGCTCGTAAGAGACAAAAAAAATGCTATAATACTTGCTTTAATCAAAGCAGTGCCTTGCCCTTTCCTTACTCCTTATAAAATCATCTACAATTTGGATTACTGTGTCTTTTTTTTTTGCATCCTGAAGCCTTATACCTGGAGTTACTTGATCAGTTTGTTGGACTGGTTGAAAAGCAGTGTTAGGTGTCCTGGGATAGAAGAGGACATCACTGTAACAAGCGGTGAACAATGAGTAAGCAGGGTATGAAGGTATATTTATTTGTGCCAATGTTGTTTTTCTGCAGAGGTAAATAGAAGCAGTTCTGTCCTGACCCTTGCTGATCCTCAACAGTAAACCAGTTACTTTCTTTGGACCTCATTCCATTTCTTTAAAACAAGGATGTCTGTGAAGTAACCCCTGAGTCACTGAGGACAAGCATCTGCCTTTGTATCAGTTTGTTGTTCTTAGAAATACTATCCTGTTATAATCTTCCTCCCCAGTTTTAAAAGAACTTGAATTTTAGGAGGTGGTGAAGTTGCTGATACACATCTCAAAATAAGTAAGTCTGCTAGCTACCTAGAAGCTTTGAAATAATTAAGTACAGATTACATTGCTATCACAAGTGAGTTTAGGGATTAAATTTTCAATACTTTCATTGGTATTTAGATTCCTAAGGTGCTTTCAGACTTGTGGAGATTATGGTATAGATTTACTGCAGTTAAAGCAGAAATGGGGGTCTGTGCAACATGGCTCTTAAATGTTGCATCCATTTAGTAGGAAGGCAGAGAGAACCAGTTGAATGTTTATTCTTGTTGGCCTCCATGCAACTTGTAACTAGTTTTCATACTATTCGTGTGTATTTTTGTATTTAAATCTATGCTTAAATGCAACTAAAATTTGCCTGTTGACAGTAGTTGCATCATATTCTAATTGGTGAGAATTGCTAATGGAGGCTCTAAAATTAGTTGTTTATTTTTCCTTCTTTGCCCAAGGGTTTTGCATCAGATTATATGGCTTCTGTATAACTGTTTGTGTTCCAAAGCAACACCTTTGTGCAGTTTTAGCTATTTAAGGAAGTGTTAAAAGTATGGGCTCAGTGACAGCAGTTTCAGAAACTGACTTCTTAAATTGTTTCTTACTACATTGTTTATTCATTGTAAAATGCTTTTCTTGTGTTTACTGTGAATTAATTCATTGTTACCTTTGTAAACCTGGGGCATAAAATGTGCAAGTTGGTAATGTTTTTATCTTGGCATAATGGAAGGTCCTCAGCTGCTGCAAATTGTCATAGCATGATGCTGCTGTTTCTGTGGTAGCTTTCATCAGGTGAGGATTTGCACCATAACCCTCATCATGGCATTATTCTGAAAGAGCTCTGTGTGTTCTTTCTGATATTTCCATCGGCAGGCTTTTTGTCAAAGGTACAGTTTTTATACTCTCTCTGTGCTTCTTGCAGTTTCTCTTTTACTGTCTGGTTAGTTGCAACCCCCCACATCTTTGTATAAGTCTGCTTGCTGTGAAGCACACAGGGGTGTCCAGTCCTTCCATTACAATTCTAGAGTTTTAGAGGATACTTGTCATATATATCAGTCCCTGGAATTGTTCTGTTGTGTTGTACCTATTTTTTTTTTCACCAAAGATGTGACACTTGCAGAGGTATTTGTGAGGTATTCTGTCAACAGCTGTCAGTTGTTATTTTAAAATCAATTATTTGTTTGATGTCCATTTTGAAGTGATAGCAACTTCTTTTCCTTGAATAGTTACCAAAATAAATAATCCACCAAAAAAAAGTGGTTGTTTGAGTTACTGTAGCTGTGAAGCTCAAACTGCAAACATACAGCCACTTCAACAGTCTTTTATCTGTTTCACTTTTCTCTACTAAAGAGTTCTCTGATATTTTGTTACTGTGAAAGTACTTACACATTACAATAAAAACAGATCACAGTGTCCTGATTAACTCAGTGACTTGAACTCCACAAACCCTTTGCTATCAGATTTTATCCAGTCCTTGAATAATTTTTGTAGCAATCTTTTTATGCCTTTCTTTTCTTTTTTGACTTATTTTTAGAAAGGTGCATGCTAGAACTGAACACTGGTCTTATTCATAGTGTATTTGTGTGATGCTGTTGCCCTTTTTGTTTGGCCAAGGATTTTCAGTGGCCTATTTTTCTGCCACAGCAAGAAAGCTCATGTTGATTGTTTGCTTAGTATGACTTCTAGATCATTATTGGAGTCTGTGCTGAACAGAATAATCTGCTGTTCAGTAGATGTGGCCTGGATCACAAATTCTTTGGCGTTTTTTAACTTTATTATGATAAATGCTTTTAATGTACCCCTCCCCCCCCCCTTTTTTTTTTTTCTGTGAGTTGAATACTGTCCTAATTGCAATTTTAGCAATAGAAATGAAGGCCTCTTTGACTGAAGGCCTCTGATCTCAGTGTCTTAGATGCATCATTTATTCTGCTTTTGTTTTCTTCCTTTTGTAATTCAGCAGTTTTTAAGGGGGTAGCAGTCAGTGTATCCTATAATGCTCCAGGTGCCTGTTGTGGAGTGATCTAAAATGGCCTTTTTAGGGTTGGACTTCTCTTAAGCATTGTAAATGGAAAGCTTCACACAGCTTCAGAACATGACTGTAACCTTCTGACAGTTATCATCCTTGTGTGGTAATACTGATGTGGTGAAGATTTGAGCTTCATCAGAAACCTGGAGTGAGAAATAAGATTTGAATGAAACACCAAGCAGGCTATAGATATCTTAGGAGTGGTGTTCTTGTGTGGGTTGTTTTGGTTTGTGTGTTTTGTATTTGGGTTTGGTTTTTTTTTTTCCTTCCCCTCCCATTCCCTCACCCTGTTACTGTTACTCATTTTGCTGTTTTTGTTAGTGTTTCTTGTACTGTCCTCATTTTCTGCTGCTGCTGGCTGAGGGTGGGGGGACTGAATATTCATCTAGTTGCAAGAATTTGCAAGATCTGCTCCATTACTGTGGCCCAGTTTCCATTAGGCTGGCATCCCTTGGATGCATTTAGCTTTCCACTTTGATTGTGTTTGTTTTGAGCAAGCTTACACCATGTGTCAAATGAGGAAAAACAATTTCTTTCTGTCCCACTTAGTATTACTCTGTCTGGGAAGAGACTGGTGTCTGTGAAGGTAGATGAGAAGGTGGAGAATTCCTTATGTCTGAAGTAGAGAGGGATTCCAATCTTCCAAATATGAAAGCCTTCACCAGAAACCACTGAGGAGACCAGATCTATGTAATACTGGATTAAGGTCTGGCATGCTGAAAGGATCACAAACTTAATCGTGCTTGATTGATACTGGTATTTCTCAAGTGCTTCAGAAGGACAGAATGCAGTATGAGCCAGGCAGGCTCTGGCAGTGCCTGCTGCCTGGAGAGCAGAGAGGAGTGACTAGGCAGTCTGCCAGGAAGGTTTTAACTAGCCTTTAAAGTGATGGACTAGATGACCATCCCTGAAAGTCCCTTCCGGTGTTATGTGCTATGTGTATTCTTACTCTGCACACTAAACCCTTGGTTGCCCCAGCTCTGTGCCTATGATTGCTCTGGAAACTGAAGGAGTAAAGTTTATCTCCAGCTGCTCAAGCCTGTGTTACACTCGCGGTCAGAGAGCCTCTGCTGTGCACGGAAGGGGAGCGTGATGCCCAATGTTATTACTTGCCAGAGCGTGAAGCCTGCAAGTAATGGTAATATAAATGTATTTCAATTTGTAACCTGGTCTTCTGTATCAAGATTGGACTACTTCTATTCTGTTGCACATGTGCCTCACTTGGGGAAACATGCTGATAGTACTTAACATTTAATTGCTTCTCTTGATTTTATTTGTAAATTAGAATCTAGAGGATCTGTAAGAAAAAAAGCAGTAGAGCTTAATTGGACAACATTTTAGAGTAACTGGAAAAAAAAAGACCCATAGCTTTCCAGCTTTTGGATCGGAGACAAATGCAAACTTATTTATTGATCCATACGTATGATACCATATTTTAACTACTGTCTAAACTGGAGGTCATCCCTATACTAGATTGCTTAAGATTCTGTCTGTCTTATCACATCTTGTACTCATTTATAGTTGTTGCCATTTCTGGCTTTGTTGGAGAGACAGCTAGTGTTTCAACCTAAATTAAAATCAATAAGAAGCAATTTTGTTTGTTTTTTAACTACTAGAGCAGGATTTCTTTTTTTAGTAAACCTCTGTACGTTCAGCTAAGTCACTTGGTTCTTTCCATCAAGATAATTGCCAGACTTCATTAATTCCTAATTTTTGCATATGTAGGAACGGGCTTATTTTTCAGTGTACCTAACAAAATGACAAATATGATTTTAAAATAAACATTTCTGTTAAGTCATCACTGAGAAATAAATGTAGTCAATAATACTTGGGAGTTTGAAGTAGAAGAGTTGAAGCATCTTGAGGGGAAGCATATACCTGGGGCTTGTGGTGAATGATGTTGATCCAGGAGTCCTGCACTGGCAGGGTGGCACAGGCTTCCCCTGGCACATTTGGGCAGTGTCCTGCAGGGATGAATTCCAGTGGAAAAAGCAGAGTCTGGATCTCTATGCCTTCAGTCCTTGGCTTGGATATTTCGGCACCACACCAATTTGTGTAAGAAGCTGTTGTCATGTAGTCAACTGGCTTTTACCACATAGCTAGCAGATTGCCAGCAAGAGCAATTAACCTGAGTCAAATACAACATGGAATTCAAATGGAAGCAATGTTTGTTCTTTCTAGATAAGGCAATAGTGAACTATAACATAATATTAGAGTAGATACCTGAAGGAACGCTCTGGTGAAGTGTCCAAACCAAGATCTGTTGGCATTGCTGCTCTGGCAAGTTGATCACAGGGTGCAGGAAATCACCCTCTTTAGTTTGCGGTGCAGGCTGCCCAAATGGCCAGAGATGCACATGTTACTGTGGAATGGTTACCCTCTATGTTTATAAAGTTTGCGAGGGTTCAGTTTTCACTGGCAAGGCTTCCTGTCACTGATGTAGGTATCCAGCTGGAAGAAATCGTTTGTGTCTAAAGAAACATTATTTTCAGAAGGGGTAGACTATCTTTGTAGCTTTTGGTAAGGTGTTTGCTCCACCTCTTCTTCAGGGTGAGGTTCAGCATCTAGGAATGTTTGGCCTGTGTCCATATAGGCATTTCTAGTCTTCTGCATATTGTTTTAAATTGTGCAAGGTGAAACTGAGTCCCTGGGAAAAATGAATGCTGGGAGTTTTCTCCGGTGATTCTCTGGGTTGCTGTGATCTTGTGCAATGCTTAACATTTCAGAAAGATTTAAGAATTCCCGAGGTTCTTAATTCCAAATACAAAAACTGTTTGGATGGTCTAAATCTCATTCCCGGTTTAACTTTCCTTTGAAGTTCCTGAGTATTATGAGCTACCTGTTACCTTAATCTCTTGGGTACAGTTTTCTCTTAATTTCCTTTATTGCATGCATCTGCTTTGATTCAGATATGTTAATGAATCAAGGAAAAGGGCAAACTATGGGCAAAAAGAAGCAGGTCTGGTTATCCTGGTAATTGAAGCAAGAGTGTGTTCCCTTAAGTAAACTGCTAAAGCAGCATTTTGTAGGGACAAAACAAAATTTGTAGCTAGATGACATTGATGAAGAGCACATTTCCTTAATCCTTGAAGTCAATTTAAAACATGCATGTGAATTTCTTGAATTTGATATCAAAACAGCAAACCATTTGTTTTTAACTAATCACTTTAAAGCCATACAGGAATTTGTTTATGTGCCCAGAAGCAAGCTGTGTTTGCTTGCTTATATGAATAGACCTGGTGATCCAAGAGTGTAAGGTAAAAGTGGCTTGTCCACATGCTAGTGACATCTATTGTAAGTGAATCCCAAGTCATAGTTGAATGCGAGGAATAATATGTTACAACACAGACTGTCTGTCAAAGAGATAATTGATACCTCCTGTCCAACACTATCTACCTGTACTGCGTTCTCTATTTCATGTTACTAAGCAGTGTTACCTTTTCTGTTTCAACAACTAGCTTTCAAGGTGAAAAACATCATAGGAAGAAAAATATTTTTTTATTGGATGTGAAGACTCTTACTGTTTCACAGTAGTCTTGATTACACCTTCATGCTTTCCAATTTTAATTGGTTTCTGTATCAATGACTCTTCATTTCTGTAGTTTGAGATTGCATTCCTGTATTTGCCTCTCTATTTGGGAGGCGTCATCAGGCATTTTGGGTGCCAACTGTGTCTGCAGAGCCAGACAAGGCTTGTAAGATGTGTGCTGTCAATGAGTAACAACTCTAGCTTGTCTCATTTGCACTCTATTAGTAACAAATTCACTTGCTAAATAATTCTGTTCTGATCTTCAGTTTTTAATTTACCTGACAGTTGTGCTTTCTGTTGAGCTGAGAATATGAGCACCCGCTCTAATAAAGCAGTGCTTGCTTTCTTTGCGAAACTGGATGTTTCTGAACTATGTATGCTGAGTATGACAGAGCATGCAGTTCAATTTGCATATTTGCTTCTATTTGGGAGACAAAGGCCATCTTGGAGCTTGCCATGTTTGGTTGTATTGCTTGGAAATAATGTTGAAGCACATGGATCTTACAGAGAGTATTCTTTCTTGATGAGCTGGAAAAACATCGTTTTGGTGAACACCATTTCTGTTCTTGCCAACTGTCTGGGACATACAATACTGAACTAAAATAAAGGATCAAAGCCAGTAGCACTGTCCTGCTTGCCCTGGAAAGCTGATGAATTGTTCAGTGCTTCCCGTGGTGCCATTCAGTGGCTTCTCCTCTGATTGATACAAGCAGCACCAACAAAAATTGGACCTTTCTGCTGTCTCTCTTTCTTGCAAGTTAAGTGAGGAAAGCTCAATTTGTTTCACTGCTTAAGCCCTTGCTGCCCTCACATGTGCTATATGGGAAACCTGCTTACCTGTTTGCATTTTATGATGTGACTCTGCTGTCCTACCTTCTGGGATGACATTTTAGTAACGCCAAGCTGGCTGCAAAGGAGCCAGTGCTGTGGTTTTGTGTGTAGAGAGCTCCAGACCCCATTTGTGCTGGCCTGTAAGGATTATATGCTGTTAAATTGGTTTCAATATCTGCAGTCTTTCCCAAAAAGAGCTAAGGCTGAAGAAATGTCTCTTATTCAGAGCTATCAATACCTTTAGAAAGCTGCTTTGCCATTCCTTTACTCTTTCATTTTGACTGTTTTCCACTGATGAGTTGTTCCACTGGTCACTGGCCTTTGTAGTTATTCTGGTAGTCTTTGCCATGAGACGTCCTGAGACATCCTCTTTGCTGTAAAACCAAAAACCAGCCAGGCTGAAGTGCTGCCTTCCTGAGCAGTGTATTGTCTTTGCTGTAGGTGCTTGCCTCTTGTCTGCATGAACGCTTCCACATGGACTGGGGGCTCCTTTCTTTGCCCCATCCCTCTGTGGTGTAACTGGGCCCTTACGCTTATGCAGTGTTTGCTCTCCGGGCCTTATGTGGGCTTTAAGTAGGAATCTCCAGTGCCTGAGTGCATAAGCTGAGCTTTGTGTCATTCTTTCCCTTGCTTCTGAGCAGTTCAAGTCTTCCAGACACTGGGACCGAATTTCCACATATTTTGTATTTCACAGTTACTACTAAAGAGGATGCTCTGATGCTCTAGGATCAGTCTTCTGCTCTGCCTGGTCTGTTGAGCATTTCCGAGGTGCTGTTTTGCATTCAAGTTGGTATGTGTTGCTATATATGTATTTATGTATGAATAGTACTGCTTTTAAAACCTTGCATAATAATAATTAAGCGTAGCAGTTCTATACCCAAATGGGTTTCTTAGTGAAGCAGATAGCTGGATTAGAACAAATATTCAGCAGATCTAGAGTAGAGCTGCCTTCACATTGGGCATTCATAATGTGTGTCTGAATACCTGCTTATAGATAAAATTGCAAAATAAGATTTTTTTAGAGGAATAGTCTTGTCTGAAGAGCGGATGAGTTTACTTCATAGGGCAGGAAACTTCTTTGGTAGGAGATAACTGCAGTCAGGTGACCTTGTGATTGCGTTGGCTGCAGTGTTTTTAGCTAATGCTTTTTTTGTAAACTTTGAAGTGGAGTTGTGTGTCTGCATATGAGAAACTGACAGCAGCTGTTATTTTTGCACCAGAGATGAAGTGGTACGGAGAAAGGCTGCACTCCATACTAGCAAGTAATTAATTATATAGGAGTACTGGTTTTGGTCTGGAAGCAACTTTCCCTGTTCAGTTCAGTGGAGATTTCCACCCTGAGCGTGAGGGTGCAATGTCTGATGAACTCTGACTAGTGAGTGATTTATTGCAATGTTGACAAGAACAAACAACTTCGTACAGGATACGCTGCTGGAGGACAATGATACTCCATTGCAGTTTCTTCCCTGAAAAACTACAATGGCATTGATATTTTATTGTTCATATGTTCCTTCATCAGTTTGAACAGTTTTTGTAATAGAGGGGAAATGAGTGGTGATTGCTTGTTTTCAAACACTAAAACATGAAGAATTTTATTTTTTTTTCCAATGAGTAAAACCATTGAAGAAGTGAACTATTTGTGCAGTCATGTTTGCAGGCAGATTGATGCCTTTTCCTGTCTATGCTCCATTTTACCAACTATATATTTTCTTTAATGTTTCAAGAAGAGGACTGAAAAAGCAATAGAAACTGTGGTAACAGGGTCTGTGTAAAATACATATTGGTGTTCTAAAAGCCAGTTTAATTTGAGCATGTATTTTAACATAAACTCCAGCTATATTTTTCTTTGTTGCTTATTCCTCAGTTCAGCTGTTTTCTATTCCATGCTAGGAGTGTTTGTGAAGTCCAGAATTCTCACTGTGCAACACGTGAAAATTCTGAATGTGACAACGATAAGGAAGTGCATGGTATAATATATCAGATCATAGGTGATTTGCCCAAGGCATAACGTAATTTATTTTGATAATTATCTGCTGATAATTTTGAGGGGAAAAATAACCCCAACTGATTATGGGGGACTTCATATTGTAGAATCTTCATAGTTTCCAGTGTCCTGGTTTGTGTTCTGCTTTGAAGAAACAAAGGCTTTAAGAGCTATGTGGTGTTTGCCACCTGAAGACCTTGATGTCTCCTGATGTTCCAGTGTCCCTGAGAAGAGCACTGATGGAGTGAGCTGTAGCTATTTTTCAAATGACAAAACTGGACAAACGTGCTACAATTACCTTCTTAAGTTGGCTTGTGTGTAACCAGAACTTCTCACACAACAGTCTGCGCTTCCATCACTTCCAGGGTGTTGAACCAGGTTGGATTCCTCTAGCTGTTGTTGCTGGAGTTGGATCTGACAGCTACAGGAGAGCTGAATCTGATACCCTGTCTTTGCAATGAAGGCCAGTGTGAACATATCACACCTGTGACTGCAAACAACTCTTGCTTTAAGGCCAATGACACTTCTGAATAAGAATCATTTAAATTTAATGGGTCAGTTTGGACTGTGTTTTGGACAAGAGGAAACAGTCTGAAGTTGTGCCAGGGTAGGTTTAGGTTGGATATTAGGAGAATATTTTTCACAGAAAGGGTTGTAAAGCTCTGGAGCAGGCTGCCCAGGGAAGTGGTGGAGTCCCCATCCCTGAAGGCATTTAAAATACGTGAGAGTGTGGTGCTTAGGCACATGGTTTAGTGGTGACCTGTCAGTGCTGGGTTAACAGTTGCACTTGATCATAAGTGTCTCTTCCAACCGATTCTGTGTTCATCACAATATAGCCATACGCACAGTCTTTTCTGACTCCTTATGTTCTTATATCTTGTGTGATTCTTAAAACATTGCAGTGAAAGGCAACACTGAAGAAGGCATCTGGTTGTTTCCTTGTGTTCAGTGATGTGAATTATTTTGGTGAGAGAAACATTGTGAGACTCCTCATTGCATTATCTCAGCTATGCAAGTGTTTCTTGAGGATTCTGGTTTGGTTAATGGGGGAGCTGGATAACTGAAGATATATGTTTGGATGAGAACCTCTGAGGAGGTGGCTGTGCTTTCTCCTTCCTAGTCTCTGTTCCAGCTTAGTGCTAGCAAAGTTATTGATAGACCTTTCAAACTGGCTGCACCAGGATGTGCAGTTGCATGCCCCAGTATATATGATCAAGACTGCCTGAACAGGCCTCCTTAAGCCAGGATGACTTGGCTCACTGTTGTGGTAAAGGAGAAAGCGAACTCCTGTGCTGCAGTCTGTTGGGCTCAGCTGGATTTAGGAATCAAATAGCAAGGCTTCCTCCTGCTTTAATCTATGTGGAGACAAAGAGAAAGGGAGCAGCCAGTGTTCTGTGACACTCTTTGCCTCTTGGGGAAGAGAAGCACCTTTCTGGTGCGCAGTTCAGGATCTTGGTGTGTTGCCATACCATCAGCCTTCTTGGCCTGGGAGTTACACATGAAGGTATCAGCCTGGCTGATTCCTCTCCTTGGTAATAAGACAAGACATGTATCAATCCTTTCCTGAGCAAAGGATTGATGTGTTCGAGTGGATCCAAGATGTTTGTGAGAACTCTCTGGTATCTGCGTGGGCACTGTTTATTGAGCTAGGAGACATCCTTAGGAGTCTTAATGTTTGACAGTGCTGAGTTTTAAGTACCTTGACAATGAGGAAGAGATGATGTATGTTCCCCAGAGACATTATTTTCCCTTTAATGGCTTGAATTACTTTTGGATGCAACTATCAGACCACCTTACATTTCAGAAAAAAAGAAGCCTTTCCTGAGTGCTGAGTTGCTTTGACCTAGAGGACATTACAGCTATGCCCTCACCCTATGAGTTTCTGTAAGGGTGGTTTCAGGATAAATCCGGTTTGCTCAAGCTTGATAGTCATGAAGCCAGTGCTGATACTGAACTATTGGAGTATTTCAAAGCGGACAAATACCAGTAGTCTTTCCATTCCTCTTTAATCAAATAGCTCTCTTCTGAGAGAGGTTAGGAGCTGGTAAACTGATGTGCTGTGTCTGAGACAGATAAAAAATGATACATCCACTAATTATGGAACAGTTTCTAAAAAATGAATTCTTTTTATTATGTAAAATATTGTCTCTGGGTGGTGGTATTGGTATGCTGTTGATCATGCAACAACCATCTTTGCAAGCCTGAGTTTTCATGTAAAAAGGCATCATTGTCTGTTAAATATTTGGGCATTCATACCCCCCTGGGTTGATCAGCTATTTGAAATGAATTGTCTCGCAGTGCTGTTGCAATTAAAGGATGGCATGCTCAGGTGAAAGGGTTTGTCTGTTTCATAGATTGGAGAGATACGCGCAGTGAAAATGAACATCCTCCCAAGGTTAAATTATCTATTTAAAGCCCCTCCAATTACAGTGTTGGATAGAAGGAGTGTTTTTAAGGTGGATAAGAGTTAGTAGAGGACAAATGATATAATTGGAGCGGGAGAGAGAGACAGAGTTCATACGTGCTTGCTTCTAATAGAGTGAGAGGGAGAAGACGACAACACCAGGGAACTGCCTTCAGATATCTTAGTCGTTTCTGGTTGCCTTAATCTCAAACAGTCTTTGCAGGTTGGGAAACGAAGAAAATAGTATTTGTGTAAAAGCTTCCTGTGACTTCTCCCAGGTGTGCTCTGTGGGGCTTGATGCCATCTGGCCTTTTTGTAAGAAAAAATGATAGAAAACAACCCTCATATTGGGATGTATAAATAGTCTACTCTTTGCTCTTTTGTAGCACAGAAGAATGTATTGGCTGGTGAGTTGAATAGACATATCCCTTTGTGCACAAGTTATAGCAACTTAAATGAAAATTACACTCATAGCAAGAGAATGCACTCTGCTTAAATTAGATAAGGAGATTATGACAGAAAAAGATCATTGAATAAAGGGGTCTTAAAACTAGCCAGCAAAATAAATGTATGACTTCAAACTTTGTCTTGCCAGAATTTATTAATAAAACACAATGAAGTTTTTGGAATACAATGAAGACCTCTTCCTTTGAAGGTTACAGTGTAATTTGTGTAATTGTGTTAGTGTAATTGGACTTCAAGATCTGTCCTTGTAATTTGGTAAGCTGCAGATCTTGCTCATGATTTATTGCGTTTTTCTTGTGCCTTATATTGACGCATCTAATTGCCTCGTAAGTATATACTCAGTTTAAAACCATCGCACTGCTCTCTGGACCTTGAGAAATTCACCTTGCGGTCTGTAATGATAATCTTGGTATGGATCTTATCTGTGAGGCAGCTGGCTACATTTGCTTACTTCCTTACTAAGTATACATAGCTAATTACTGTTCTGAATGACCTTGTTTTGCTGTCATACAGCTGAAGAAAACTTAATGTATGATGCCTTAATTTTCCCAGCTGCAGGATGCCCTCTTTTGGCAGGGAATCCAGAACACGGCAGTAACAGGCATCCTCTTTGTCAGGAGCTGGCTGATCCTCACAGTAAATCCCCTCCTAGCATTGTATATGTCCAGCACCATTTCACCATGTCCTGTACTGAAAGTGCATTTCCTGCTGGAATGGCTTAGACGAGAAGTGTTGGGCAAGGCAGTGATCAATGTTGAGATGATGTGTGTGCAATTAGGAATATTTTATTTGAATAACACTGTCTTATGAAATGGGCTTTCTCAGTATAAAATGAGTGCTGAAACATCTACACAGACTTGGAAAAAAGTTACCATTTGAGTGCTCCCTTGTTGCAGAACTCTTTCGAAATCAACAGAAAAAGTGGGCAAACAATTTATATTCTAAGGCATTAAGCACTGAGTTTGTTCATCTAGGCAATCTGAGGTGAGACTGCTCTTGGCTGATGCAGCAGGTAGAAATTTCAAGTCTGGGATGAAAACTCAAAACACTACAGAGGGAGGTAAAACCACACTGGGTAGGAGATGCCCATGGGAGAGTTGATGGCAGAGTCAGGCTGAGGAGCTGAGTCACTGGACAAAGCTGATTTAAAGGTGTGGGTGGTTTTTGTTGTTCTGTTGTTGTTGTTTCGTGGTGGGTGTTTTGTTTGTTTGGCCGTTTGTTTTTTTTTTTTATTGTCTTGCAGTGATTTCTCCATTGGCTTTACACAGCAGAGCTTGAGGAAATGGCTATTGTTAAAACCACTGGAAATGTAATGAATCTTTAAATCTTAAAAATGCACAGAATTAAAAAAAAAATATTTAGGAAAGATACCTCTTCACATATGTATTGATTCTTAAATGAGTGGTAGGAGACTTGAAAAGAAATTGCACTATTTACAACTTATTTCTACATCCTTGGGTTGAAATATTATGTATAGAGTTCAGAGCAGAAGATGTTGAGTGAAGTTATACAAGCTTAATAAAAATAAACCTACACATGACTTTGCATAAAGGGGGGAAGAATCAAAGGACTCACAAATTTGCATAGATAACATTTGAATTGTTAATTCATATTGCACTTCATTGCAAGGATGTCATTTTTAATTAAGAATAAAATGTGGTAGATATTTTAAATGGGAAATGATTATAATTGCAGATGGAAATTGAGGTAACGAGAACTGGTTTAATTGTTAAAACTTAGCATTTTTCTTTTTTGTCTATAAGCTTGTAGTCTGTGGACACTGACATTTGGTTTGTAGATGTGTATATTTAACCACACAATGATTAAGGCATGAAATACTGCAGCAAACACTGTTTTAGTCTGAGTTGTGTCAGTTACTTGCAAGGGTCTGTTTGTATGGATGGAGTTTTGAGCAACTTTGGTAGACAGACAATACTGTATTGACCTGAACTTAACTCTGCAAGATTTTGTTGATCTGTTGTGCTCTTGTCTGTGGTTAACTGATGTGGCTCTTCAGGAAGCTGTGGGCAGCTTTTTGTACCGCCGAGCAGATCCGTGCCTGCAGAGAAGAGAAGGGGAAACCGGGGTGTGCAGCTCCTGCCAGCAAAACCCCTGTGTATGCCTGGGAGGGTTCCTATAGCTCCAGAGAGCAGTGTGTCAGCAGAAGTCTTCCGGAAGACAAGATGGTGATACTGGAAGGAAAGAAACTCCAGGTAGGTGAAGAAGCAGACCTGCAACTGTGCTGTGCCCCAAGGGTGTTTTGGCACAGCTTGTTCTGAGCGGTGTTAGATGCTGCCACTGCTGGAGAAGGTCCTTTGGCCACGTGTCCAACACCTTATGGGGCCTGTGCATGAGTTTGAGGCTGGGGAGCTGTGGAGTGGCACATAACTTCTCAGTATACCTTTTATAATCTTTTTCTTGTTAAAACTTTGTTAAGGTCTCTTAAGATTTAGAACCTTGTTTTAGGGAAATGCAGCATGAAAACCTTACAGAACAGCCATTTCCTATTTGGTTAGCTATGACACCTGAGGTAAAGGAATGTGTTTGTGTAGAATTCTTAGAGATTAGAAATAGAAATTCTTCTGCCAGTTGAAAACTTGGCAAACTTATTTACTAAGCTTAGAGCTTTGCATCCAGAAAGGATTTTGATGTGAACAAATTAGTGTTGCCACTTATGTTAAGAACCATGTATGAAGTCTCTGTCATCTCTGTCTGCAGAGGGACTTGGAGAGAACTACAATTAGCACTAATTGGAGTTGCATCTGAATCCTCTGTCTGTTGGTATGAGAATGGACCCTTTAAGTGATTGGCAGGAACTACCTGCCTACTCTAATTCCCCAAAGAGCTGCTCTGTTGCATTGCAGCACATCGCAAATGAAAAGAGTGTTTACCAGAAGCAGCCGTGCCCCAATTATCCATGCGGTACAGGTGCTGAAATTTAATGCAGGTTACGCAGTGCGCTGGGTACTTGTAGCTGTAACAAGGATCTACTAGATTTTTTTTCTGAGAATTCTAGAGTTTTGATTCCTGATACCACTGCTCTGTGATGCCCTGCAGAATGGGTGGAAAAGAATGTTTGGCATACCATGGAGTTATGTAACCTTTTTAATATGTGTGTGGTGTGGGTTTTGTCTTTTTTTGTTTGTTCTGTTTGGGATTTTTGGCTTCCTCTATCAAAAGCAGCGCTTCAGCTAAAATCGAGCTTGCGTTATCCATGTTGGTCATGGGGAAGAAAAATTGCCAAAGTAGATAAAAACTATATATGCAGAAAGACACATCTCTGCTTGGTTTTGTTGCCCCTGGGTAAATAAAATAGAAACCTAAGAAGTAGACTAATATTCAGTGAAATGATAAAAGAATTTGTTTGAATGACAACGCAGTGGGTTTGCTTTTTTTTTTCCTCTGAAGTATGCAACCAGAGATATGAAGTATGGTAATGTCACTAGGGTAATACACAGCTGATAGCAGTGCATTCATTTGCATTTCTTCCCCTTACCTTGTGTTTCTTTTTTCCCTGAAGCACATGTGTTGGGAATTGAAAATGCAGTTTGCCTATTATACACTGGCAGTAATCTTTCAATTTTTTTAATGTAAAAAATGAGGGCACAAACACGAGCAGCCACTGATGTATGGGGCTATTGATGGGAATTGAATTTGCAAAGGGAAAATGGGATTTGGTTGTAGTCTGAAATGATAATGATGTAGCCCAAATGGATTTGTAATGGTCATTCATTCTTTTTTTTTTTCTTGCAATTTTGTGGTTTGACAAAACATATTTATGCAGGTGACTATGAAAGTAGCGTAGGTTCACTCTGAGTGGGAGTTAATAGCTAATGGCAAATAATAAGTATGCAAAGTCTGAGCTTGATCCTGTTCCCACAGACTTCATTAGGTGAAGGAAGGGATGCTGTGATTTATTTTCCTAAGAAGGGAAAAAGATTGGGGTAGTGCTTGTGTGTGAGATTTAAGAAATAATGAAATGAAAATGTACCCTGACATGAATTCTTAAAACTGTATGGATTTGCAGTATCAACCTAGTGAATGCTGTGTGCAGCACAACAAATGTAGGAGATGCTTTGCACAATGGGTAGATAAACAAAGACTTTGTCCCAAAGAGTTTCCTATCTGTGATCAAACTGATGTGAGTTACATTGAGGTGCTGTGTTAGATACTTGTGTCCCTGTGAGCTGTAGTTGTACCTGTGAGACAGTCATCCCCCAGCCTGTAATCTGAATTTGCAATTTGTGCTACCAAGGGACTGCAGAATTTTCTCTATGTCCTGGGTGCAGTTTTATGTGCCTTGTGGTAACTTTAATATTGGTCCGATTTCAATAGAGCTCTGTCTCCCCTCCTGTGAAAGTGAGGGGAGAATGACATGCTAGTGTTTATATAGTCAGAACAAACTGGTGGTGACAGGAAAATGATAATTTAGTGGTGTGGATGGATTTTTGGCTTTGGATGTCTCTTGTTTCTATTTTTTTTTCCTTCTTTTTTTGGAACAGTGAGCGTCATACTTGTTAACTGCCTTCCATTTTAACTGGAGTATAGTCCTTGTTAAATGCCATATAATTTATAAATGTGAATGGAAGTAATTACGGAGTATAGGAAAACTGCTTCTAGTTTTATAAATATATTCCTTATTATAATTTTTTCTA
The DNA here is from genome assembly GCA_013399075.1 of Chloroceryle aenea. Classification (NCBI taxonomy): domain Eukaryota; kingdom Metazoa; phylum Chordata; class Aves; order Coraciiformes; family Cerylidae; genus Chloroceryle; species Chloroceryle aenea. The sequence goes on from VWZY01004812.1 coordinate 202,240, forward strand.
TTTAAAATCAATACAGGCAGTGGTTCAGCTGCAAATGCTGAAACAAACCCATCTAAAGGAATCTGCTCTCCAGCTGTAGAAGACAAAAAGGGGTCATGTGGGGAAAAAGGCACTGATTTACCTGTAGTTAATATTGCCCCGTTCTCCTTTTGCCCCTGATTAAAGCATAAGATTTTGGAGAAAGAGCTTGGCTTAATGCTCTTAAACCAAGCTCTGATGCAGTCCTTGTGGGGCCTTCCCCGGGGGAGAGCAGGCAGCCCTGGGATTGCCAGTGTGCCGCAGGAAACTGCCTGGTGCGAGCAGAACCGCTCAAGTATTTCCTGCAATGTAACTGCAGCTGGTTTGGCTACAGGCCTTACTGCTATTGTATTAATATTTTTTTGATGTGCATTCCATGAACGATCCTGATGCAGAAAGGCTGTGAGCATCATAAGTCTGTTTATTTTAATTGGCTTTGCTATCCTGATAAGCTAAAGACAGAAAGAGCCAGGCGGCTCGGAGGGCTGCGGGTGGGGGTTCGTTTGTTTAAATATCAGCATTTGGAAACTGCCGGTTTGATTTATAACTGTCGGCTGGGTTACTCTGCCATGCCGTGTGTGTGAACCGTTTGGGCCAGAGACTGTTTTCCTGTCTGTACAGTGTTCAAAATGCTACAGACCTCTCCAGTGCTTTGGAGTGTTGCAGCAGTATAAATAGCATTAAGGGATGGTACTCTTCTCCTTTGTCAAGCATGGCAATTTCCTCTCCAGGTCCATTGTTTTGGTCTGTTTTGTACACTGATAAAGAAAAAGCTGCCAAATCCCAAGATGTGCCTGTTGCTCTTTAATAGTCTCCTTTGAATTTAGGAAACCTGTGCTTGGTCTATCCTTAGAAGAGTTCTTAAAGGATAAGTGCTGAAAGAATTCAAAGAATTTTGTTTTGACTATGAAATTGATAAACATTTCTTCTCCAATTTTCAAATGTTGAGGTAAAACTGGATTCGCCAATGGCTACTTAAAAGAAAAATTGTGCTTTTTTGATCTCTTGCATTGGTTCTAATGGAGTTCATTTTCTGTGAGAGATGTGATCTTATTTCTTGTCTATTTAGGACTGTCTGCTAAACAAACCAATTTCTTATGATTATATATTATGTTTGTGAAGCAGTGGTCTAGATTTATCTGGACTATGATGTAATTTGCACTTTTAATGAATGTTCTCTTGGGGAGAGGTGGACCCCATAGAGTGATATGGCTGTTTCACCCCAGAACGCTTTAGGAAAGCATTTGACTCTGCTTCCCAGAGCATTCTGCTTGAGAAGTTGACAGCTCATGGCTTAATCAAGTGTACTCTTCATTTGGTTTAAAAACTGGTTAAATGGCCGAGCACCAGGAGTGGTGGTAAACTGAGTTAAATCCAGTTGGCAAGCGGTCATGAGTGGTGTTCCCCAGGTCTTGGGCCCTGTCCTGCTTAACACCTTTGTTGATGATTTGGATGAGGGGATTGAGTGTACCCTCAGTAAATTTGCAGATTACATGAAATTAGGTGGGAGCATCGATCTACTTGAGGGTTGGAAGGCTCTGCAGAGAGAACTGGATAGGTTGGTCCAATGGGCTAAGGTGAATTGTATGTATGAAGTTTAATAAGGCTAAGTGCAGGGTCCTGATCTTTGGTCACAACACCCCTCAGCAGCACTACAGGCTTGGGGACAAGTGGCTGGAAAGCTTCCTGGCAGAAAAGGACCCANACATTGGAATGGATTGCCCAGGGAGGTGGTGGAGTCACCATCTCTGGAGGTACTCAAAGTGAGTAGATGTGGCACTTCAGAGCATGGTCTAGTGACCATGGAAGTGTTAGGTAGAAAATTGGACTTGATGATCCTGGAGGTCTTTTCCAACCTTGATGATTCTATAATTCTCTTTATGATAATACTGAATTTCATACTCTGTGCCCAGCTAAGTGTGTTATGTTGCAATTGTCAGGACCTTTGGTTTAATGCTGTGTTCCTTCTATATTGGCTGAACAGTCCGTTTTCACCTCTTGGCTTTAACTCAGGAACATACTTAAAGAATTCAAGTTCAGTTCATTTTTAAGTGTGTTACTGAATTGGAGCCAAAATGGTGTGAGAAGTTTCTCACTAAACAAGTAGATTATTGTTCTTCTAAACTTCTTTACAAAAAATAAGTAGATGGTTTCTGAAGCCATATAGTTGATCGTACTGGTTGGTGTTTCCTTTCTGTTTTGGCAAAATAAATATTTGTTGCTCAGAGTTTGTTTCACATGCTGTAAGGGAAGAAAATTGACATGCCATTGCAACCAAATTTGCTTGGCTAGAACTCTTGTGAAGTCTCTCTTTTGTTCAGAGGTGGGTTCTGTCTTCAGTTTCCTACAATTCAGTAGAGGTTTGTGTTGTTACAGCTCCATTATGAAGTTTTGTGGTAATAATGTATTAGTAGGATGGAATTGTCAATTGTAAGCCAGTAATGTTCTGGTTGATCAGTGAGTGAGAGTATTTTTTATAGTGTATCTGTGTACGTGCAGACATTTGTTCCGAATACTTTTATTCAGTGGCTCAGGGTTCAGTTGTTTTACTGGAAGTAGCAAGTATTTTTTGTCCTTTCCTTACTTAGCACCCGCATAAAACATTATTCTCATGAAACATTTATGGTAGCAATCCATTAACAGGAAGACAAAGATTTTTCTCTACAGAGAATCGCCAAAATGTCTTGCTGAAATGAAACCTGTTCTCCAGCTGTTTTGTATGCATTATTGCTGCCTCTTACTGAAAGTTTAAAAGGTCCGTGTGATGTAATGCGATGATACCTTTGTGTGCAAAGCTGCTTGGAAGCAATCTGAGTCAACAGGAAAGCAATATCTTCTTAAAGCTTGTGACTTTTATTAGTTTTGTGATTTCAGGTATGAAGGAGATAAAAAGGGCAAGGGTTTGCTGTAGATTCTCTTGAAGGCATGTAGAGTTCTTGAAGTAGTAATAAATGGCAGATTAAAATTGATCTCAGGGAGACTTCCAATGTTAACCAGTGTTATGGAAGTAAATGACTTCAGCTTTTTGGCTGCTTCATCAAAGGGATCATGTTGTATCGTGCTGTCAAGAAACTGCTTTACCTGAAAATTTCAGCTATGGAAAGAGCCTTTCTGGAATGTCTCTAGAATAGTAAGCTGGAAACTGTAATGAATGATTGAATGGCTGTTTGTGTATATATACACACACATCATTTTAATATGAGAGATAATGTTTCTGAAGACAAGAATAAGGATTCAGAGGAGCATTAAAAGCAGAAATATTATTTCTAAGTGAAGGGGAGTTGAGAATTTATTATTAAAATGTTAAAATAATAATTAATACTGCTAACAAATGGTAGAAATAAAAGCTGTCTGGTTCTGCTGGTATAGATGAGCAATTTTAAAACCACAATATGCCATGAATCACTTCTTCCGAGTGACAGGATCACTTGTGCTGTTACCAGTGCTGATTCTGTTGGCTTGGGTGCTTTCAATGGAAGAAAAGGAGAAATGTGTCTATAATGTTCTTTTACAGTGGAGGGCAGCTGACTTTGCAACTGCTGAATGAGCATGGTGATAGGCCTAAAATTAGCAGCTGTTTGAATACAGAGGCTGCACACAGCCTAGATCAAATGCACCACCAGCCAAAATAAACACAATTCTGCTGAAGTTAGTGGAGTCGTGCCTGTTTTCACTACTTAAACTGGCAGATGGTTTACTTCTGATGTTCAGGTATGAACTGTACTAAATGTCTGGTGCTGTGTGGAGAGTATGGGGGAGCATTCTTGGTGTTCTCTGCTGCTGAAACACCACTTGCACTGTGGGTTACAGTGAGCACATCCATACTAAAATAGTTACATGGAGAAGCAAAGTTTTTAAGAAATAAACATGGAGGATATTTTTAAGCAGCTTTTTCAGTTTTTGTTGGTTTATTTCTTATGGATATGTGGACCGTAGGACATAGTCATGCCAGGCATGACTATTACACCATAACCTCAAGATCGTTTTCCAGATCTTCTGTTCTTCCTAGGTACACTCAAAAGTTTAATCATGTTGTCCTGGCAATTGCTCAGAGAGCCCTGAATGCAAGTTTTCTATAAAAAGTATGATATACTAAGTACGTTATGTGTTTTGCTGGGCTCTATAGCTTCCAGAGGAAAGAATCACCATTTTGTGAGTTCCCAAGTGCTTAAAATGTCCAAAATTCGATAGAGAAGTGCTTGGTTTTCTAGTGCAGGCTAGAAGGTATTCCATGGACATATTGTATTCCATGGACAAATCAAGGTTGGTTTTTTTGTTGTTCTGCCACACTAGTGTTAATTTCATGAAATGCACATCTGAAGTGTACGTACTGTGCATATTTGCTTTAACACTGGAAAGGAGGAGAGGTTTAGTACTAAGAACAGAGCAGTTTTTCAAGGTGTTGGTTTACATTCTTTTTGCTTACTAATGAATTATGGAAATTGCGTACTGATGAACTACAGAAATGTACATTCTGCCTTCTCCCAAGTGCAGAAGTGGTCTCTGTAAAGTAAAATGCCTTGTTATAGGTCATGGAGAATATGGCTGTTCAGTGTATTGCTTTTATGTTCTATGGGGACAGAGCTTCACCAGCTCCCAGTTTTGCTATTGCCGCCTATAAGCTTTCTTCTAAGAATTCTGAAAATAAATGTTTGTTTGTCATCAATGCATAAATCTGCAGCACTCTAGTAAGCAGAGTAGTAATAAACCAAGAGATATTGGATCAGAAGTGAGTTTAGGCAATCAAAGTTTGCTTTGAAGTGCTGCATTTCTAAACGTGGGATGCTGTCCATTGATCCTTTGTGTGCTGTACGGTGTTCGAGATGGGCTGAGGTACTCTAATGCCTAGGGGATTTTTAGTGCTTGTGCACAAAAACTAGGGAAGCAGGATCTGTGAAGTCTGTAGAAGGAGGTAGAATGCAGGCTTCCCAGCCATTTCCAAATCTGCTTGAGATACAGGAAACCTTTCAAAAGAAATGACCTAAGAGCACATCCAGTTCTCTAGGTGCATTTCAGCTCTAGTGAGCTTGCAGCTCGTAAGTTCCCATGCAAGTAAAATGCTAACCCAGTGTAGAGGTGTTCGGTGTGCGTTTGTAGACACACATGTGTGTTGTGATGTGCGAAGGCTTTAGAAGGGTTGTTGCTTCTATACTTAAAAAGAACCATGAAGCATTTAGTAATTGGGAAGATAATAAATGCAAAATGAAGTAGTTGGAAACCTTTAAAATGCTTTATTATACACCCTTCAAAACAAATACTATTTTCAGAGAAACAATAATGTATGTTTTCAAAATAAAAGTTCTGGTTAGAGGGACTAGAAAGTGTAAATAATAAAAAAGGGAAACTTAGAGGAAAAATATAAACGAGGCAACAGCAGTAAAAGCAGCTGATGCAGGAAGGAAAATACCAGTGAAAAATTACTGTGAACTGATTTATGTTTCATGAGAAGAAATATTTTGTATGAAGTGTGACAAACCCAAAAGGAAATGTTACGAACAAGGAAGGTAGATTTGGTAATATCCTCTTGTCTAGATCATATTAAACCAAATGTCTGTTTTGTAGGGAGAGGGTAACCAGGTAGTGTGTTTCCCTGTTGCAGGAATAATAACATCACTTTTCAGTAAAGAGAATGTTAAACAATCACTGATAAGGATATACATTTTTTTAGATGGCAATTTACACCATCAAGGTATAAAAAAATTATAGTACTTTTCTATTAAAGATTTCTAGTACATTTCTAGGACACTGAGAAGCATGTGGGGATTAGAGAACGACGATTATTTTCATCTAGCTAAAATGTGGATGAACCAGGGATAGCGTGTTGGCTTGAGATCCATTCCAGGCAAAATAAGGAAAAGCAGATGTGGGATGCAGTGAATAGTGTGAATAAAAGACAGTAATGTAATTCATGCTGACCATCACTTTTTCATGGGAACCAGTCAAGCTTTCTGCAATGGAGCCTCAAGTTTGACTGAAACACAGTATGATGTACTTTGATTTCTATATGACATTTGATTTAGTTCTGTATGACAGCTTAACTTGATAAAGGGAGTGGGGTAGAAGGGGAGCAATAACTAAAACTGGGAAAATTCAGCCTTGAAATAAAGCAAAACTGTTCTAGTCTGTATAAACCCACTGGGGTGTAACTGAATTTGGGTGCTAGCCCAACAGCAGTCTGTCGCAGTATTCCTGTGATGATAGAATCATATTCTTTCTCTAGAAATGACAACAGATTTTTTTTACCTTTACATGAATAGAAAGATCCAGTGCAACAGGAAGCTATGTCCAATGTGAATACCATCAGTTTGTTTGTTTTGCCAGTGTAATACTGTCAAAGCTTTATTGAATGAGCTGACTTCAAGCTGTTGATATAGTTCAGACCTTGGCAGCTCTCTAATCTCCTTGAAGCTTTAGTGTTTGATTGCGTTCGTTTGCCCTGCAAATAGTCAACTGTGGAAGTTATCTCAAAGTGAGAATATATCTAAAGCCTGTATTTATAATGGACAAGGTTCACAGGAGTGTAGAGACCTTGTAAAACACACATGAGCTCTTTTTTGAATATGCAGTGAAATACTGAGTTCAGCTTCGTGAAACCTGTCAAACTGTGTGGTTAGAAGATTCTTTTGGACACTTAGCTTTAATTATTTAATGGTGTGTGAAATCACTGTCTGCCTGTTGTTGGCAGGTCACTGCTTAGTTTTATATTGATATTACATGTTGGTGCTCTACCTGCAGTATATATGTGAAACAGCAGTTTTGTCACTATTGGAGAAGAGAGTGATGAGATGTATGAAATTATCTTTTCTATTTTATTAGAGGGCTGAATTTTGGTGTAGGTTTTTTCACTTCTTGCCAGCTGTATCTAAGAAGCATTCCTTCCCAGCTTTTGCTAGGGTAAGGAATTTAGAAAAGAGCATGTAGTCTGTTATTTATTGATAAACTGCTTTCCAATGCATGATAGCCCAGGTGCAGTGCAGCTATTGCAGTTGAGTTTTTGTAAATAGTTTCATTTGAAATGGCCCCTCCTAGAGCATTCTGTCTTTTTTTGGGTACCAAATTGAAAAGTCTGTGCTTAGTGCAGATTTACATTGCTGAGAATTTGAGTAAAAATATATTGGCTGCTTTTTGTGACTGTAGGAAAAGAGAATGTATGTTTTAAGAAAAGAAAACTGCTTGTATCCATTTTTTTCATGAATACATAAGATGGTTTAATGGATTTTTTTGTGGGAAAGTATTCAAGCAAGAGTGTTTGTCCCCTGCCCATCCCATCCCTGTCCCCTTTCCTGCCCACAGCTTTTTTGGGGGGGGTTGTATATTTTGTGTGTGGGTTTGGTTTTTTTGGTGGTGGTGTGTAGTTTTTTTGGATGGTGTGGGGTTTTTTGGTTTGGTTTGTTTTGGTTGTTTGGTTGTTTTTTAAACTGTTGTCATTCTGGAAGTAGCAGGTGAACACTTGAAAACTTTCTGTTCTTGAACCAGTGACAGGTAAAAGCAGTCTGAGAGGAAAATAATATGGCTCTTAAGTTGACTACTTATGCTTTCTTAGGACTACTAGGAAACAAACAAACCCCATTAAAACCAACCCAACAAAAGCCCATAGCTGTTGACTGTCCAGGAGTTTTGAAACAGACTGCCCTGTATGTGACCACCACAGACTCTAGCATTTATTACTGCAAATTTATTGTTTTGGGTCTTGAAGAGAAGATGGATGGTCATTCCTTAGTGTCTGTCAGCATGTATTTTCTGTGCAGGTGGAGGCTTTGCTGTTCTGACTAGTGCGAGCTATTCGCTCTCAGCTATGTGGAGTCTTCCATGCTGTGTTGGCACAAGTATTCTCCATGACAGGGCAGTGATCGGATTTTGGGAGGAAACGTGAAAACCTCTAGAAAAGCATCCTTTTCCAGATGGATTTGTTTCTATCTGGTGCATTGCACAGCTGTTCAAACTGCTATGCTAAAACAGTGGGGGAATTAACTACTGGAAAGGCGTGGGAGGGTGTCTGCTTCCAAAAGTCTAAATGTAGCATGCTGTTAAATTTCTGTGGTTTCTCATTCAGCTGTAGTAGGTCGTAAAAGCTGCTGATCAATAGTACAGGCAGGTGATTAGCAGCCTGAGTTCAGAACACTTACCTTAATTTGGTTGATACAGTATGCTGAAAATAGAAGGATTCAGTAAAAAGCTAGTTGAGGAAGGAAGGCAGGCAGGAAGGCAGGCAGGCAGGCAGAACTTAACCAAGGACTGGTAAGTTGTCACATGGGATCTTGTTGCATGTTTAAGAACCAAAGGCAAATCACTTGGTTACTCAGAATCATTGGATCGGCTAAAATCATGCAGTGTGCTATTGAAAGAATTATGCAGTGTTTGAAGAGAGTGGTTCACTACATCAGATCATGAAAAGGAATTATTTTCCCAATGAACACATCAAACACAGAGGATTTCAGTTCCTCCTTCATGGCTCCTCATGGTGTCTTTAAAAACTCCTTCTTTTCAAGCAGTATGTATGTCAAAATTCAACTGGTAAGGTTATAAAACTAACTGAAAAGCAGAAACGTGAGAGCTGTCACGAGTAAACTTTCTGACATGACATGCAGCACAAGGTGAAACAGCATTGGAGTGCTCTGCTAAAGTATTTTGATGCTACAGGTGTAAAACTCATAGGTAGTTTAGGGCATGGTGGCGTGTTCTTCAGTGCTTACATTCCACTTGTGCATGGATTGTGGCATGAATCTTTGGAAAATACATAATTTTGTAATTCATCTAAAAACTTAGAGTGTCATGCAAATGTAGCAGGGTAAAAAGTCCCTTTTGTCCAAATCGCTTTAATGTTGCCACTTGAACATTTCCATCTGCAGCCTTAAAATAGCTTTTAAATACAGCTTTCTGAACGGAATATATAAATAAATGCACTCTTCCTTTCCCAGAGAGGCAGGAAGGGTGTGTATGCATTTAACTATTTCATAATTCCTTCTCAGATGAGTTAGTAACACAAAACAATGCTTCCCCCCTCCTTGCCGCATATCAGGTTTTAAAGAAACACTTGTTTCTTGGTGGAACATGTGGTTGTATCCTGATGATTAAAGACTTACTTGAAAATTCATGTTTTTCCCCCCAAGCAAGTAGAAGTTTAAATAAAGACTAGAAGTTTGAAATGGCAAGTATAGAAGTGCAGAAAGCCCTCAGGAGAGTTGTTAACCTAGTTCAGAATTGCAGCCCCATCCTTACCTCTGAAAGACCCTTCATTCATCAGCTTGAGGCATACATGTAGGACCCACTATTGCATGGTTCTTCTGTCACTGCATTTTCAATACTTCAATCTGCAGAAGTAAATTGGCTTCAAAACATGTGAATTTCTACTGCTTAAATATAAACTTAGCAAACATGAAACCTTTATTTCAATTTTGCAGCCTCAATTTATCTGGGAACTTTCTCTTTTCTTCCTTTCTCTCTGCTTGCCGAATGTTCAATGTTTGGTGTTACAGACAATATAAATTCCTTTTCCTTCTAATAATCTCCTGCTTGCACATACAAGATAACAGCCACATATATGGTTTTGCTGGATTACTAAATTGACAAAGCACCAGAATAAACAGCAGTGTGTTGCAAGTAGAATTAGCTGATGTTTAACTTCCTTCTTAATTTATTCAGGTTCTATAACTCTGCTTGGCTCTGGTAAAAGCAGCTCAGTAGCTTGCTTCAGATCATTCTGTGGCATGCAAACTGATTACACTTAACCTATCAAGATGAATGCTGAGTGTGACCAGGGGAGCCTAGAGCCAGAATATTTGCAGGATTTTTTTCAGCAGACATCTAGAAAGAACCTGCTCAGTAATCTGTAAATGTGTAATCCTTTTAATGCATCAACTTTGTTAGAACACATTAGTGTCAAATATTAAGCATAATATTTTACTCCATGAAGCATATTGTTGAAAAAAAATTAAACTGGAAATGTGGTGATAGTGTGTGGGGGAGAAACGCCTGTGAAATCTTTTGAAGTTGAATTGAGAATAGCTTCATTAGATGTTCTCCACTGGCTTCCAAATGCTGGTGGTATTACATTTGCATGTGTCTGAGTTGAAAGTGTTTGACTCTGAGCCTGATGGTGGCCAGAGACGACCTCATCTAACTTACTAGCTTGAACTAACTGAAGATGGGACAGTGTTGACATCTAAGCTGTATTGTATTGGGTTTTCTTTTAATCTGTTAATCCATATTTGCAGTGTATCCTGATGTGTTTCTAGTGGAAATTTGACTAGTTGATGGAGATGTTTTATTGCTAAAAGCTTCAGTTAAAGGAATGTCCCTTTCCAGTGGGTTCAAGGAAGCTTGAGGGGTTCGAGCTGTTATGAAACTTTTGAGCTGTATACTTCCAGTTTTGTGTGGTTTTTGGAAGGGGAGAAAGGAAAAAAAGTTCTTGTTGGTCTGCAGACTTTTCCTTCCTCTGTAATTTTAAACCCATTTCCTCCCCTTGTCTCAATGAACAATTTAATGTGCAGAACTTTTTTGTTTTACTAGTTACAGGGCAGTGTTGGGAGGAAAGCCTGTGATAAGCGTCAGTGCAGCCAGGGGCCATAGCCACCTGGGTGGGTAGTCATTGTTCTGTACTTCTGTTGTACTTGTTTCTTTCCTTCCTTCATTGATCTATTTGATATTACCCAACCTGTATCTGGGCTGGATTATTGACAGGTTTCCCAAGCTTTATGTAGGTTGAGGTTAACTGTCCCCAGCATGCCATCCTCCCAGCTGGTAGTGTCTTCTCAATGAGTTGGCCAGTTTGTGCTCATCTAATGCACATCAATATACACTGAATCCCTAAAATCAGAAGGAATTAATATAAATCAAAGCTTGCTCAGATTTAAGCAGCACATCATGTTGAGCCTCTTTATCCTTAGTGCTACATCCCCCAGTTCTGGCCAGATGCTGTAAAACTGTAACTTGCTCCAACTGCCTTATGCAGCTACTGAAACATCCCAACCTTTTCTCTTAAATTTATCAGTGCTTTGACATTAAATATTTCGAGTGGGTTTTCTTGAACTGAGTGTAGCTTTTTTTTGTGTGTGTTCTTCTTAAAGGTTACTTTTTGTTGGAATGAAATTGAAGGTTGGGAGTTCTTAGCAGATGTTATGATTAAATCTGACTGGTTGTAGGCTCCTTCCTCTCCCAGCTCCCAAATGTAACATTTGGGATGATGAATAGCAGAATTTTAAAGTGATGTTGGTAGCTCTAATTGTGCAGGTGTGTGTGTGTGTGTGTGTGCACGTGAGCAAACTTTTCTGTGAGCAAAAGCTGTGCTGCAAAACTGATGCTTACTTAACCCAGCTTGTAACTGTATTTAATAAATCACTAAGTACCTTTTGCATGGGAGTGTTCTGATAATTTTGAATGAATGGTTTGCTAAATGACTTCAGTAGTCTCTGTTGAGGATAAATCGCATAAAGGACTTGATGGAGGTTAAGTCTTTTCTATATTTCTGGTGGACAAATTTTATGTGCTTTTACATTTCAGACAGATTTTGTTCATATTAAGTGCAGCAACTAGATGTTACTAAACCTTACCTGCAAAACACTTCTCCTTATTTCTTTTCCTTCTCGCAGTGAAATTGCCCGCTATCAGGCTAGCATTGACCCAGTCATCTAATATGTGCCTTTTTTGCCTCTGGCTCTTCAGCCTTCGATTTGTAAAAGTATTGTTAAATCGAGCTCACGCTGTTCATTCAGTTTCTCTCATTGTGCAGTTTGTCAGTTCTGTGCTCGCTGCCCTTGTGTAAGGACCTTTCTCAGCTTACCCCAAGGGAGGCTGCATGTTTTCCTCAGATGCCTTTTGGGGATTGTGTTGAAATTGTCTGGCAGTGAAAGGCCAGGCAGAGGAGTCTCTCTCAATCACTGCACCAGAATTGAGTGTGCTGTTGTGGAGCACCTGGAGTACAAAGCCCTTGTTTTTCATGGAGGCTTGTTACTCAGTAGTTGAATGGCAGCTCTTCTGCCAGCAGCAGAAGGATGCACCTTTCATATCTGAGCTGACAGAGCAATTGCTTTACCAGAGCTAGACTTCTGCATCACTGGGGTAAAATAAACGATGCATGGTATTTAGATGTATCAGTTATTTAACTTGACCTAGGTGTACCTGCTTTAGCAGTGGGGTTTGACTGGATGATCTCCACAGGTCCCTTCCAACCCCTACCATTCTGTGATTTAGCACATTTCTGTTTGGCTACTAATTACTTAATATCTTTTATTTTTAGTGATGTTATTCCCTGATAAAATGTGGTGTATTCAAATAGGTGCTTTATTTTTATAATAGAGAATGCTACGTGGGAACGGAGCAAAGTTCCATACCACTTGAATTTTCCTTTCTGCACTCAAACAGTATCTGTATCATGCCAGCACTGAGGCAAAGACAAGGCAAGTGGATTGTTGTGATAGTGCTGGTTTGATGAGTCTGTGGTGAACACCCTCTGGGTGTTAAACCAGGATTTAGCTACTGGAAGTGTGAATGCTGGAGATGTACTGAGGGAAAGTAGCTAAGAACACAGCCCAAGAGCCCAGCTGTTCCTCAGCTTGCTGCTGACAATGAGGAGCTGACTGCTGCTTTGCAGCATATTTCAGAGAGGTTTCACAAAATCCTAAGTAGTCTACCAACTACTAACAAATTTTATCTTCCATGTACATAAATGTCTGAAGTCTGCAGGAGAAAATAGTATTTTTTTCTTCTCTGATATAATGCTTAGCTTTAGGTTTCAGTGACAGTGCTGTGTCATGAAAATGAGATCAATGCCCCTGTGTCTGAGCTCTAAATATCTCTGAAGTAGTTATTTGTTTGGCTTCATGCACTTGTGAATATGTGTAAAGGTTTATATAGTCAATCTGGTGAAAACTGCCCTTTTCTTCCAAGGGAAGCCCAGAACTTCCAAATAGAAATTCTCAAAATTGACTCACTGTGCATTCATACTAACTAGGCCTACAGAGGTTTATTTGCCCCAACTATTTCATGCCTTTTTTCAATTCTTAAACATTTAAGATTAGTTTTAAAGGATAATTGAACTTTTTTTCATGTAATTACAAGATCCTACCAGCATTGCCCATACGAGTTCGGTGTTCTGAATAATACGAAGCAGTCACAGTAGATAGCGAGCAAAGTGTTTCTTCCTTCATGAGGTCCCTGACCTCCTCCTGCCATACGTGTCAGGGAGGTGAGCAGGGCAACAGGTGTAATTATTGTACCTCATCCCTTCTTTAAAATTTGTTTTATGTAGAACCAGCTAAGCTGTTTGCAGCCACTGCAGTGAGTTGGTAGTGCCCGCAGAGATTTCTGAGGTGATCTCTGTGGAGCAGAAACCTTTAGTTATGTTATATACACAGTACTATACCTTTGCAGAGAAAGGAATGATTTGGGGCAGAAGTCTATTATTTCTGGACTGATTTAATTTGAAGTTACTAGTTCACCTTTGAACTACTGTTCATTGTCTAGTGGCTTTACAAAGGAGTGGCTGAGGCCTATTGAAACTTAAAAATCAATTAAAAAAAATAAATCCTGCATCTCTATCCATTTGTGACCTCTAAGTGGAAAAGGCACACAGATGCCAGATTGGTACCATTTTCATCTTGGATAAATATTGATACTGCAGCATGCTTTACAAAGGTCTGCTGAAATTCCTAGAAATCCTGTCTATGTACAAGTGATGGTGCCCTGATATATCTGAAGAGAAAGCATTAAAGTATTAACAAAAGAAAAAAAATAAGTGCCTGAGTACAGTGGGTTCCAATGTCATCTCTCTGTCTGGAGGAGCACTGAGAGGGCTGCTAATGTGTCTTAATTAGGGTTCTGGGTCTGACAGTTGGAACTAAGCAGCATGTTTTCAGTTGTCAGAATAACAGCAGACTCCACATTTTATTGTCTCTGTTTATACAGTCTGTATTTAGCAATCTGGAATCCTAGTATATTGCTGGGGGGGTTGTGGCGGACTTTGACAAGTGCAGTAGGCCATAGCTCCCTGGTGCCTTCCTGAACTCTAGGATGAGGCAGGTACAGCTAGAGCAATGTCAGACCTGGTGATCATATTCGGTTTCAAGCAGAGATGAAGTAGCACACAAAAGATCCTGAATTGCAAACCAGACTTCCTAGCTAGTATTAATCATACTGTTACTTTTACTTTCCACTCCATTATTTGTCTAGTTTCTAATTTTTATGATTTTAGGAGAGTAATATGTTAATCATCAAGTATTCATTAGATGGAAAATATAATATAAAAATGAGGTTTTGTTATTGCTTTGGATGAATTCAGGATTTGATTTGTTTCTTTGTTCTTTGTTAAAAAGCTGTTAAAAAAACAAAGAAAAGAAAAAAAGAATGGTTTCTGCTGATAGACATGAATCTCCTAGAAGCTGCCATTTTAGTGAAACAAAAATCTCTTGATTCTTGGTAAAAGTATGGCCACAACCTTTCTGTCTTAATGCTTCAGTGAATGCTGCATAAAATGGTTCTGTTCTTTAGGATGCAAAGGACACGATTTTCTGGGAGCATCTTGATGACTGTTTAGAAGATGCCAGTGATATAAGAGTTTGAAAGAGATGTCCTTTTGGGTGAATCTCTACTCATTATTTCTTTAATATTAATAGAATGAGACAATGCATGAAATCCTGGCTCCAGCACACTGGATGGCAGAACTCCCACTGATTTCAATATGCCTAAGCCTTTCCCTTCTGTGTCTTGGTTGCTATGACTTTTTTCCTCCTATCAACATTGCAATGAAGTGTTCAAGGAAAGGAGAAGAGCAAGCAAGCTCCATGTAATTTAAACTGTCACTCGGCAAGTGTCCTGCACAGCAGCTGAAGGAATGTGACACTCTGGTGGTCATATGCCTTGACGGTGAACTCAGACCCATAGAGACCTCTCCAAGTGTATGCTTAATCAGTGTTCCTCCAGAGAGCTCTGTCATTCTCATTTGCCTCTTGCTTATGCCACTGTAAATTAGAAGCTACTCTAGTCAAGTTGAAGTAACTAAATCAGCATTAAGTAAGAGGAGAATTAGGCTTGTGCCTCTTGATTTTAAACAAGTAAAAATGACAAGACCTTAGGTGATGGCTGTTTGTTTGTTTTTTTTAACCCGGTTCTTTGACAAATAACAGGTCTGGTAATTTACAACTGAAAACTGACATTTTCCTGTTAAACTGAATGGCAGGCTTAACTTAACCTACCTCAGACTTTGAAGTATTGTCAAAACTGAAGGTCAAGGACCAGTGACATTTACTGGCATGGGCATTCTGGGGTTTTCCTTACCTTCAGGGAACAGTAAAAACAGTACGTAGCCATAAAGAGGCAGTGTTTAGTGTTTGTGGTGGTTGTTTTTTGTGGGCATGGGTTTTTAGTTTGTGTGGTGTGTTTTGTTTGTTTGTTTGGGGTTTTTTTGTGGTGGCTACATGTGAAGTATCTGGCCATGCTTCAGAATTACTGCTGTGGATACAAAGCTAAATAGTGTAAGGTCTTTGGTGTCATCTGTTGTGCCATTGAGGCTTTATACTGTTGTGCAGTTTTTGAAATTGCATACTGCTGCAAGTAAATGTAAACTGGCTGAAAAAATAATCTTTTATTAACTTTGCACTGTTGAAAATAATGCAAGGTGCAAAGATTATTTGACCTCTGACTTCTCTTGGAGCATAATTTCAGGAACCTATGCAGTCTGCTGCTTTGCTGTTTGCGTAGAAACTTTGCGCATCTAAGGTTCTAATTTTTGCTCTAAATTATAGTAAAACACCAGTACAAATGTTTTAAACTAATTTAGATATGACCAGTGATTCAGAAGTCTAAAGTTTCTTTTTGTGTGTGTGTGAGGGACATGGTGGCAGTCACTCAATGGTAACACTTACTCTAATGATGCAGATAAATTGTGCTTGCTCTTCTCTCTGTATATACATTTATATTTCTTCCCTGCTGTGCACAATTTTAGCGCCTGATTTATCAACCTCAATTACAGGAGTAGAGCTTGATCTCTTTTCCTACATCACTTCTGTATGCAGCCAGATGGGTGCATTGGCTGCCATGTTTTTTTAAAAACTAAAAACACTCAGCAGCCCATCTGGAATCTCGGTTGGCATTGGCTAAAGCCAACATCATGCAGAGATTCCAGATAAGTGCCAGCAGCAACACATTTCTCACTTCAAAAAAAAAACAAAACCCAACCAATTTTTTTTTTTCAGCTTTTGAATTGAAACTTAAGATGGAATAAAAAATTGTTAGTTTCAAAAATACAAAAGCATTGCAGTGCTAATACGGATTGTTTCTGAAATATTTGGGAACTATTCTGCGAATGTGCAGAGAATCCTGCAGCTACTTAAAGAGGTTGTGCTTATGCTGCAATAGGCAGGCATTTACATTGTATGGGCTCCACATGGAATATATTAACCCAGTAGGAAATCTGATTACAATTCTGTGTAGCTTTCCCAAAGTAAAAATGATTATTTTCATGTCAGGTGAAGTGTGTTTGAAAAATCTGGCCTTCCCATTTAGCTATAGAAGTAGTTGTTCAACGTGGAGCAATTACTGTTGTAATTAACTGTTTTTATTGTAACTCTCCTATTGGACCATAACAGACTACCTCAGCATAATTTGGGGGAGAAAGAGACAGATAGAATAATTTACATCACTAAATAGTTGTACTACTAATATGAATTCAGATTCTTAGTATATTTCTACCTTAGTACACCTCTGGGTTGCTAAAGTATAGTAGCTAGTTATCCTTCTTAGTATAGTCCTTACATAGTTATAGTTCTTAGTATACATGTCTTTATGCACTCAGTTCTTCTCTGGGGTGCATAAATAAAGGTGTGTCCAGCAGGTCAAGGGACATTCTCCTCCCTCTCTGCTCTGCTCTGGTGAGACCACATGTGGAGTATTGTGTTCAGTTCTGGTCTCCCCAGTTCAAGAGGGACAGGGAAATATGAGAGAGTCCAACAGAGAGCTACAAAAATGATGAAGGGACTGGAATATCTCTCTCATGAGGAAAGGCTGAGAGCCCTGGGGCTGTTTAGCCTGGAGAAGAGAAGATTGAGAGGGAATCTTATGAATGTTTACAAATATCCGAAGGGTGGGTGTCAAGTAGAAGGGGCCACTCTCTTCAGTGGTGCCCTGTGATGGGATGAGAGGTAATGGTATCAAGGTGAAACATGGGAAGTTCCACCTCAACATGAGGAAAAACTTCACTGTGAGGGTGACAGAGCCTGGAACAGACTTCCCAGAGAGGTTGTGGAGTCTCCTTCTCTGGAGACTTTCAAGACCTGCCTGGATCTGTTCCTGTGTGGCCTGCCCTGGGTGATCCTGCGCTGACAGAGGAGTTGGATTCGATGATCTCCAGAGGTCCCTTCCAACCGCTACCATTCTATGATACCTTTAGAAAACCCCAATTTTTCTTCCTCTGAACTTAACCTTTGCTTTTGGACAGTTATACCTCTTCTAAAAAAAAAAAAGCTCAGGCCCAAACCAAACAACCCAAATGAGAATGATGGTTTTCTTTCCTCCTTAAAACTTGATGCTTAATTCTAAGTTGTCCCAGCTTTATATCCAATTTTTCAACAAGGAATTTAAATCTGTGAATATGTATTCTTTGAGTACATTGCAAACGCTTATTATCATGTGCATGGGATTTTCAAGTTGTTTCCATTTTCAGTCATGATGAAGCATTCAGAGACTGTATGCTAACATAAGACCCATAATAAAGTTAGCTTTATTTACATGCAAGTTACAGGGTATAAAATCCAACTTAATTCTCACTGTTTTGCTGCATTAACTTCATCCTCTTTAGGATACAAGTGTATTTTTGTTTCTTTAGACTGGAAATTTACTTCTGTCTTTCAGATGTTAGAGAATAGATGGAACTGGAGATGAGCACTTAGACCCTGCTTCAGTCTGTGCATATGGAGCAATTCTGAAACCGGTGGTACACACCTCTCTGATTATGTTAATAATTACGATTTTAATGTTTTGACCAATGGCTTCTAGGATATCAATTATGGTTTCTCCCCAGGCTGTCCTCTGACATACTTGTCATCAGAAATGTGTTCATCTAGGTGAAATACAACAGCAAATGTATACTTGTGTAAGTTGGTTCTGTGGAATAGGCTGCTGTGTGTAGTGGAGTGGCTGATGGAGATGAATTGAGGAAGCTCTGCACTGTCATGGGACTAATTGGCCTCATACTGGGAAGCAGTGGCGTTCTTTCTGACAGGTAAAGGAATATGCCTTTCATAAATGCTTTGTCACCTACCTTCTTTTGCTCTTTCCTCTCATACCCATATATAAGGAGGGCCCAATGCTTTCACAGAGTGCTTAAGGGAGGCACTGGTTAAGGGTGGAGGAGCTTGATTTTTGTACGGAAAGGGGAACTTAATACACAGGAAGCTTAGATGCTGTGGATAGACTTGGATCTTGCTGTTTTCAGCCACTGCTTTTGGTGCTTTGGCAGACTGATGTGAGATGTGATCTCAAAGTTCTGTCTCCTGTGATCTGTGAAATAGTCTGGGCTGGTGGGTCAATTTGTAGTACAAGTGGTTGCTTCTTGGTTATTGCAAAGAAAGTAATGCTCGGAGGATTATGGGCTGAGTTTTGAAATCTGTCTGGCTTGCTACTAAAGACATCAGATGGGTCCTTAGCCACAAAGAGTTTTCTTGTAATTGTCAATATTATAGTTTAAATAGTACTACTGTGGCACTACAAAATGCGACAGTCCAATATTTACAGTTTAGGTACTGCTTCATATTATGTTCTTTGTAGTCTGCCCATTTAGAGTGGTATTTGTCTTGTACAGCAGCTTAGAAAGACGTGGGAAATGAGAGTGACATAACGGTGAAACATGAGAACAGTCTGGGGCTGTAAGAGCACGAATAGGGCCAAAATCTTCCAACTTCTGTTTTAAATTTTCCAGGCTGTGTTTCTTTAAAACTGGAATGACTTTGAGCAGCCAGAAAATGATAAAACTTGAGTATAATGATGTGTAGGTGTGGTGTCAGGAACTGTTATTTCCCTTGAGAATATTTGTCATCCTTTGAATAAGATCAGAAATAGATTTGAGCACTTGCTACTATAAGTTTTTCTTCTTGGTATTTATTTTATTCTTCTGCTAGATGCTCTTCACCTTATTGTTTCCTCCTCCTCCCAGTACTACTTACCCCTTCTGCATGTTTAGTCTCCAGCTTGTCCTGTCTGTCTTGTGGGTTATGACCCATCTTGGCCAGGAACCAGTGAATTCCTGGAAGGGAAGTGGTGTCCTTTGTTGTTCCTCCTGCACCTTGCACAGCCAGGCTCTGAGCTTGCCAGTGTGCTCAAAGGCATTGCTCTAATGCAATGGTAAATATTCCTGCCCAATCCTCTGGTGTATTTCTCATCACAAAAGAAAGCACCCACCAAGAACCAGCTCCATATACTGAAAGTAGGAAGTTACCACCACCACCACCCTTCCATGTGTCCTTGCTGAACACCGCTTGAACCAGTTCAGTTGAGAAACTTTCTGAAGAGTGGTGCTGTGGTTAATGCTGGTTTTAGCATCCAAAAAAGATGTAGAGGGTGCAGTCTCAGCTGGGAGTCTGGTTTGTAACCTCTGATAGCTTCTTATCACCTGGACTTGTCTTAAGTGCTCATATTAGAAGGGGGGAGTATGGCTCTCTATATCCTTTGGCTGGAAGGAAAAAGGAGAGAGGCTGCTCTCAGAATTATTTTAATCTCTTCTGGAAAGGTAGTCTGAAAGCATGTGTGCACTGTTTAATTGGTATTCTGGGCACAATTCTTCTGCATAAGCATAGGCATGTGTAGAGTACCTTCTGAAATGCTGTAGGGTATTTGAGACAATGCCATGGGGTCAGCAAATCTGACACGGGACCTATGTGATCCCAGAAGGACCCAGGTCCTTTGAAAGCAGCCTCTAGAGCCCTGGTGAGTTATCTAAGAGCATCCTGAATGGTGTGTGAGAAATTACAAAGTGTCCTTGTGTTTTCTGCCCACATTAGACATGGAGTTTCTGAGTTGTCTGCTGACAGAGACAGGAAATACCTTTATCTGTGTTATTAGAATGAACTTGGCACAGCTTTGGTACCACATAAGCAAAACTGTATCTCATCATCCATAGCTCATTTTTTAGTAACTTTGGTACCGATATCAGCTTTTCATAAATGAGAACAGCATCTCGTATCAAGCCAGCTTTCTTTTGTGCTGCTCAGTTGATGGGATCTGGGTGACAACGGTCCACTAACTCAAAACATGATTTTGGTTGATACTCCAGCTTTATTTTTCCCTGTTCAGGAAGTACTGTCTCTATATATATGTGTTTTCACATGCAAATAGAGAATAGTTGCATGGGTGCTTGTTTCTTGACCAAGTTAAACTTTTTGTTTGTGTGTGGTTTGGGTTTTTTGGTTTGTTTGGTGGTGGTTGTTTGGTTTGTTCATTTATTTATTTATTTATGCTATTATAGGGGAAGAATATTCTTTGTGCTTTATTTCAGGCAGGATTGTTAACATGGGGACGTGAGCTTAATTTTTTGCTCGTAGGGAGATTCTTGCTCTCCACCAAGGTAGACTTCCTTGATTTGTTTTTTTTCAGTGTCCTGAGGGATTTAGAATGTGCAGCAGTTGTCAATTTTTTGTGCATGTAGGCTTCCAGTACACTTTTGTGTTGGTATTTTGAGAGTTTGTGTGTGTTTGTATTTGGCAGTAAGAACTTATGGGACTTGCAAGAGCCTGGTTTGCATATCTGGAATTGGAATGATTTCTTACATTAGTATGAGTCTATACCTGTGAAAAACCTGGCATGGTGGTGACAACTGCCATCCTGTGTGGACAGGATAATGTGCCTTCGTTTAGAATTGTTCGGTTGTCTGCTCGGTAATTAGTAGAAGGAAGAACACTTCAAAACCATGTTTATTTAAATGTTAAAAGCCTGTAACGATCAATAGACACACTTCAGCACAGAAGTCGGATCTGCAATACACAGCAGATGTAGCCATCTCCCAAGTAGCATAAGGATGCCTAATAAATAAGCTCAAATCCCTGAGAAAATAATGGTGTGTTTGAGGGGATATATGTTATCTACTTCTATCAGCCTCTGAGCTGCTGCTGTTGTGCTCTCTACATGGGATTAGTAATAGTGGGATTAGTAATAATGTACTAGGCAAAGGGAAGGGAGAGACCACATTGTGAAGCTGCATATTGCCTCCAGGAGGACTGTTTAGAGGTCAGCTTTTTATGCTATGTTTGGTGTGGGAATTTTTTTGAGGGTAGAAAGGGCAGCTGTAGTCATATGTCTATTACTGTTGACAATACTAGGCATCTAATTTTGCTAGTAGAATGTGTTGTAATAAAAATCATAATAGATGTGTTCTGAATGACCAAGTGATTGCTCCTTGACACTTCCTCTTCTGGAGGTGCTGCCATTTTCCACTTTCCCCAATGATTTTGGGAGGGAAGAGGTTGTTCCTTAAGGCTTTGTTCTTGTTCTTCACCTTGATCTTTAGGTAATATCTTCAATACCTAGCTGAATCAGTGATAGCTGAAGCTATCATATCTCTGTGCAGATGATGTGTAAAAGTGTATTTCTGTCCTCTGCTGAGCTTCTGCTTTTCAGTATTGCATATTGGCTTGTTTCTATAAAATGCCTTATAAATGTCTCCTCAGAGCAGATAATGTTACACAGAAGCCTCAGTATCTCCTTTGTCTCAGGACCACACCAGACAGGTTATTCTGAACTTGTGCCATCTCTCGGGTATTTTCTTGTTAGTGCATTTCTCTGCTAACCTGTTCTGATTAATAGATATTCAGTAAATCTGTTTTCTCAGTCATACTCTTTACTCTTGTCAGTTGGTCCAACCCAAACACTTTTTCTAAACGACTTGTTCACAAAATTCTTTTCTTAAACATGTCGGTAAACCTCTCGTGCAGGTATTGCGTCTGATGGATACTTTTAGTCACTCTTGAAAGCTATACATAACTGTGACACTCTCCATTTAGCTTCGCTCGCCAGGCTTTCCAAGGTCTCTTGTCACTTCTGCTCTACTACTTGGCTGTCAGATGTTTCATGAACCATCTTTGTGCCACCTTCTCTGTGGCTC
Source organism: Chloroceryle aenea (assembly GCA_013399075.1). Taxonomy (NCBI): domain Eukaryota; kingdom Metazoa; phylum Chordata; class Aves; order Coraciiformes; family Cerylidae; genus Chloroceryle; species Chloroceryle aenea. The sequence continues at coordinate 224,339 of VWZY01004812.1, forward strand.
CCTGTATGTTAATTTGTGACCTCCCTGCACTCATCTGCACAGGTCTCTATCCTGTCTGCTTTCTAAGTTCCTCTTGAAGACCTATGTGTACTGTGCTGCTCAGTGAACCAGGCTGACAGATGTACAAATTGCTGACTGTTCCCTGAATCAAGGTTCAGAAAAGTGTTTGGAAAATGCCTTGCATCTATATTTGCTGGCAGCACCCACAAAGCAATAATACTTGAAGTGGAAATCAGTCTGACTGCTTGGTACAACTTCTCCACTTGTAACTCCTGGCATGGATGGCTGAATCATCTTCATCTAAATAGACAGTACTGTGAACAGATGGTAAATAATTTACAAAAAGTGAAGTTATGAACAGCCTAAGATTGAACTTCGTGTCATATCTTTCTTACTGTCATAGATGTAGACTTGCAGCTCTGAATCACAGCAGACTATACTCCATTTATAAGATGAATTTTAAATCATTTAAAAGTAAATGAGACAAAGCTGAATTTCTTGAATTAGGCTAATAACAGGCAGTGATCCCCCAGAACAAAATGCTGTGAAGGGACTGAGAAGCATTGCCAGAAATTCATCTTCTGCCATTACCCAGAAGCCCTGGTCCAAAGTAATGCTGAAGCTACTTGTCATTTTCACTTCAGCTGTTCCACTGACATGTTCAAAACCAGCACTGGATGCTGCGTCAAAGTTTCTTCAAACATCAGGAGACAGCATTAACTGTGAATTCAGGAAGATACTGCAGGAGCAAGAAAATATTGTAAAAGTAAGAGACCATACTGATAACTCTGTGCCATAGGACTGTTTAACAGCACTGATACCTCTGTAAACCTGGGGTGGCTTTGATAGCAGTCCTCACTGTCCAAGATCACAGCATCCACTGGTGTTCAGGAGTGAAATCCAGGGGTCTGCACTGCCTGGGTAAGCTGCAAACCTGTTCCTGGTTGTAATAAAAGACTGAAAGTAATTAGTTGATTCCTTAATTTAGTGCAGTTAACCTTGCAAACAGACACATTTTTAGTTCTTTGTTGGTTCCTTCCCTCCTTTACAGAACTGTGGTTCTCTGCAAACTGTTTCAGGGGCAATGTAGAGTATTGGTGCTCGTTTGATGTCATATTCCATTTTCTAGAGCATTAACTATCAGTACTCGTGTGATGTGCTTTCAAAGCAGAACCAAGGTAAAAATTAAGGGATGCTTTGACGGTCAGCAATGCCCATTTGGAAACAACAAACTGAGGGCTGCGTTGCCTTGTACTGTATTTCCAACATGCAAAACCAGCAGTAGCTCTTGAAGGGACCAAGTGATCTGGGACAGCATAACAGAGCTTGCAGAAAAAATAAAGGAAAACAAAGCAGTACAGTAAACTTTCTCCTGTCTTCTTGATCTGTCAAGTCTCTCCAGATGTTTTGCATCTCCCACAGCAGTTAAGGTACTGGCTGGGATTAGCTGCCCAGTTGCTTCCTGCAGCAACTGTCAGAGGCTGTGTTGGCTGAGGACTACCCAGTCTTTCTCCATATAACGATGAGTGTATCTTTGCCGAAGTCAGCAGGCAGAATATTGACTCGTACAGCTTGAAGTAGCCACTGTTCTTTTGAAGAATTCGTTGTTCTGGAAGAGTCCATTACCTTTGGAGGATTTTGACACTGTTTTTCTCCTAATGTAGACCTTTTTTTCCAACTAAGATGTCATTTTAGGCAGCGCCTGTGGATATGTTGACGAGACTTGGTGGAACCATTGCGTAATTCAATGGCTTGTAGCACAGCTGCCCAGACTAGCCGTGCTTTGTATCCATACCTGCAGTTGCCCTAAGTAATTGCAGTTTAGGTATATGTACAACAGGTACTGTGTAACCCCTACAGCAGGTGTTTCCTTATTTACAGAACCACAACACTCCAGAGAAAAAATAATTGGTAACATTTGCTAGAAGCAAACTTAGTCCAAATGGTATGTGAAATGCTGTAGTCAGCTTTTAGCTCTCAGATGCAATACAGAGGAAGTTTCACGGTGATTGATATGTGAAGAGTCTTAAATTCAGTTATAGATTATGCACTCTTTTTAGGATTCTTTCATAAGTATTCTTTGAACTTGTACCCTTTAATCAAAAAAGCTAAAGGTAAGGCTGCTCTGCAGTAGTAAGTGTAACAACAGTACTCCTCATTAGTTGTGAAGACAGATTTCAGTGAAACTGATGAGAAGAAATTTTCTTCGGAATATCAAAGTAGTGATAATGTAGAGGTTCTATCACCGTAATGGGTGAATTTATTTTATTTTTTTTTCTCTTTAGTCATGTAGAAGTTTTATCACAGTAATGGGTGATTTTATTTTTTTTTCTCTTTAGTCAGCCTGGTGGCTAATGGTACAACTTAGATGATGTTCCTGCACAGAGAGAAAAAGGGCGTAATTCTGCCAAATGTGAAATTACATGATTCATTACAAGGGCCCTTAATTTGCTGTATTAATTTTTTTAGGAGTAATTTGTGAAATCTATTAAGCATGGTAGTCTTGCTGAAAACAGTGTGATCTCAAAATCGCAAAAATTCTCAGAATTATTTTTGAGATGAGTGCTAGCTTGTGCTAAAAATGTTGCTCTACTCCAATCATTTCATAGCTGGATTCACTCCATCACTCAAGCTCTTTATCTGAAATTGCTATAAGCCATAACATAAAGCTTTTTACTTGCACACATCTAATTGAGGGAATATTTATTTGGTTCATATTAAATTCAAACTGGCCTACTTCTGAGGGAATATTTATTACTTCAAAACTCAGTACTTGGACGAGAGAAGTTTTAGAACAACTCTTATTCACATGACAAAGTTAATTAGAAACTTGTATTTTAATTCCTGTAATATTTGAGTGGGAGTGGTGTAGTCTTTGACAGGTATAGTAAATGGAAATTCAGCTTCTGTTGGGCACACTTTGAAACATTTAACGGATACATGTGGAACTTTGCAGGCAAATCTGGTGTGTTGTAGCTTTGAGCTTGTAACACAGCACCATCTATTCTGGCTTTTACAGCTTGATCGTGCATTATGGCAATGTAACATAATGGGGACAGATTTCCTGCTGCTGGCTTGGGGAAGCAATGTGGTTAACAATCCTAGGGTCTTTTTATAAACTCTTGGTTTTTATACATATGGAACAATGTCAAGAACCAAAGATGTCTCAAATATTTATTAAAAACAAACCATTCTGTTAGCTCTCGCTATGGGCGTAAAGCTGTGCTTGTGATCTTGAGCAGGTCTTGCAGCACGATACCCAGCTTCTTCCACTGGGAATTTATCAGCTTACTTTAATCACAGCCACTTGTCTCCTCCCCACCAAAACCCCTCTGAAGCAGTTCTATGTGTATGTTTTGAGGGGAAGCCATCTTCCAGTAAACTGCTCTCTTGCTGATGATAAAGATCAAACTTATGTGCTAGAAATCAGCAGTAATGAACAGCAATTATTGGACTGAGGCACTCGTAGTTATGTGCAGCACATGTTTAAAAATAGGTAAGAGAAGTAATTCATTGATCGTTACATACTATGGCAAAAACTGATTCTGCATGTCTCGTGTCTCTGTAGTTGTGTTGTAGTGAGTCCTTTGTGCTTTAGGACTTGGAGCTATTTGCCCTGTGATTACAGCTCCCCTCCACCCACCTAAGAGCTTTTATCCTGAAGTGTAATAAATCACAAATAGTGTACTTGGAATGTTACACATGCATGGCAGGATGGACTTGGATGAAGATTTGCTGCAGCTCATATGAGGAGCTGTGTTTCAGGTACATCAATTGTTAATATTTTTCCTTATTTATTTTTGTTCTGATGCTCCTAGAATTCGATGAAGTCTTAAATACTTTGATTCTCTTTAGGTTCCTAATTTTTTTTTATAATCATTTTTTTGACTGATCTGGACAGAGCTCAGTTCAGTGTGAACGCAGAAAGGATTCTACTGCATCTACACATGTATAGGCATTTATATGCATATGTATGTAATTTTTGCAAGACTCTGTTCTGCTTTGCATTTCTGTGAGGTGTGTGTAATGTCTGAGTTGTTGTGTAAAGTCCAGGCGAGTTGCACAGTAGCAGTAAACTTGAAATTGGATGTCTTTGAGTCAGTTGCAAAAATAAAAATACTCTGTTCAAAATTACATGAGGGCTATTTCATATTATTTAAATGTACACAAGCAATGAGAAAAAAAACCACAGACTGAGGAAAAGATGATGTTGAGATGGTATCTGCTCAGACCATCCAAAGTCTTGACCTTCTGTCAGAGTTCTGGAGTATCTTGTAGAGGTGCACCTTATGCTCTGAATGACTCCTAAATTATTAAGAAGTCATTAATATGTGTTGGAACTTTTGGAGACTGATTTTAAATATAAATGCAACGATTTAAAATGCAATGGGAAATAGGATGTGAAACTAAAGCGAAGGTTATAGTGTATGAAAGGCAGTGTCTAGAAGAAGGGGTGCAACAAAATGCCAGGAAAACCAGGCATGTGTGAGAGGCTTGTAGCAGTTTTTGTGCCAGACCGTTCAGACTTTTTGTTATTGGGATTTCTTCTTTATTTTTCTTCTTGTGGCTTGGTATTCTTAAATTGCACAGTGTAGTAGTGCACCTTGCAGGCTACCAAAACACAGATTCCCATCATGTGACCACCACCATCAGGCATAATATTATAATATTCTAAAATGGTGAAAACCATATGCTTAGGGAAATAGCTTACACAAAGTAACTGCAAGGCAAATGCCATACAGTGTGTTCTGCATCTTTAACTATGTAATCATAGCAGAAATGGATCTGCTAATGAAATGGATAACCCAGTGACAAATTCAAGGTGCCATTGGTTTTTGGCTGTCATAACATCACAGCTAAATTAAACCTCAGAATGTTACAGAAAAGCAGCAGTAGCGTGGCTCCGTGATCTCTGCAGGTGGAGAGAGTAACTGAGGGTAGCCAGAGAGATGGTGGTGAATTAGCCTAGGCTTGGTAAGTGAATCAAGGATCTCTGAATGTTGCTAGTATCAGTATTAGATTTTTCGTACAGATTTTTATATAGTTTGCCAGAACAGGGGATGGCTGTTTCTTCTCCAAGTAAACATTGGCCGTTAACTAGATGGGTTGCAAACATGGGAGGAGTAGACCTACTGTGAAAGTATAGAAATAACATCTGGTTGCCAGGCTTAAGCCAAAAAAAACTCCACAGTATTCGTGAGAAGAGACTTAAGATGCTGAATGCATGGAGTTCACTGACCTTCTACTTTAACTATTTACTACCTTTATCCCTGTCAGTAGTTTACAACCTGCTGTCCTTCAGGTACTTCACCCCCTCCCCCCCTAAGAACTTGTCCTCAACTCCTGTTGTATGCTGCCTGTTGAAGAATCTTGTTTTCACATTGTTGGAATGTGACCATTTATTTGTACAACTAGGTCCTTATAGTTAATCTGTGAAGTCAGAAGTTTCATTTAAAGAAAAAAATCATACAAAACCAAAACAAACCTCAAAAAAACCCAAAACAAACCTCAAAAAAAAAACCCAAAACACAGAAAAAACAACCAAAAATCAACAAAAAACAACAACAAACAAAAACCAGTAAAAACACTACTCTTGAATCCAAGTCAACATATGTTACTGCTAGAGACAGTATGGGACTTAAGAATGTGGATGTGTTCCTGAAGCACTGTAAAATGTAATGTGGCTGGGGATCTGAAGTCGTGTGTGTGGGAACTGTTGAATGTGCTGTTAACAGTGGCTTGTTGTTTTTGTGGTGGTGGTTTTTTTAACATAGTGTCACTTCCAGAGAAGTTTCTTCTCTACCATGTTGCAGAAAGTATTTGAGGTGAAGGGAATGTTAGACTGGATCTTATACTAATGCCACAGTACATGATTTTAATGTTGTTGGGTTTTTTGTTGTTAAATGTACTCGCAGATCTGCTCAAGGCGTGGTTAAGACATCTCTCTTAGAAAATTTGGAAATTAAAAAACACTTCAGTACAATGGCTTGCTTCTCATGGAGCAGCTCTGTTTCTTAAAATGTCTTCAGTCAAGGACTGAGAATGTGTTTGCAGGCAGATGTGAATTCATGCTTTGCTTCAAACAGATGTGACTACACTGAGCTCCAACAGGTAGCCGCAATCATGCGGTTAACACAGTGAATTATTGGCCAAACTGAGTCCAGTTTTGCCAATGCGGCTGCACAGACTTTGGTCCAGGCAAGCTTGCATCTGCCTGCAAAAGACTTTGAACAACCCGTGGGGAAGACCAGACTTTCCTGCTGCTTCTTCATCCCCCTTTTGGAGAACTATTGCTTGGACCGTGTTGCATGATGAAACCCAGCAACAACACAGCAGGTCTTCCCAGGGCTGCACACTTGCCTGCACAGAGAGGAAAAAGAGCTCAGAAGGCTGCATAAGGTTACCTCTTAAGATTCAGAGGCAGTCTGCACTAGTAACAGACAGGTTTAGGGTTCTTAACCCTCCTTAGGAGTATTCGGTACTCTAGAAATCTTGCTGTGTTCCATGGGATTATTTGTGATGCAGGGTAGTGTGCAACACAAGTAAGGGACATCACAATCTGTCTCTGTAAATTAGCAATCTGTTACAAAGATCAAATTAAAATTAAGGTCAGATTTCCATTCTCCCATGCACGTATTTGGCTGACATGCAAGTCAACAAGAGTACTGTGTGCAACTCAAGATGCAATTTGGCCCTAAATTAATTTCATTAGTAAAACTGAAACTCAAACATGGTGTGAATGAGACATCTGTTAGTCTGCTGATTCATGTCTAAGGAGAAATGTCATAAGGATTTTTAGAATGCGATGCTGCATATGAAGCAGCTGCACTGACGTTGCAGATCAGTCTGTTTCAAATGAGGTCTTAAATAATAAACCCTTCTGTGGTTCTTTTTGCTGTGAATGTATGTCTTTGCAAATGCAAAGAAATATATGTGTAGCAGTGAAAATGGGAGAGGAATGCAATGAAAGAAGCATGGAAGCTTCCTGCTACTGTCCTCATGTCTTTACTTAAATCCTCTTGGTGCTTTCCTTCTCTACCCCCCCATCCCCATGAAGAAGGCTTTAGTCAGGTATGGCAACACACAGTGGGAAAGAAATCATGTACCTGGGAAAAATTGACTTGAAATGACAGTCCGTTACCCTCTTGTCTAACCTGGCATTCCATCTGCCTTTTCCAGTTAATGTCATTGGATGTATTTTGCATTGGTGATATTTTTTTATTTTGTTTGTTGGAAATGTATTTGCTCCTGTTGAATACTGACATTCACAAACCTTTGCTAATGGTGGCAAAATGTTTTCTATTTATGTTTATTTGTTTTTTTTATTGGCTTTTATAGCATCTGTTTCCTTTGGTATGTGAGCTTCCCTGCTAGAAAAACTGGGATTTCAGGAACATAAGCTGAAGTGCAGTGGGATGGCACTTAAATCTCCATTAATTTTTTCTGGTGGGAGCCTGGCTATGGAAGGATGGCAGGGTAGGTAGTATACTTCTTCCAGGGAGAGTAAGTGCTAGAAACAAGAATGTCAAAGCAATAACAATCCTGTTTTCATGTATATTTCCCATGAGTAAGAGAGGCATATTGTAGATGACACATTAACAGGCTTGTCTTTAAATAGAATGTTTTTTCAAAGTCTTCCTTGGGGCACCAGTGACTGCTCATTGCCACATTAATGGATGCATTCTCCTGATAGAATAACAAGAATCTGGAGACTGAAGATGATACTAAACTTGCCTCTTGCCAGATATTGTGTATCTTTGTTTTTTGTCTGAATATATACCTAGATTGAGGGTTTGGTGAAACCCTGATAGCAAAGGAAAATCCACCCTCATGTCTGATGTGCCAGTGACCTCTTCAGAAGAAAGTCTACTGTGTAAGTTTGAGAGATTGAGAGTAAGCACAGCAGTAAGTGCAGCTGTTCCCAATGATCTGAATACAGGAGATGTACACTTCAGCAGCTGGAGTGCTGTGGCAGTGTGGAGTATCTTCTGAACATGGCTCTACTGGTGGAAAGATAAAGAGCCTGGATGTTCAGGCAGTTCCTAGTATCCAGAAGTACTGTCCATTGGTTCAGATCTGCTTTATCATACAGAAGCCTCAAAGCTGCCTGAGAGTTCATGGGGCAGTGAACAGCTGCACTACAAGCAGTGACAGAAATGAACAGTGAATGCAAAATACAGTTTGGACTTAATTTGAAGAGTGCCTTATCTTTCCTCTCCTCCTTGGCCCCAGAGGAAATTGTCCACTTTCCACCTATGATTTGATAAGTCAAATAATTTAGCTCTGTTCTTCAAAATATATTACTATTTCACTAGCCATCTTTCTTATTCTTTTTGTCTTTGCTCTTTTTCCATACCTGTTGTCAAAACCTGGAGCTTTGAAAGTCGTATCTCATTCAAGAGTGCACTACAAATCAGTTTGGGCATAAAAACCCACCCTATCCTCATCTCTTACTCTTTCTGCATTGTCATTGCAGCACCTTGTTACATGTATTGTCTCTGATCAGCTTGTGGAAAGGCTGTATAGTCACATTTTAGTGTCAGCAAATTTCACTGTCTGTGATGATTTGGCACTATTTCCATCTTGGTTATGTATGATTTCCAAGTCTCTTTGTCAGGGGGACAAGAAATGTTTTGTATATTGACAGGTGTCTGTTTGGTTTTGTGTTGGTTTTTTTTTTTGTGTGTGTGTGTGTTTGTGTGTTTGTTTGTTTTTGTGTTTGGTTTTGGACTTTTGTTTGTTTGTTTTGTTTTTAATTAATTTATTGGGATGAAGTCACCAACTTGTCCAGATGAAGGTGGCACAAGTTAGCACATCCACAGCAGACCTAGATTTCTGCAGTAGTGTTCCAGGAATATGAAGTCTACCAAACGTGCATCTGCTCTTCCAGGTTAGGTCTTTTGTTAATTACTTTCCACTGGGGCTTTTCTCTTCTGCTTAATTTAAATACTTGTTTTAGCAGAACCTGGAACTTGAGCTATTTCTTCCTTGCCTTTTTCTGCCCCTGGCAAATTCTCTAAGTACCAGGCAATTGAGTCTTTCTCTGACTCCATGAATATTTATATATTTTATACAAATATTTGCTATATATTAATTGAGAATAAGTGAGCAAACAAGAATAATTCTGTATGCTGATGGTCACTATAGTTTACTGGTTGTGAGCTCCTTCATATGCTTTTGCAAGTTGTTAGGCAGAGTGAGTAGCTTTGATGTGATGATCTGCCCTTAGACTATTCCCTAGTTTAGTAGTCTATGGATGTTTGAGTGGGAGGTCCAGATCTGCCTGAATGAAGGTTTAAACATGCTCATCTCTGGGTGGATGTTACAATTGCTTATTTAAACTTGAGATAATTTCATATACAGTTGTAGTTTTTGTGTTGGTTTGTTTTTTTGGTTTGTTTTTTTTTTTCCTTAAAATGACTTTTTTTGTCTTTTAATTCTTGGAGGGAGGAGGAAGAGTGAGTTTAGTACTGAAAATTACCCTTTTGGTCCTCGTCAGCTTGTACTACAGGAGTTACCTGTACTGGTAATGCAAAGCCCACAATTGAAATGTTCCAATTCTTGGCATATTTGCAAGGTTGTTCTTTCCATAATGTCTTTTTCTCTGAAGTATGAGTAGTAAGGTGGAAATAAAAGGAACTAGATTGAAAGGGGGTGGCTAATCTTTTTTCTATTGTTTTATACTCTTTGCTAATGCAAAATGAAAAATTAATTAATTAACATTACTGCTTTATGTTCCAGTACGTAGGTGTGTTTAAATGTCAGTCTCTTGTCAAGCAACCACTTCTGGCTACTACTGAACTCTTACCTTAAAAAGTGAACAAAAAGATTACTGAGAAAAAAGTAACAAAGAAAAGGTTTCATTTGTGTAGGATTTTGTTTTACTTCGTTCTTTTGTAAAATGCTGAGATACCTGATGGCAGAGTGTGCATGGCAGAGCACGCAGGACTTTTTGTCTTGGAAAATAGCTTGGTTATATAAGAAAACTGCTTGTATTTGTTGCCAATCATAATTATTCTTTACTGGACGGTAGGGTAGAGTCTTCTTATACCTTTCACTATAGTCTTGGACTTTCAGGATTGAAGCGTGTTATTTGACTGTATATTAATTTTTCCTGTTGATGGCTGTAAATATAGATGTTTCTGAACAAATAAGTACGTGTACCTTTATGAATAAGCAAGTCTAGCAATCACTTTGCTAGCAGTGCTGCAGGAAACAATAAAACATACCAGTAAGTATATTACTCTTTCTGCATAGTCTTGAATTGAAATCCATAGCACGGGCTCATCAGTCACTGAAAGAAAGTGCAGATAGGCTGTGCATATCTTCTGTTAGATCAAAAGGACTTAAAGAAAACATTTTTATTTTGGCTGCAACTGACACTAATTCAGAATTGTTTTGCCAAGCTGGGGCTGGGAAACAATGGACACAACAAAAACCCATCTCAAAACAAATCTCTAATTCAGTAGATTCAGTTAAGCTGGAGGACATTAGAGCTGGCAAGTTTTGAAACGTTATCTTTTGAAGCTTAAACAAGCATTTCCCAAGTTAAACCTTGCCTTCAGCCGAAACCAGAATTCCAGTAATACACTTGTACAAAGCTGAAGTGTCTGCTGTAGTAAAGGAGTGGGGATTTTGTCCTATATTTTCTCTGCTGACCATCTTTCAGAAAAGTAACCCAGAACATTCCTTGTATTTTACCACTTCACCACGGCCATTAAGAACCAGGACTATCCAATGAGCAGCCAATTGGGTGCTGGTAAAGCATGGCATTTCTTCAGAGGATAACAGGGGGACTCCCTCAGGGAAGTAGGAAGTGTTGCATTTCTGGTCTTGGCTCTTTTTTTGGATCCCTAGTAGAGTTGCTTAGTGACTTTATTAAAGGGATCTTAGTCAAGAATTTGTAAGGATCAGAAAAGGTGGACAACTCAGATTCAGGTGGTACAGATTCTTTGGTTGAATAAAAATCATTATGTAAGTGTTAAGAACAGTTCAGAGACTGCTTTTGAATGCTTTTAGCACCCATACAACAAATGACAGTATAACAGAAACAATTTTGAGGTATTATACTAATATTCATCAGTATATGACCAAATATCACAAATCAGTTGATAAAATGGCTCTGCAAATAATAAAGCTTATCTTTCTCCTTTCTGGTAGAAGCCTTGAAGCTCTTGGCTCAAATCCATGTCAATGTGGGAATTCAGCTATGAAAAGTCTAGTGATGCAGAGCAAGAATGGAGTGTTTCATACTGCAGTTTGGTTTTGTCCCAGTTTCATATTAAGATTTAAAAGACTCGTTCATCAAACAGCTTTCTAGATCCAGCAGTGAGTTCTGACGCTCTCAGATTGCTTTTATAATTTTTGCCTTACTATTTTGAGAGATCGCTGTCAGATGTCAGAAAACACATGTTTTGGGTGCTGTTTTTACGCTTTGGAGGTTAGTATTCTTAAAGAGGGAAGGTAGTTGCTGAGAAGTTCAGGTCACCTGAAAGGTGAGGATTGAGCTTTGCCTGCTGTGTGAAGTTGGCGCATCAGACCGAAGGCTTTGTGTATCCTGTGGCACAGCCAGCTTGGAGTGCAGGGCTGCTTCCAGCTGCAGATTTCTCCCTGAAGCCAGCAGTTTCGGCGGGTTTGTGCTACTGGTTGCTGTTGTTCTGTGCTGCTGGTTAGAATTAGCTCAGAAAGCTATGACACTGAGGGGACTTTTTGAAGGAAATGTAAACATAATTTTGAGTAAACCAAGCATTTGCCAGAGCCATTACATAGCATACACCCAGCAGATAGTCTTTGCACAGCTTATGGCTGATCCTCTCGCCAAACTGGGGGAAGAAAGCAGCAGTGTCTTTATACAGCAGGAGAGCATAGTTTATTACCCAGTAGGTGCAATTTAAAAAGATCTGAGGGAGAGATGACAGATGTGAGGAGAACTTATGTCCAAGTAGGGTCAGTTATATTTAGATGCCCTCATATATTTGTGTTTTGAAATGGCTTTTTGAGAAATAGCAGTCTTAAGAGGAAGACCAAAGCCTAGACAAACAACATGCTGTTTGATTTTACATCAGACCTTCAGACAGGATAATATTCACTCCAGGGAGAAAGAATGGCTGAATAAACAGGTAGAAACTTAAAGGTACTGAGGTTTTGAGAAGCGGTGTGCTTCAGTGATGTCTACTGAAATTCTGTAGAACAGCGCTGTAAATTTAGTCAGAGAGGAGTTTAATCTACACTGTAATTTTGGAGCTGAGGGTTTTGCAGAGGTAGCTGCCTCTGACAGGCAAAGTTTGTTGAGTGTGATTTGTTTGTTTGTTTGAGCTTTTTTGTTGTGTGTTTTTTGGGTTTAGTTGTTTTTAGTGACCCACAACTCTGCCAATTCTAATTCAAGAGCTTTTGAATTGTAACCTCCAGCCAATAGTGCCATACCTTTTCATTAAGTCTTTCAAGTCCTTACCCTCTTTCCCACTTTGGTGACCTAAACTGAGCACTTGTATAACTGCATGATGTGGTCCTCTGTTCCTGCTCCCCTCTGGCAGCCTCCCCTATTAGCTTTCCTTTTAAAGTAGATGAATTGCTCCTTGAGAGAGCACCTGAGTATATCTGTGGCCATGTGAAACGAAGCTTGGTGGATTTTTGGTCATGGGCAGGGCCTGCAAGCTTTGATTTTTTAATTTATTTTTATTTTTTTTAAGAATGTGTTTTATTCACTAATAAAAAGTGAATAAAACTAGTAGGAAAAGAACATGGATGGAAGAAGAACAAAGTATTAGAAAAATTACTGCTAGGAGAGAGAATGGATGATCCTTCTGTGTTTTTATTTTTTTTCCTTTTCAATTTAATATTTCAATATAGACAGCTTTTCCCCATAATGAGGAATTCTTGCCAGTTGTATAAGGAGGTGTTAATTTTTAATGGTGGGTTTCTTTGTTCATTTTAATGTAGAGTTCCTGTTTGGGTGTGTGGTGTTTTGTGGTTTGGGTTGTTTTGTTTGTTGCTTGTGGTTGTGTGTTTCTTTGGGGGGGTGTGGGGTTGTGGTTTTTTTATTCCTAAGAAACCTAGGTTAGGCTGTGTGGAACTCAAAATAAAAGAATCTTTTTCAGCTTTCAACACTCTGGTACCTCCTTATTCTGCTGCCTTAGGTCTCCAGCTCAGTAACAGCAATTACTGTTGGCTTTACTGCTCTTCTTTTGTCTGTAGGGATGGTACTGTGGTCTGTGCTCCAACAGCTGTGCCTCTGGATGGTTAAGGAAAAAAATGGTGTTCAAGCAGCCAGTTGTGTGCAGCACTAACTGAAGCTTTCCATCTTTTCTGGTATAAGCTGTCAGTAAGGATTTGACACCTTTCTATTCTCTCTGCACCTCTGTTGTCCAGCTAATTTTCTGCTGGATCTGTGTTCAGCTTTGTTTACTACACACGGCTGTTGCTGCTTCTTTCTAAGCTTGGGACATCTTCGGTGCCAAAGCTATTGCATGCTCCTTTGGGAAGTCCCCAGTGTGGTGTTTGAGACTCTGCAAAGAGCTCTTCCCATGTGTTAGTGAGGGACAATTCACAGTAGATGAACAGGACAGAATGATGTGCAGGAAGCTGTTCCTGGCTTTAGTGACCTACTGTGGGTTGACTCCTTTGTATTGGTTGTTCCAATTCATCTGGTGTTTAATTAGAAACCTGCAGGACTGCTTCCCTGAAAGCCATAGCTCCTGGAGACATGGGGTTACACGAGAAGGCTGCCTGAGTGTTTGTTTTTTTTTTTTTGTATTTTTGTGCAAGTACTTTGTCTTTTAGTAGAAATAGATCCCTTGGTCCTTAGAGCTTTAGAGAAAAGCTTAATAAATGTCATCCAGTAAGGTTCAAAACTTGAAGGAGAAATTAAAAAAAAAAAACCCCAAAGTGTTATTTTGTATAAAAGAGCACCACAAGAGAAAGTTCTCTTGCGACTGTTTTAACCTGTGTTTGTTAAAGGTCTGGGCTGCGGTGTGCAATGGGACATAAGCTTGGAGAAGACCCTGCAGATTATCTGTGTCCTTGTATTGCTTTAATCCTCCTCCAAAAAGAAAAAGAGGAGGAGGAAATAACAAAGAACACTTAGAGGTGAAGGGTTGTTACAGGGAGTATTGTGCACACCTAAAAAAAAAATTATTCTGCAAACAGCTGCTGCTCCTCTTATATTAATATTTAATCTATTTTTCATTATTATTGATATTATTTGTTATATTTATTATTATCCTCCTATATTATTAGTATTTATAGGTAGCTTTAAAATCAGGAGCTGAAGACTAAAGAGGCTGGAAACTTCACCTGCTTCTAGCTCAGAAATGAATATTTAGTGATGTAGGAAGGGTTTATGAAAGCAGATTCTCCTTTCAAAGATGATTGTCACAGTAGCTTAAATTGTCTGCCAGGCATCATAATAGAGTTTTACTACTGTAGGAAAACAAAAGTAAAAGATAAGCTTAACTCATTGAAACAAAAAAGAGAACAAAGGGAAGAGAACACTAAAGAGTCTTATTGATGACAAGAGAGCACACTAAATTCAGTGCCATCAACAACTTGGAAGGGGCTCCTAAAATAAGGTTAATTCGCTTGGATTCACAGGTGTTTTCCTTCTGCAACAGGGCTCATGTACTGTGCTAACAAGCATAGGGGAACAGGACTGTGGGCTCTGGAGCAAAGACTCCTTTCCGTTGTCTGAGGAAGGGCTTCAAAGGCAACATCTGGAGCCACATGCCCATTCAAAAGTCTTGCTGAGCCGAGAAGGAAATGGATTTTGAAGTGGGAGGAATCACGAAGTGACGCATACATGGCCCAAACCAATCTATGACAAATTCATTTCTTGCCACCTTTGTTCCTTTGCTGGAAACTGGATAAATTGGCTAATCTTGCTTGTTCCCTGTTTTCAGTTGGTACTAAAGACATGGCTTAGGCCAAAAGATGACACAAGAGAAGGTGTTTATGTAAAGCAACAGTATTAGAATCTGTTTTCCTTTCAAGAAAAAAAGGAGATGTGTTCCTTTTGAGATAGCAGTTACGAGGCACTAACATTGTCAGAAAGCCAGAGCTCACTTCCAGTGTTAAAATGTCATATATGGTTTCTGTCTAGCTCTTACAGTTTCTAAGGCTTCCTATTTTGTTTTAATTTCTTAAATTATTTTAAGATATTCATTACTAGATATGAAATGAATGAGTGAGGATCAACCAGGTGAATACTTCATAGGATTGTAAGCTATCTCAATTTCCAGAAATTCAGCCATGATCCTTGGACATTTCAGCTTCCTGTAGTGAGCATTTTAATGGCTTCAAGCTGAAACAAGGCAGGTTTAGACTAGACACTAGGAAAAAATTCTTCACAGAAAGAGTGGTGGGATGTTGGAATAGGCTGCCCAGGGAGGTGGTTGAATTGCCACCCCGGATGTATTTAAGAATCGCTTAGATGTAGTGTTGGGGGATATGGTCTAGGGGAGAACTTGTAGAGCAGGGTGAAAGGTTGGACACGATCATCCCCTGGGTCTTTTCCAACCTAGATGATTCTATGATTCTATTTATTTGTATGTCTAGACTTGAACATAGGATGTGAATCTGTTACAGTATTATGCTCAAGTATGGAAAGACTTGCTGGGACCTCACTGCAGTGCTCCAAGAAACACTCTGAGTTCCACTTTCCCAATGAAATCAGGAAAGAATATATTGTACAAAGCCTTAAAAGTAGCTTGACCACATTACTTTTCCTCCTCAAATGTTTTATTTGTGGTGTTTTGGGTTTTGTTGCTTTATTTTTAAATTTGCAGATTTCATATGGAAGGAAATGACCAGCAGAATGGCATTCATGTGACTCAGGCTTGCACCAAACTTAACTGCCTGTGCTGCCTCTAGGGAGTCAGTGGTCAAGCTGCAGGTAGGAGAATTGGATGGTTGAACCTAATGTTTAGCTTTCTATAATTAATCTCTTTCCTTGAAAAGGAATCCCCAACATGTGCTCCTCAGAAGTTATAACAAGCCTCCTGAAACTGCCTTTCTCCATTGGCTGCATGAAGGACAGAGATTAAAGGGTTGTGAGGTGGTACCTCCGCACAGTGAGGCAGCTGGGTGAGCTGGAGTGCTTTTGTGCCTCAGGCTGCTTGTGGAAGACTTGTAGGAGCTGCATTACTTCAGCAGTTTGTCCTTCTCTAAATTTTCAGCGTAACTTCATGAACGACTTGTAACTATCAAGCCACAATGACTGTTGTACAGATACATGTGTATGTCAAGCCTATCTAATCTTTTCTACATCAGGATAGCATCCTTTGCAGATAAGAGAAGTGGCCGTTGCACATCTTAACTTCAGTGTCTTGCTGTGTAGCTACCAGTGAGTGCTGAATGCAAACCTGGCTAGATAATGGTGATGAAAAATTATTTACTGGTGTAAGGTGTGAGAGAGAATGTACTGAAAACAGCTTGGGAAAGGTCCGTCCTGGCACCAGTTCCGTGCAGTAGTTCTGTTTCCGTCATGATTTGGATGATGCAGAAGGGAGTGTATTTATTACGCTTGCAGATGATGTGAAGCTGGGATGGGCTATAAATAATAATACATAAATAATCTTAAAAAAAAATTTGGATGTGATTCATTGAAGACAAATGTAGGAACAATCACTTGGATTTGTGCAGAAGGCTTGTAAAAAAAGATCTGGAGCTGTGGTAAGTCACAAGCTGAAGATGAGTCAGCAATGCCATTGCTGTGAGAACACTTCACAGAAATCAAAACTCCTTCTTGTGAGAAATGCAGCAGTCACACTGGCTGTGCTGCATGCAAGTCATTGGTGCCATCTTTCTGCTTTGCACTGTTTGAGACCCATGTGAAGTTATTGTGCCTGGTTTGGGCACCAACTTTAAGGGAAAAGGGTGAGTTGACCTGACTTGAGGCTGCTTACCTTGAAGAAGGTTGTCAAGAGGTGCAATAATAGGCTTCAGGAGAGAAATCTGTTCTTATTTTTCCAGTGCAAGAAGCTTAGGTTTAATCAAGTGTCAAGTACAAGGAAAAGCCAAGTGTTAAGGCTGGAAAGGTTTGGGTTAGATAGTCTGAGAGGCCATGGGGTCTGTTTGACAGCCTTTAACAGCAGGCAGGTGAGGTCTGCTAGGTTTATGGTGAGCTTGGTGACTTTTGACCTTTTGCGGTGAATTACAATTGATGTTACAGCTGTGCTAAATCACTGACTTTCTGTGAATGAAAACCACCCATTTGCAGTACTTGGTGTCTCCTGTGCCTCCTAGACAAGCATTCACTAAGCCTAATCCCTTGGGAGCTCAAGGAGTGATGCTGTGACCTTTGGGCAAACTGAGATGAGGGGATATGTGTTTTATTTCTATATATGTATCCATGTAGTTGTGTTGAGGGACTTTATAAAAACAGTGACTCTCTTTGTTCTCACTGTCACATGTATCCAAGGACATGACAGTGAGTCTGTACCTATGTGCTGGAGCGTTGAGAAGGATGCATTTGCATCTGTGTGGTTTCTCTGAGGGCCTTCTCTTGTCTTGGGGACTTGCGGCTGGGATTGGTGCTACGAAGGTATAGGAGGAAACTCTTATCCACTCCAAGAAAGCATGCCAAGAGGAAATGCAGGAGTTGATTACCAGCAAGCTCAGGGAATGTTTTGCTGTCTCTGATATGGTGGCAGTGCATGTTCAGTTCACTGCTGCCTCCTCTTCACTTGTGTTGGCACTGCATGATGTTTACAGGCCCACGTGATGATCTGCGTCATGAAGTGAGCTGAACCAGATATAACCATTGAAGAAAACCATTACTTTGCTGAAGGCTTACTTTGGCTTAAGTGTGTTCCCTCGTGAACCCACAGAGAGCTGTACCAGCCCAAATGGGTTTTTTTAGCAGGGAGAGGAATAAATGCAATGGGAGGATTCCTGAACTTTTATTGTGCCAGGAAATCATGGCTCACTACAGCCCAAAGGCTGCCACAGCTGGAGCAAATAAATGGCTGAAATACAACAGTTCTGGAAGCCGTTGACTCGAAGTATGCCACAGAGGCTGTGTGTAGCATGCAGGTGTATTGTCTGCCAAGTAGCAAACATGTAATTTGCATTCTGTTGCCTGTGTTAGCATTAAATTACATGTTGTTGTAGTTTTGAAGGAAGATATTTAGAGCTATCTAAACTTTAATGGAAACAAGATTTCAATTATTCTTGTAATGATAAGGATGAAAGTTTTCTAGTTTATCTAGAAAAAGCCCTGTTCTTTAATGATTGTTAGTAATTAGAAATGCACTAGTCTATAACTGATTGCTAATGAATAATCTATAGACTTAGCGGCTTCTTTCTTCTTTCCTCTTGTCCTTTGTAAAAAGTTCCCAGTAAGATACATATTTCCCACTGTGCACTTGTAGAGCATGCCACTGTCTTGCCATATGGTTGCCTTCCTCTAGCAATTAATAGGATTGTGTTCAAAGGCCCCTGAATCTTTGGGGACTATATATTTGCTTGTGGTCTTGTCAGAACATGCAGCATTTCCATAGGCAGTTTCTCACCATTATGTCCACTGAATAACAAGTTGCCCAAAAGACATCATGGGAACAAAATTGTGCAGAACTTCAAGCAAATAGTTTTGTACAATTTTTTTAATAAAGTCAAATTTGAATGGATGTATCTTTCAAGCTTCCTGGGTCATTTTCTGGAGATAGTTTTTTATGGCTGGATGCATGTTTCATGGATGCATGTAATCAGTTTCTTGGCAAATGTATTTACAAGGATGTTATTTACAGTCATTTTTTCCCCTGCATTATTTAAAAATTAATATGACCCCAAATAAGTAAACTTGTAGGAATCAACTAACATTGATAGAAATGTAGTAAGGGAAGGAGAAGAAAGAAAAAAAAGTCAAAGGTCTCTATATAAAAAAGGGGAAAACGTGATTAAATAGCACTGTATTGGAGTTGCTAAGCAGTGCACCTTTACCCCATTTACATGATCACTGAAGCATTGAAAGAGTTTTAGATAATCTCTGAAGAAAAACCTGCATGGAAATTAAAACCATAGGCACCTTTTTTAGAGCAAATTTTGTCTGAATTATCTCTTTGTGCTGCTGGAGTCTACTTGCCTGACATTTGAAAGTGGCTCCGCATGATTTCCCCTTCCTCATAGCTCTCATTTTGTGTCACGGCAGAAGCAGATCTGCTCAGAGACTCACAGCATTCAGGGGTTTGAGCTGCTCTGAGTTGGAGCATCACCTCTGGTGTCTGCCACTGCATTAGCCATTTCACTGGGATTTTATTTCTTGTAGGTGTATCCTGGAAGTGACTGACAAGTGAATTCTGACCTAGGTTCGGTGAGAGAAGTGTTCTGTTCTTGTACCTATGGAGCATCCACTGCTTTTAAGGAAGGAGGAGTTTCAAGGGTGGAAATAATGGCTCTATAGCTTTAATGGAAAATGAAGAATATGGGCCAGTTCCTGGGTTTTGGTCAGCTCTGAGCAAGCCTCTTGCTTTAGAACTATTTAGAATTTAAACTTGTGAAGGTGGAGCATGTCCCCTTCTGTATATACTACAGTGTCTAGTAAGAAAGTACTTTTTTTCTGCATGTCTCTGAGATAATAGTAAGGGTATCATTTTTGGGTAGAGTTTAGTCCTGCTGAAAGAAAAGGGGTGTGGGAATGATGTATTGTATCTTCTGCACAGAAGTTTTAACAGTTTTTAACATTGGGGATGTAGTAGATTAAAGTTGATACCCTGAGGAAGTCAGTAGGTGTTTTAGTGCACCAGTATTATGGTGTTTTGAGAGTTTGCTTCTCTGCGAAGGGATTCAGAAGATTGTTCAAAATTTATTTTCTTTCGTTATGTCAGGAAGAGGAGGCAGAGAGAGGGTGATGGCAACTAATCCTCTTGTGATGCTGGAGATGATGGTTTTTCTGAATCTGTTAAGTTGTTGTGGGTCTGCATGAAGACTGGCTTAGGCCAAGGGATTACAGAGTTGGTCGCAGTTATCAGATGCAGAGTTGCAATGGACTGCCAGTAGGTCCTTTCCTTAGCTGCTTCTAAGGTCATGTTAACACCTCTGCTCTATGTGTGTACCTTGATTCCAAGATACCTGCTAAGCATCTTGGGGAAGAGTTCTGCCCACACCTTCAGCTGAACTCTGAAAGGTCAGTATCTGTATTTTTTTTTTTTTCCTCTTTTTTTGCACACATCATCCCCACCCCAAGTTTCACCCTGGAAGAGTATGTCACACTCAGCTATGCCTTGTAAACTTCAGATAGTCTTGAGCAGACAGAAAGTATGCCAGTTTAAATTCTGCCTTCAAACCTGTTGAATCTACATCAGAAAATTTTAGCAGGGGTTTTAATACAGAAAATGCAACTGTCAGTCTTTCATTGCTGTTAAAGACACATGATCTGACAGTGGTTAATGAGTGGGTAACATTAGCTCAGTCTAAAAAGCTATTGCAAAGGAAGAATCCCATAAATTTCATGGTCATGGACACACTTTGCCTTTTTAGCTATCACGATGAGGAAAGAAACTGTATCTGGTACAGGCATATCAAATGGTGAATGAGTGAATAGGAGCTGTACTAATAAATTTTGAGCTTTTCTATTTGGCATGTGAGTAGGTGGGGAGGTGGCAGCCCCCCCTCTATAGTGGTTAATTACATTTCCCACATGACATTTCTCTCTCCTTGACATATCCCATCATTCGCATCAGTGATGATTGTCACCAGTCCCCCCGGCATCTTCTGTGCTTGTTTGAAAGATGAAGCCATTTGTTTAGGGAAAAAAATCCCAATGTTTTTTTTCCACTGTCCTAATTTTCTCGCCAGCTTAGTTGAGATACTCTGTGAGGTTTTTATTTTCATAAACAACCCTATTCTCCAGATAGGCCTTTCCCAGATGTCCCAGCTCTATTAGATAACCTGGTTTCCACGTGGTTGTTACCTGCAAGAGGAGTGTGTTTGACATGGTATTTTCCTAATCAGAAATACATATTTATATTCCATACTTAATAGACCACAGCTGTTCTGGGTATTTAGCTGGAGCTAGTGAAGCTTTTTTCAAGTAGGCATTTTTGTCCATAATGTATTAATAAAATGACCCCACCTTCTTGTTTTCTGGAGGGCAAGAAGGCTTTTACCAAATTTTAAAGGGCTCTCAAAGAAATTAAACAATACAATTGTGCTGGTTTATTTATGTTGCTGCTCTTTTACCAGTATCCCATTTAAACGGCTTTATTGCAGAGTAAGAATCCACATGGAGGTAAGGGCACTCCTGGTAGCTATTCCAGGAGCTGTTAGAAGAGAAATGAATGCAGGACAGCTTCCTGGGAAGATGCTGACCTTTTGTCTGGTAGAAGGTAGCCCTTCTGCCTAGTTGTCTTCTGTGCAGTGTCTTGCTGTGACTTGCAGGACAGCTCTGCCTACTTCCTACGACTTCAACATGAACGTTGCTGAAAGCTGCCCAGCTAAAGGGTATCTGACTTTGTTTTTTCTTAATGGAAGTAATTTTCTCTGTGATGTTGCCAAACTATGTTGAAAAGTTGTTTCAACTTTACTTAAGCACTGCTGTGCCTACAGATGTCCAGTTTCTGCCTCTCTAATTGCCTTTTAAACTCTTCCCCAATAAATAACTCCCACCTTGTTAAATATTATGGGAGATTTGAAGCTTTACAGTGTTTTTACCTCACAGCTCGGAACTGAAACCTGGCCAAGCACTGGAAAATTAGTTTTAGATTTGGGAAAATGCTAATAGCAGGCATCCCTGTGCTTCTTATGACAGTGCATGCAATTTTTATGTGCTGTATAAGGGGACTGCAAATGATGAAGAATTATTTAGGTTGAAATTGAGGAGCAGTGGAAGGAATGTCAGAGACCCCTGGGAGGGAGGGTGGCAGGGTGGAGGGTATAGTATGGGACACTTGATGTAGGAGGAATAAGACCAGTGGTGAACCTGTCTGACTTCTGAATTAGCAGTAGCCTTATGGGGACAGAAGAGTTGGGCATTAAGGTGAGCTGCTCAGTGCAACATGGTGGTGAATGCTTGATGGCAATTATTGATTCGGGTCTCAGAAACTGGCATATATATTGGATTTCAGAGGTGATGTGTTGGACTGTCAGAGAGGAGCAGACAGTTTCAGCTCTCCCCCCCCGACAAGCGGATTCAGTCATAAAACCAGCAATTGCAAGGCATTAAGCTTGAATGGATCTAACTGCCTGGGGCAATTAGGGTGGTGCTCCTCTGGAGGCTCTGTTTGTCAGAGTAAGGAAAAACTCTGCTGAGGTTAAAAAAGCAAAACAGAGCAGAACTTAAAACCATTCAAGTCTTTGTCAATAAAGGAAGATCGGGGAATGCTGTTATCTGTGTGCATATGTATGTATAAAAANATGTTGCTACTCTTGGAAGCTAGTAACAGATCCTGTCTCTTGGATAGGTAAACTGACATCAAATGAGCTCCCAGCATATTACTGAAGAACGTGCTCTTGAAAATGTCTGTAAACCTGTTACTGTACTGAAATGTAAGATACATGAGATGCTGCATATACATTTAAATCTTTTTCTTTGTTCTTAGTTAAACAGAAATGTTCAAAGAGTGCTTTTAGTCTGTCTGACCTTGGGCGCGGGTTCCCAAAGGACCTGTGCAGCTACTCAAAACTGTGCTGGATCTGCACGGTGGTAAGTGGCTGATATCAGGGTAATATACTTCAAACGTGGTTCCAAAAATGAGTTACTTTACGTGGAACGTTGCAAGCAGGTACCAGGATAGCAGTGTTGCCCCAGCTGTAATGTTATAGTGCCCTCAGGGATTTAAGATTTAGTTAACGAGAAACTCTTATGTTGTTCTCCATGTTTCCTCAGCTGGTATCGAATGCAAAATTCTCCCAAGATTTTTGACAAGATGACTGGGAAGTCTGGTAGATAGAAAAGCAGAGGGGCTGGCGGTGTGAAAGGAACCCCCAGCTGCACTTGCAATCTGACATTTTATGTAATAAGAAGGCACAGCAGAGCAATACCATTCAACTGTAATGCAATAAGCTTTAACTGAGGTATAACAATTGTTTGGGGAATTTTACTCTTATTGGTATAAATCTGTAGATTCAGTGGGGTTATTCTGATTCAAAATTGTGCAGTTTAGAAAAGCTATGGTCCTCTATTTCTTTAGAGCTCTGCTTATCAGAACATTTAGAATGAAAACGCATCCTTGTTGAAGTCAATGGCAAAGCTCCCACTTATTTTGATGGTGTGAGAATTTCATCCATTGCAAATTGCCCAACCTTACAGAATTCAGTCAGATGTAATCAAACTATAAATGCAAATTGGTGTTGTCTAAATGTAGCAAATACAGGGGGAGTATCTTGCTAGTGGTGGTGGGAAAGACACATTTGTGCATGTTTTTAATGCACCTATCCTCTGATGAACAGATTTAGATATGTTGTCATGATCACAGGAAGATATATTTGTACCATCATTGGACGATTGCTTTTGCTTATTCCTTGTTATTTCATAGTAAGAAATCTAAGGATTATGATGCACAACGTAGGAAAAATAATCTTGCTGTTTGTGCTGTGGTTTCAGATGCTAGTGATGTCTCCACAATTTGGATGTCAGATGCACTGCTGAATGGTGACTGGCAGTGGAGTTTTATTCTTTGACAAACCAAGGGAGAGGAGAGAAAGTACCTATCTGTTATCAGGGATTTACTGTGATGGTAAAATTATCAAGTTCTGATTAAGTACTGGCCACTTCAGAGCCATGTGTAGATCTTCTCAAATCAGTGTTACATTGGATGGTGTTTTGAGGTAATTTCTTAATATAGGAAATACTTTCAAAAAAAGCTTTTGAAAACTCAATCTGATTTTCGCAATGCTTTCCAGAGAGAAACTTCTCAGCACAGTGAGAGTGCTGCTGATGGGATTTAGCTTGTTTACTTGGTACACTGATTAAACTGCTCTTGAACCTTTAAGATAATCATAACTTAAAAACCAGAACTGCTATTTTAAAACTCAGCCTTGAAAAACATTGAGGGGGAAGACCAGCTCTTCCAAGTTTTCTGAGTCAGTCTGGGAACCTTTGTTATCCAACATGATTCATTTTGGGGAAGGCAGCTTGTGAATTAGAATGGGGCTAGGGTGTTGAAGCAGGGGAAAAGTATCCCAGTTTATCTTCCAAACAACAGTTTAAACTTGAAAGCTAGTTCTTTCCTTCCCTTCTAATATAATGGGACATAGCAGTGGATGAAAAGTATGAGTAAGTTCGATTTGGAGAGAAGTTGAACAGTGGTGAGGAAGTTTTGGAAATAGTTATGTGGAGTTGCATAACTCAAGTATTGTAAAAAGATGGGATCAGCCTGTTTCTTCACTGTGAATCAGTAGGCCTCTATGGGTTACAAGGAGGACCATAGGTAGGGTTTGTAGGCACTTCTGAATAAAATGAGCTGTATTATTTGTGGCCTTTTATTTAGGAAGCTTTGATTAACAGCTCTCTGAGATTTTGAAGTCTGTTCAGCATTTCTGTCACCAAGTATTGTGGGAATGAGGAGAATGTTCCTGCTGTTAAGGCAGCCATAAAAGCATACATAAAGTAAGTATTTCTGGTAGCGTGGTGAGTCTTCTCACCTAGGGTTTTGAGTTAAAATTTCTCCATGAATGTGTACTGTGGTCAAAGGAGAAAAGTCTGTAAGACTTTTGAGAAAGAGCTAATACATCATGCTGATGCCTGTTATACTGTGACATGAGATTCCTTTTGTGCTGTATCACTGTGACTGGAGGTGTTTCCTTCCTTTGTATTGATGGTTGGAAGCTAACCAGGAGATTTGAGTTTGTCTCACTTCTGTAATGTAAATCCTAAGTGCTACTGTGGGGCTTTTAATATTTAACTGCTTTGATGCCAACATGCTAAGCCATAGGGTGTCCCCTAGGTATTGTAAATTATCCTAATAATAAATTAAAAAATAGTTAGTAGGAGTGTACCTACACCAGCAGGATGGAGAGTGGGGAGGAGGAGCAAAAGGAAGGCAATGGGTTTTTGTCCAGGCTTCTAATCTAATTTGTATAATTGAATATGTACTAAATGACAGCAGCCTCTAATGAGAGTGGATGAGCAGAATGACAATTGAGGCTATGTGCTTCAAGCTTAAAACCAGGAAAGAGGCCAGTAAACGTTCCTGGTATTAGGTAGCCAGATATGAGAAAGTTTAAGACATAATAAAAATGAGCAATGTTCTTTCTTTGGGAATGCAAAAAGGAATGGTCTTGATTCCTGTAGCATTGTATCTTGTCCTCTCTTTGTCCTTAATCAGCTGCAGCAGAGGCTTGGAGTTCGATACATATTGACTTGGAGCATATGCTGAAGTCTGGACTACTTGGATTTCAGTTGTCAGGAGCAGCATACAAATCTGGTTTAAGCTATCTGTTCTTTTCAAGTTTACTTCTGTGGCGTGGTCACATTTTTAATTCTAACATATTAAACTTTGAGGTGTTTAAAAATCCATGCATCCCTACCACACAGCAGCTCGTTGAAAGAACAAGCATAGAACTTATTGCAAAACCCTTGATTTCCTTTAGAACAGCATTGCCTATGTTCATTAATCTCAGTAACTTTATGTACACATAATATATTGATAAAATGTTAATGACCTAACTTAATGCCAATAAAAGCAGGAAATGGGGGTGTAAGAGTTCAAAGTGTAGCACTCTAGCTTCAGTCTTTCTGGTTGGTTTATTTGTTTGCTTAGTGACTTTTTTTACTTGTATTTTTTAAATCCTCCCCACTCCTGCATTGCACCAGACTGTATGCAAAAGCACGTATTGTGCCCAGATTCTAAACTATCTATTCACACATCAGAGGATAAAAAATATCCTCAGACTGGCCAATGCACAAATGTTTTGATATTCTGATCTCCTTTGCCCATTTGTGCTGTTCTTTGGGCACCTTCTCTGCACGCTGCATGTTGCACTGCTGCTTCAGCCAACAGTCAGTGCCTGCCCAGCCCCTGCTGGCAATCAGTGATTGAGTTGTCTCCACAGCATGCCAATTGCTCCTTTGTTTAAAAGTCAGTTGGTAGCTTAATAGGTTTTCCACTGGGAGTTAGAGCCTGCTACGTTGGACAGTTTTACTTGGAGGCTCTCAGAATATCCATACTTATCTTAAGTAGAACCACTCAAATTGCTGCCGAGCCAAACTTTGTTGCTGGTACCTGCCCAGCACTGTGAAACCCAGTAGATGACTGTAGCTGGAACTCAAGAGAAAAATGCAGCCTAGTAAGGTATTAAGGCTTCTGAGTACTTAAATTTGAACCTAACTAACTTAAATTTGAACCACTTCACATCAAATGGACAAAGGAGAAACACAGCAACAGAAATAAGTATAAAAAATAGTTCGTGCTAATGACATTTAACAGTTCTGCCTTGCAGTGTGCTCTCATTCGGGAGGAAGCGAGTGTATTGGCTATTGAAAACTTACATAAAGTGTGAAATGAAGTATGTGTGCTGGAGGGCATCAATATAAATTCATAATATATTTTAAATTTTTCCCCTCCTAATTAAACCAAACAAAGTTTATGGTGACCCTCATGGGATTTTTCTTGAGAAGGGGGAAAATGAACTGTGTCTAGATTCTGTATATTGAAGGTTAATTCTAATAAATCAGAAAGCAAAGATCTTGTAATGGGAAAATATTTTCTGCATTCACCCAATTAAATGTTAGAAGCTGGATAATGAAATAATTGTAGTCAGTCAATTGCTACAAAGTCATAATAGCTTGAGCACAACTAAGACTCCAAGGCAGTGAAATGCTGGTGGTAAAATAATAAAACCCTTATTTCAATAATAATCTCAAGTTAATTAGAATAAGGCAGTGCAGCGTATTCTTAATACTAGACAAAAACAATTAGCATAGTACTTAGTAACAACAATATCCTTATTATCTGAAAGACAAAATAGGATTAATACAGCAGTAAAGCACTGAAACCATATGTCAACATGAGAACACAGAGGAGAATAACTTTGTCAATAGCCCAAGCCCAGCACACATGATGGAAACTTCCACCTCCAAGGAAAGGAGAACTTGGTTGTAGCAGATGTATGGTTGAGTTCCTTAATACGAATGAGGTCTCTTCCCTGTGCCAAATGTTTGCTTGTGTGGATTCAGTCCTCACAAAATGCCTTGAGTCTGTTCAGATTATTCCTCCTTTTTTTTTCTTGGCAAGATTGAGACATGATATATCCCTATGTGCCTGCCTGAGTACAAAATAACTAGAAGTTAAGGCTAGAGGGATTATTTAAATCATGGTCTGACCTCCTGCAAAACACAGACCAGAGAATTCCGCCTGGTTACTCCCGTATTATCAGGCTGACATTTTTGAAGCAGATGTGTTGTAGATGCCTCAAGTTTCAGGACTGCTTTACAGCATGCAGCAGTCAGTATTCTGACCCCATCAAGTCTTAATGATAGGGTGAAAAACTGCAGTATATTTTGTTGCAGTTGCCCTGATAGAGATCTGGAAGGCTGAGAATACATTTAGCATTCAAACCAAGCCTCATCCTATAGCTACAGCAAGCTTTCCATGGGGATGTGTGAACACAGTCTCTTTACTTGCAGAGACCAGTCAAGAACAAAATGCTGATTTTTGTTTTAAAAATCTTTATAGTTGCTTTCAAGATGATCCAGTGAATGTTATGGTATTTTCACTTCAGTGCTGTTGTCCCCTGTGGGCTCTTGGGTAGTTGTTACGTTTTTGGGGTTTGAGGTGGAACAATCAATCTTCTGCCCACCCTTTACCTGCAGACTGGAAACTGATCTTGTAACTGGCAAGCTGCTACTCATCATGGTATAAATCAGGAGTGTTGGGTATCTGTGAGCTGGCTCCAAAAGCTAGCCTTTTGAAAATTATTTCTTCCTCGAAACCGTGGTAGTTTTCCTTTCTGTATAGGTTTTACAGATAAACACGTGTGCTTGCATTCTGGCAGCTTTGTTCATTAATATTGTTAAAAAAGAGGCAGTGGTTTTGGAGAAAGTTGGCTGTTCAGAGAAATACCAAGCATTCCTGCATAGCTCCTGATACCTGGATTATAATATCTGCCACATTGTAATAATATTTTGCAATTTAAGCCCCAAGACATAAATTTGAGAACTGCAGCATAGTCAATAAACTAAAAAATTGCTTGGTGTGGATAATTATGGCACTGATCTTGCATTACATTTTAACCTACAAGAGACCCTGCTGACTTGACAATGTTCGTTACTTCCTTTTCTTGTAATGCATGTCCCACTGCTTTGGTCTGGCACACTGGCCAAAAAAAAAAAAGGTCATGGATCTGCTCCACTCTGTCTATCCTGTTTTACAGTACAGCTAACTAGTTCAAATTCTGGAAAATCTAGGTGATTCGCTGTAGGAGGGAATGCTCTAAAAGCATATTTTTAGTTTATTAGAACGATATATTAGCATTTTACTACTTTTTATTATCATTTATGATTTTTCTGTGAGTTGTGCATTCCTCTTGGGTTCTATCACGGGGAATAATGTCTGATATTTGGCTGGGGAGCACTGGGTAGTGGAGAAGGTTAGGAAACTTCCTCATTTGCTGTCATGACAGCTTCCTATTTAATCTAGATAAAGAATCCTAATGAGATGTGTCCTATGATTAATTTTTAGCATTTTGCCTTCCGTTAATTATAACCTGTTGTCTGGGGAATTGGTAAGAGAGGGCAAAGTCTTGCATACAAAGAATCAAAATATATAAGCTAATTCCCACAAACCTATGTTGAAGAGGGAGGCATCTCCCAGAGGCCCTTTACACGATGGGAAAGCTCTTATTTTCGGCAACATCCTAATGTCTGTGTGTTGCTTGAGATTTTCATGATGCTGTCAGCTGCTGCAGACATATGGCTCCAATTGATTTGTCCTGACAATAACAGTTACCAGCACTCATTTCTCCACACTCAAAATGAGGCACATCTGTTATAAATTTGTTGACCGTCAAGGACCAGTAAAGACCTATGCGAAAAACATCCTTTTTTATCTGGTGCTTCCCCCACCCTCCTCACCTCCTCTAAAGCATGGTTGTTGTGGCCTGCTATCCAAGACCATGGCTATTTAAAGGTCACTTCCATGGTATGGTGTATATCATATAAACGTGGTTTGGTTTTGTTTTGTTTTGTTTTTCCCCCCCAAGAATATATTGCTGTGACTAAGTAATTTCTGAGCGTTCTTGCACCTTTTCTAGGACTAGTGTTCTACCCAAGAGGTTTTTTTGTAGGCCCCTTTAAGATACTGGAAGGTCTCCATGGAACCTTCTCTTTTCCAGACTGAACAACCCCGATATGCATCTTGGCTTAGGACCTTTGCCCTTAAACTTTCATCAAGAAGCAAGTTGTGGCTTTCTTGTATCTGTGAGGCTTAATTAAGTTTAGTTGTGCAATTCCTTTGAGTTTCCCTTCCTGCTTCTAATTCAATAGAATCATAGAATGTTAGGGGTTGGAAGGGACCTCTAGAGATCATAGAGTACAAGCCTGCTGCCAGTGCAGGATCACCTAGGTATGCCACTCAGGAACATACCCAGATGGGTCTTGAAAGTCTCCAGAGAAGGAGACTCCACAACCTCTCTGGGCAGCCTGTTCCAGGCTCTGTCACCCTCACAGTGAAGTTTTTTTCGCATGTTGAGGTGGAACTCCCTGTAATAAACAAAAAGAATCACAGAATCCTAGGGGTTGGAAGGGACCTCGAAAGATCATCTAGTCCAACCCCCCCTGCTAGAGCAGGGCCACCTAGAGTACATGTGT
>VWZY01004812.1:254273-442807 GCA_013399075.1 Chloroceryle aenea
GAATATCTACCAGCTCTTTTGGACCCCCTTACCTTCTAGAGTCTTAGCTCAAGGCATTCCCCCAAGGAATTCTTTGGAGAGGACAAAATTAGCCCTCCTCAAGTCTGGGGTTGTAATCTTATTGCCTTGCTTCTTCCTTGTATGACACTAAACTCTACTATGTTGTGATCACTACCACCAAGGCTGCCCCCAACCTTCACATCCCAACCAGATCTTCTTTGCTTATTAAAACAAGGTCCAGCAGCATAAAATTCCTTGTTGGCACATCCAACAGCTGCATCAGGAAGTTATCATCCATGCTTTGCAAGAGCCTTTTGGACTTTCAGTATGCCTCACTGTGTAGCCTTTCCAACAAATATCAGGGTAATTGAAGTTACCCATGATCACAGGGACATGTAACCTTGAGGCTACTTCCAGCTGCCTGTAGGTGGTCTCATCAACACCCTCTTCCTGGTTTGGTGACCTGTAGTAGACACCCACAACAGTTTCGTGTATATTTGCGTGCCCCTTAATTCTTGCCCATAAGCTTTCGACATGTTCGTCATCCCTGCCTGGGAAGAGCCCAGCCTGAAGCTGGGATTCATAACATTGCAAGGGAAGTATTAATTTAAAAGAAAAATCCTTTTCCTCCACTTTAAATTAAATTTAAAATGAAGGAAACCATCTCTATTCTTCCCATGGCAACCTTTCTTTTGTTTTTAATACAATGTATTATAACATCATAAATAGAAATGTAATCTTATTAAAGACATGCAGCGAAGTGCTACTTTATTAGAAACTTTTTAAAAATAATAATTCACTGAGTTGAAATATTAATGCAGCTGGCTGGAAATCGCACATTTTTACCAGGGCATAGTAGCTTTTTTAAAAAAGTAAATTATAGTAGATATATTTTAAAGAAGTCCAATTTCTGATAGTGCCAAGCTTTTACTAGCATATTCTGGCATCACTATATATTTCTAATATATTTTTAAAAAAATTCTTTAATGTAAAGTTTATTGAAAGTAAATAACAAAAATTAAAATTGCAAACAAAAATAGGTGTGGAGTAGGAACAAAATTATCTGAATCTCCATTTGACTGTTGCTTGACTTTTATATAGTACAAATGAAGTTACACCAACTCTGCTTGTGAATGGCATGGTGTATGTGTAACACCTCGCTTAGCTAATCCTAAGGGGCAGGAATGCAGAGTGTGCTGAAAGGGAGCTGCCATAGCCCTCAGTGGCAATTAAGAACTTGCAGCTCTTTCAAGGATTTCTTTCCTCTTGACTTGACATATTCCTTACTGTGACCTGAGAAGCACCTTTTCCTTTTCCTTTCCTTATACTTAAAGTATTGAAGAGTTATTGATTACATGTTGCTTAATGGTCTCTAATAAATTCACACTTGCAATAAAATCTTCAAATGAAGCATTTCCAGATTAATAAGGGACTTGGTTCATTTGCAGTTAACACTTTTCTGCTGCAGTGGAGTGGCTGAAAATTGCAAAAATTTCTCCTGTTTTGTGTTGTGCTTGTGGTGTGTGTTGTTTTTTGTTGTGGGTGGTTGTTTTGGTTTATTTGCTTTTGTTTGTTTGTTTTGAAACCTATTTAGTAATTTTAATATTTAGGCTTACATGAATGGGTTCCTGATAATAAAGTAATTAGTGCCATTACGAATCCTTGAAGGGTACTCAGCAATAACCTT
Source organism: Chloroceryle aenea (assembly GCA_013399075.1). Taxonomy (NCBI): domain Eukaryota; kingdom Metazoa; phylum Chordata; class Aves; order Coraciiformes; family Cerylidae; genus Chloroceryle; species Chloroceryle aenea. The sequence goes on from VWZY01004812.1 coordinate 255,961, forward strand.
GGCAGTCCCTGGCCCTAAGTGCAATATTTCTGTTACTATTGATTTGTCTTGCGTTTGGATCTCTCCTCCTTGCCCTGTCTCCAGTCTGCTATGGCAGTGCTTCTCTGCAGTCTTGGCTTCATGTTGCCTGACCTTCTGCTCTGCTACCTGGGACCAGAAGAAGCTGTTGTGTTCCTGTCCCAAAGCATGTTATTTTTTTGACTGCTGTGAGCAGTGCTCTTGTCCTGCTGGCCTGTCAGACCTGCCTCCTGAATGTGTTTGGCAAGCCAGACCTTTCTCAACATAGCTGTGCTGCATCTGAGTGTTTCAGGTTCTTTCAGCACAACATCTCTACGAGACAGTCTTCCTCCTTCCACCCCAGCTACATAACTCCCAAGTGTTTCGTCCCTGATCAGTCTGAATGATCTCTGCTGGTTGTGTGTCTGTTCAGAAAGGTGCTGGGAAGAATGGTTTACAAGCCTTTTTCTCTATTGTGTCAATCTCCTTTGTGTTCCCAGTGGCTCAGTCTTGTCCCACACAACCTGATTCCGTCCATTTTTCTGGATGTTGGGTGCTTGTGTTTTGAACTTCCAAAATCCTGGTAAGTCCTAGTATCCATCTTAATAGGATACTGGTTAGAGTCAGCTCTGCAGGGAGAGAAGCTTCTTGTGGTTTCTTTGTATTTCAGTAGATCTGCTCAAAACAATTTCTTATCTCATGTTTGTATCTTTTAGTTCCTTTCAGAGCAGTATGGAAATGATGGACACACTCTATGTGGGCAAAGGTTGTCGTTGTCCACACAGTATTAACATGGAAAATAGCTCTTGCCAGATGTGCTCTGCATTAGTCTTTATTTTCCAGCAAATTTAAAACTGATCATATACAGTAGATGATAAACTTGACTACCCATTGTTAACTTTTCCATAGCTGTTTAAAATCCTGCGTTGAAATTGGATTTGATTGTCAGATGGCAAGTAACTTGAGTATACAGATGCCTTTTTGTAATACATCAGTTTGTTCATCAGAGAAAACTACAATGTCAAGAATCCTTCCTGAAATTTTGATGCATGCTTTTTGAAGACGTCATGAAAGGATTTAAATTCAAAGCTGAAAAGCCTGACTGGAACTGATTGCTTTGAGCTTTTTGTTCACAAAATACAAATTGGGGGGGTAAAAAAAGAAGATAAGAAAACTTCATGTTATGAACAATCTTACCTTTGTACACCACAGTCTAGAGAAATCAGAGAGAATGCAAAAATGAATAACAATAAAAGCATATTTAATGGCGAACAACCTTTTTGAGGAAAAATAATTTTTGATAGTCTGTGCAGTATTGATGGAAGTTCTTTTAGTTGTAAGATGCAGCATTGTAGATCCCTGTCATGGATAGGATGAATGCTGTCACAGAACAAGCACTGATATGCTGTCAATGTTTAATGCGTTTGTTACTTAAAAAGTAATTTCCTTATTTTAATGTATTTTTAAATTGTTTAGAGTAGGAGAGTATATGTTGTGATATTAATATCTCCCTTTTGTGGACAAAATAGAGCATAGGATATTGCCACGAAGAAATCTTTTTAAGCATTGTATAAAAGGACGAATCCAACACCGGCTAAAGAGGAGACAGAGTATTGTTACAGTTCAGAGACAAACCATAGAAGAATAATAAAATACAGAAATGCAACTGTGGAACACATGCACACACTTCAGAATTAACTTAACTGTGGGGAGTTATTTTCTTGAGTAATTAAACTTTCTGTGGGTATTTAGGACCATTCTGGGGCTTTCTGAGTCAAGCAGGGACTAAGTACAAAGCTGTATTGTAATTAGACAGCCAAGCCAATCTGCTTGGGAAGTTGGAAACTGTCGTCAAACTTGCTTTCTGCAGGTGGCCTGAAGCCTTCATGAAGGTTCTTATAATCCTTAAGAAAACAAGTACATTTGTCAGGCTGTGGGCTGTACACTAGATCTATCTTCTACAGCATTTTGTGCTTTTGTTGTGTGTTTTTTAGTAATTGCAGTTTTTGTAATAACTGTAGAATTAGTAACACTGGAAGTTGGTCAAGTTGCAGAGTGTTTGAGACTGGACCAGGGAAGGAGCAAGTGTCTGTGCCTCAGCATTCCCGAGGAGAGTTGTTCTGGGTGAAGTGAAAGCTTGGGCATTGAGGGTACATCTCTCCAGCTTTCTTTACCCCATGCCAGAACTCACTTGGGTTCTTTTTGGCCCGGAAATATGGGACCTGTTCAAATTGGTCAGGAAGGCTGTATGCCTCTGCTGCTGATCATTTCTCAGCCACAGCTGATCTGCAGTGACATTCAAGCAAAGCATGTGTTGCTCCCAGTGCTTGTGTACATGGAGCACCTCTGCCTCTCAAACCTGCCCCTTGCTTAAAAGATGGTGTGCATTTGAGCTCCCACTGTGCCCTCAACAAGGTGAAAACATCCCTTTGTTCCTTACAGAGCTCTTCATCTCCTCTTTCTCTTGTGCTGAGAGTGCACTTCTGTGAAGATCAACACTTCTGAGTGCTCTAAAATCTAACTCTTTATGAGGCTTGTTATGAAAATTGATGTATGAAACAAGGAGGCAGAGAGTGGAGCATTTGAAACTTGAAAGGGTGTGAGCAGGAGCATGCCAAGGCAGGGCCAGGCAGGGCTGAGCAGCTGTGGCCATGCTGCCCAGGCCAGCATAGAGTAGGGCACCAAGGTTGGTGTTAGAAGATGCTTTGATTCATTACCTGTCGTGTGTCATCCCTCATTGTTGCTCCCTCCCCTGCCCCAGGTCTTAGATTTTTGGTTCAAAATGATATTTTTATTATTTTTTTCTTTTTTCTTTTCTNGTTGGTTTTTTTTTTTTTTTTTTTTTTTTTTTTTTTTTGAGTAATGGCCCTCAAACAGCATGTGGCACTGCAGTGACAATCTTGCCAAAGACTGTCTAAAACTGAGTTATTGCTTCCAGTATCTCTGTGTGTGTGCCCCAGGATAGCAATTGCCTTTTTCTGCAGTGGTATTGCAGCATGAACTTTCATCTAATTCATTATCCACCCTAATGCTCAAGTCTTTCTGCATTACTGCTTTCTAAACAGCAGTCTCTCACTTCATTCCTGTACTGATTATTATTTCTTCCCAACTGCATAGCCTTACATCTATCTTCAGTGGAATGTCTCACTTACATCAGCCCATTTCGCTGAGCTTGCCAGACAGCTGAATATTTTTGAGGCATTCTTGCTTCTCCTCCCCTTGGTTTAGCATCATTTACATTTACCAAGTGTGGTGTTAGCTTTGTCCTCCGGATGGTTAAATTGATTGTATAGGAAAGAAAAGTGACCTGTGCCTTTTCAAACTGTGCTGCGTACCATCCCTGTATGATTCCGAAGTGTGCAGCAATGCTGGCAGTTTTTATCTATTTACTTCATCTGAGCTCTATTACTGCTTTTCTGTTCTTGCTGCCAAAGGCCTTAATGCTCTTGCTCTTAGTAGTATGAGGTTTTGTGTCAAGGTCTTTATTGCATTCTCTGGAGACAAATGACTAAGAAACCAAATATTAGTTTTGGACCCTAAACAGCACCAGACCCTCCTGATGGGAAATTTCCAGAAAAATTCTTGCCTGGGTGAAAAAACAATGGTGAACTGCAAAGCAAAGATGGAAGTTTGATTCATTTTACAGATCAGCTCTGTAGTCTTTATAGTGTCTTTTCGTTTTGAACAATGCAACTTGGAAGGAAAGGGGAGAGTTCTTCAAATGGTAGGTCACATTTTTTGGGGCCTAACAACTCTAACAGCTTGTTCAGTCAGCACAAAAGAAAATATTTATCTCAGTTTCCACTTTAGATTTATATTTTCGGAAATAAACACAAACAAAACCCTTTGCTAATGTAAGTTGTCAGCGTAAAAAAAACAAACAAAACTGTTTGGTTTTCATAAGCCAAATTAAATACATTTTTACACAAAAAATAGTGCGGGTAGTTCTAATCAGCTTTTAAGTTTGATCCTAAAATAATTTTTCTTGAACTGTCTTGAATTGCTGTCACATGCTGGAGGCACCAAATCTGCCTACCTGAGCGCTACTGATTTGTTTCAGTGCAGAGTGATACAAATCTCGAGTTATTTCTTCTCGATTCAGGGGAGCATGTTGGTTTATGCCCTTTCATCTTTCCTCCAGGAGATTTTGAGATTGTGCAGGTATGGATAGTGAGACCTGACTGCAAACTGAGGGTAAGATATTTCACAATGGAACTAGAGCATTTCTTTCTTTTTTTTTTTTCCCTTAAATAGTTCTTTATTGAGCTTTCTACCTTCTGCATTAATTTGAGAGCCTGAACCAAATAACCAGGAAGAGATTGATGTGGCTTCACTTTATTTCCCACAGTCAATAAATTGTTAAATGGGCTAAAGGACACGGGTTAAAAAAAATTAGTATAAAGAATGAGGGTTTTTTATTACCTGACAGCCCCCATCTCTGAAGACTTTATAATGGGGCAAGTTTGATCTCATGCCATGCGATGGGAGCAGCTCTGTTTGCTTCATGAAGTATCTCATCGTTCTCCATGTGAATGGTGTCAGCCCTATGCCATACATTTTCTGCTAAGCAAATCCAGGTTTTGGTGCTCCTTTGGTGTTAGTGTCAGGAGAGTATGAAGAGATGCTTTGGAGCGAGGTCTCCATGTAGTGTCAATGCTGGACTCTTCCCCAGGAGGGATCTGGCGTCTCTTATGCAAGAACAGAGTCTCCCCCTTGGGACTCTGCATGAGTTTAGCAGAGAGGGCCTTGTTTTGTAGATGTATGCTTGTTTTTGCTGATAGAACACAAAAGTGGCTTTAATGGGATGATGACATGAGTAAACAAAATTGTAGGTTACCTATGGGGAAGCATGAATGTGTCTGTCAAGCTGGCAGCCTGGGTGGACAGAAGTCATGCACAGATCAGGTCTGTTACATAAGGTCCTTAATATGGTTATTGGGAAGAATCTAGTAATTTTTAAATTTTATTTATTACCAAGATCAGTTCTTAAGTGACTTAGGGAATCTCTTTTGAAAGTGCAGTAGGGCTGTCCTGGTACAAATGCTGGCAGTGCATACAAGCAAATTATTTCCAGAGACAGAGAGGTGAAACTGGTGATTTTGCATGAGTTTGTGTGGTTTTGTGTTAGTCTTCAGTGAAATGAAAATTGTATAATTCTGTATTGAACATTGAATTGAAGGTACAAAATAATTCCTTAAGGTGACATTTATTTGCTATTCAGAAGCTGCTCTTCTAACAGTGTGCATTCTATAGCACCTGATTATGAGAGAATGAGAGAGATGGTGCCAGCCATGGTGTTTTCTGTTGTAAAACCCTTAAGGTTTAGGTCCTTGCAGTAAGGCAAGAAGTGAAATAAATTCCCCTTTCACCATTGTTAATGTATCATGTAAACAAGTCTCCATGTTATACGTGTGGTTTAAACTGTATAAACTGGATAAACCATGCCAGGAATGAAGAGACCAAGATGGCCCCTTCTTAGTGTACCTGTGATGATGGATTCAAGTACCTCTACAAATAGTGTGCTGCCTCTGGATTCCACCTTATTCCAAGTCTGACTGCAAGCTTGCCTTTGGGGAAGTAGTGCAAAGACATTGAAACTGTCTTTGTGAGCAGTCATTTTCCCCTGATACATGGGTTTTCATTGACTTGGTTCACTCTGACCAGGCTACCCTCGATGTTGCAGACTTGAGTTTATCTGTTTTGTTCCCAAGATCTGCTGTGATTCAGTCAGCACTGGCTGAGAGAGCATCAGCTTTCCTGTGGAGGTCAGCTGTGCTTATGAACCTCTGTTCTGAAGTTTTATTCCCGTGTTTGCATCACACGTTGTTATGAATAAAATTCAGAGGTGACATGACCTTTCCCAAGTACAGCATGGAGAGGTGATGAACAAGGATGAGAATTCTTTTAAGAAATGTAGATAATGATGGTGAACAGAAGCTTGAGGGACTGTGAAGGGTGAACAGACCAAGAGTTTTCAAGGTCACAGAGTTTTCAAGTACTCCCAATTATTTTTCTGACTACCCAAATTAGAAATGTCTAAAAGGTGTCTGATTTTTGGGATGTAATGTTCATTAGTTTGCTTTAAGGTATCTCAACTTAGATGCCTAGAATACTAAGTCTGTTTAAAAATTTGTCTTGGTGGTAAATGGAATGTATTTCTGCATGCAAGGAAGTGTCAGGGAACAGTTCAGTGTGATAAAGGTGTGGTGTTTGGTTTGGTTGGTTTGTTTGTTTTGGGTTTTTGTTGTTGTGTGTTGTGGTTTTTTTCCTCTGCTCAGCATTGCTGCATTTTGTCAGGGTAAAAGATAAAAAACTGGGTTTTTTTCATGACATGTTGCTAACACATGGTTGCATCTGAGCTCACGTACTGCAGTTTGAGAACCTGTAGTCTAAGGGTATTCTCCAAGTTCTCTGGCAGAAGCTTTGCTGCAGGGCACCATCCTCCTGGAAGGGGTGGTGTTGCCATTAGTTCAATTTTTGTGGTTTTTTTTTATAGGGAGATGAAAATAGTTGTCACTGCTGCTTATCTGCTGGCTTTGCTTATTCTGTGCAGAAATCTCTCAGGTGATGACAGTTGACATCAGTGGTCCAATTTCACCAGCATGTCTTCCCTTGCACAGATGATGCCAGAAGAGTGCAAGCCATGAAAATGCAAAATCAAGCCCTTTCTGGCAGCATCTGTCTCTTCCCAGCCTCCCAAGCTGCTTTTTCCAAGTCCTTTTAATGGGGCATCATTAATGCAACTTGAAGTTGCCTTACCATCTTGCTAATGAGCTTTGGTCATTTTGCTTATAAAGCCAGGAAGGCTCAGAGAAGGATCTGTGGAACTTGTAACAGAGGAGACTGGTTTGCTTTTTCTTGGGAGGGCTTCAGTTCCGCTGGAGAGTGGCTGACAGCACTGGGCATTGCGGTACAGTAGTGTGTCCTTGTTCTAGTTTGGCATAAGGCTTGCTCTGAAGTAGATGATTTTCCTCTCACCTTTAAACTCCATCCCTTGTAATGTACGGAAAACACTGCGCTGAGAATCTGTTCTCTATTGCTTGTCTACACCAGCTCTAGTGCTTTGGGACTTGAATTGTGTTGATACATTGGAGTAATACAAAATTGCATTACGCTTAACTGCTGGCTTTGAACTCAACAGGTTACCAAGGGTTAATGCACCTAGTGACTGGTGTATTCATGTTTGGAATAAGGGCTTTTAATTCTGCTAGCTAATTTAATCCCCACAGTTTGACAGTGTGTCCCCTGGACTATATTTCATCTTCAAGTTGTAATCTGCTGGTTAGCTTCTGTAAAGGTTTGCTGTGTTCTGCATTTCTATTCTGGTTTTTAGGATTTGTGCTCTTACCACATTATCTGCCAGACATGTGAACAACAGAATAAATAGTGTGAAAAGTCCCCATGTCAATTTTAGGAATAGACCTGTGCATTGTACTCCTAGAGGAATTAAGGGGCTCCGTGGATGATTGTCATCTAGGAAGGATGCACATCGCTTGGCAGAGGTAGCATCTGGGTGTCTGTTATTTCACTTGAGTCAGGGGGAAACTTGTAACTGCCGTATTTCATTAATGGAAAGCTGTGAAAATTGTGTGTGTATTCATAGGAGAATAGATTACTTTTTTTTTGTCTTTTATCTGATAATCAGAAGAAATCTCTCAGCATAATCAAAGGAAGAAGTCTCATTCAGAATATGATTTGTTGATGCTGTCTGACCACCATATGTGGTTTTAACTTTCATCCTTCTTTGGCAAGATATAAAATAATCTGCAAAATATGGAAATCTGTGGCTGAAGTGTCTGCTTTAAAGTAATACACTAGCAAAATGGATTAGCCGTGCCTGAAATACTTCTAGATTTATTTGCTGTCAAAGGATGGTAAAATATTTAAGGCAAATAGCCTAGTTTTGTTTAGGAAATGGTCTACGAAATAGCCTAGAGAGATTAATCTAACCATTATTTATATTAATTGTTCAAAAATATTTTAATTGTTTAATATTATAAATTTATTTCCTATCTTTTTTTATTTTTCTTCTCTCTTTTTACCCTCTTGCTCATTTGACAACATTTACTCTAAGAAATTGCCCGGAAGCCTGAACTCTTTTAGCAGAGCATGTGTTACAGTGCCTAGCACTGCAGTGTATTCAGCCTACCTGCTTCTCTTTAGCACAGTCCAATTAAAAATACAGTTAATGCACCTAGATAAAGACGCTGCTTTTCAGTGAGGCTTGCTTGAAGCTTTAGGCTTGCAGATGGCTAAGTGTCTTGGCTCACTGATCTCTTAAACTCCATTTAAGAGATGATAAAGCCCTTCGGGTAATGTTTTTGTGCTCTTTCTCTCTTTTAAAATGTGGTATTGTGCAATCTTCAAGAAAATAGTGATTTTCTTGGGTTTGAAGTTTCCTTTTTAGGCATTGATTTGATAGAGAAACTAATTGCTAGCATTCCTTATGATCTAGTGTTAGTTTTGGGGTTTTTTTGCTACACACACTAACAAGATAATATTTTTAACCCCCCATCCTTTAAGTGTTTCCACAGTGTGACACTGCTCCAGATTCCAACAGTCAAGTCTCTTGCCTCTGAAGGCTGGCTTGTTTTCCAGCAGTAGCATCAGGTTGAAAACTACATCAGTTAAGAAGTGTGTCCACATGAGACTAGTGCTAAACTGATTCAGCTGCTAGTATAGTCCACAGTGGCAAGTCACAGAATGATTATGAGCTGGGTAATGTGTGTACCTTTGACTTTGTACAGTTTTAATCAAAACAGCTGGAAACAGATTTGTGTGCAACCCTTGCCTTCAAAGAAGGCTTAAAGGAATCTGAGACTGGCGCACAATCTAGTTAATCTACCATCATAACTAATGATTTCACCATTCAGACGTAAAGTATCGACCTTAAAGGATTTTTCTTACATAGCTGATGGCTTGATACCTTTTAAACACTAATGCCGAGGGTATAATCTGTCTGAATAGTATAATAGCTTTATATTTAAGGTAGATTGAGGATAAAATTTTGTGTTTTCATGTGAACTATGAATACCAGTAAGGTATTCAGGCAGGAATTACCTTATCGTACCTTTGAGGGCACTTATCAAATAATTTTTATTGGGAAGTTAATACATTGAGACAGAACAAATGGAAAGCTGATCAGAATGCTAAGGCATATCCCTGCATTGCATTGCATTTGCTGTCCGCAGATATGCAGCATGGGTTGATTCATTTAGCACATCATCTAAAATCATGTAGCGTTCAGTACCGATTAAAATTATATGAAATTGTGTGTAAGAGATTTCTTCATGTTAGCTTTGAAGGATTCTCTATTCCGTGCCCAAGTAGTTCTGATAGGTACAGCACACCTCCACTGACTGCAGGTGTTACGCTTCATAGACACCAATACTGCACCAGCAGCCAGAGGAGTTGCTGGGGATTTAATTTCATGCTTGTGTATCTGAGTGTAAGATTGGTCCCCTTCTCTTTTAATCGTGTAACTGCAACTCTTAGACCATATATTATGGCATTCATTAGTTCTCTGCCATCAGCACTGGCACAGTGTATCGAATGGAACCTTGCAGGGCAAGGGCTTCTGCTGTCCCTTCTCTTCCCCTCTGCCTCCTGCTGGGCGGATGTGCTGGGATTCCACCCCACATCTCTATTTTGGCTGCTCCTTTTTAAGCCTTCCTGAAGCATGTTCCTGCCCCTCCTATTGTCCCGATTTCCACTTCCCCAACTTTTCCAGGGTTGCCATAAGAGAGGAGCCTCCCCCGTGTTTGCTCTGTGCAGGACCAGCCCATCTAAGTGCTGGCTTTTCTCCAGCATCCAGTTCTGCAGTGGAGCAGGAAACCACTTGGCTGCTCTCTGTTCTACAGCTGTTAACTGTCTCCCAGCTGAAAAAGACTTGTAGGAACATGTAGCAATTGCTGATAATATAACTTAACTTTCTTAAACATTTTCTCCAAAACATGTTTGGATCTCAGAAACACTGGAAAATGTCAGCAGAGTTTGAGTCACGTATTTGCATGTATAGCTTCTGAAACAGTGGAATTGGATCAATTCACAAAAATGAATAAATGTACTCTAATGGCTGGAGCTGAACAAAATACTTTAGCTGTGTATGTTTTCAGTGAAAGAAGCAGATTCAGCAACACTGAGATTAAATTTTAATTGGTGATGTCAAGTTGTTTTGGTTGGAAGGTACATTTCCAGCCTCCCAAAAAATATGGAAAAAGTAACAATTCTGCCTGTAACATTAGATGATATTGACGTGAAGCACTTTCTTTTTTTTTTAAATAACTTGACTTTGATTGCTTTGGCTCTTGGAAATTTATATCTGAAAAGCCACTGTATGTACTATTCTGTACCTTGCACCAGTTCTGTTTGAGACAATCCATTGATCTCATTTGACACCACACAACAAAATACCATGAGATCGAGTCTGTGGTTTCCTGATGACTTTAAGATACTGTCAACAATAGCTACTTGTTCCAACAGTGTTTTCTTCACGTGTTTGCATGCAGAAATGCATGGCTGTACTGTGAACAGGCTGGGAAACTGAGCCAGCTTAGGGAAGAAGGTGGTGTCATGACTTTTGATAGAGACAGACCGTTACCTTTCCAGTTCACAGCATGGCCAGAGATCTTGACCTATCATTGTTTTCCCAGAGTTTCTGCAGCTATCTAGGAAACATGTATCTTCTCTAAATTGGTAATGACTCCTGAATTATTGCACATTTGTAAAGGCACTACTGACATTAATGTTGGGCTGCCTAACAGTGATGCAGGATTTTATTTAGAACAGGATGTTCCAATTTACTTCTTTTTCAGTCCAGCAGAAGATAGTGGTATAACCAGCAAGTTCCTTCCCACGGTAATTTTGACAAATAGTTGAGCTCCCATTTTGGTTTGTGACATCCGTTTGGTAGGCAAAAAAAATAGTGTAGAGCATGCCTTTTAACCATTTAGGAGTCTAGAGAAATGTACAAATCTATTAAAATAACGTCTATGCGGCAAATTAAAACTGCGTATTTTCACAAGAGTGTCAGGCTTTTAATTGCATAAATAAGATGCTGACTGAAGCAAATGTTCCATTTCACATTAAAGTTAGGCATTCATAAAGGCTTGGATTTGCATAATTTAATTTTCTACAGAGAGGATACTGCAAGTCAGTGGTGATTCATAGCCATACCATGGCTGCCATGTGGCTTTTTGACTGTTCAAGCTAGGACTACAAAGGGTTTGAAAATTTCAGATGTTTTGCACTGACTCAGAGCCTTTTTACCTTTAACAAATATAATTTAGACACAGTTTCTTTCTTCTGATGGTAAGGCACACAGAAGGGCTCACTGATCAGGGATCTGCAGGAGTACCTTATTCACTGGAGAAGATAGGGTGAAATTTTCCTTCTGCCTGCAGGAATCAATTTTTCTGGCTGACAAAAGCCCCACAACTATTTGCTTCCTCTATGTAGAGGATACTCAGGAGAAAGCTGCTGTTGTCTTTCATTTTGTAAGAAGGAGGGACTTCAGGTGTATTTTTCAGCACATGTCATTTTTAAGTAAGTAATAGGGATTTTTTTTTTTTTCTCTAATAGCCTTTCCAGCCATCCACCTTGGTTATTTCTGTGTTCTCTTCCTTGGGATTTTATGGCTGTGTTTTTGCTCAGCACATCCCTTACCTTTTATTTTCTTTTGAAATGAGCACCTGTTGCCTTCCAACCAGGTAGACATATTAGGGTAAATCAAGAGAGGAAAAGGTGTGTGATATAGTGTCGCATACAAATGCTGGTAGCACAATGTGTTCCAGCATTTCTAGTTCGCAGCCTGTAGTGAATTAGCATTTAGAAAGTTGCCAAGAAATCTGGAAAACTCATTCATTCAAATCGGAGGCTCGTAATAAATTGCACAATTAGTACCTCTGCTCACACCAGAGAAAACCTGGCAGGGGCAAATGTGAAATGCCTTTCCTGATACTGTGTGACTTTTCCTACCACTTCAGGATTCCAGAATCTGCAGAAATACATGATCCCCATGGCAGAGTGAAGGTTGTCTATAGAGCTGTTTAGCCTACGTGGACAGCCCTCTGTCACAGCATGCTCTCTGCTAGTGTGGTACAAAGGGATATCACCCAGAAGCTTTTTGAAAGGGAAAGAAAGCCAAATTATGATTTGCTAGTGCTTGATGCTTCATAATGTCCTGGTACAAGCTTTCTTTCAGTCCAGCTATAATTGGCCTGGGAATAGAAGGGAATACAGTGCTTGGTGGCTGTATATGGGTAGCAGTGCTTTTCATGTTTTTCTAAAGTTCTAATTTGAATTATTCAGCTGGTTTCTTACTGATCAAATAAGTGCTTTGGGATCCATTGGACTTAAATTTTCCTAGAGCTGTTTGGTGCATACTTGTTCTTCTCATTCCTTACCTGTAAATCTAAAGGGGTTTTGTTGGTGCATGTTTGTTATAGCACAAAAGTTTTTGGCTGTGGTGCTCTAAGAATTGTAGTTGAAATTATTACTGTTTTTACTGACACATGAGTTCACAAACCTCCAGTGTGGTTTAGTCAGATGCATAGAAACAAACTAAATTTGCGCAGAAAACCCCCAAACAATCCACGTTTCATGGAAGCTACACATTCCTTTACAAGAAAACAAAAAGTAGGATCCATCCTTTTCTAGTTTGGTTGGTGAATTTAATTCCTTCTCGCTTGTGAAGTTTTAGAAAGATTTCTTCATTAGTAGCCCCTCACTTTCATGTCATGAGGCACTGGTATTACACACTGGGTATTTTATCTGACCTTCCTCTGGCTAGAAGGCAATGCTACATGGCTGCCTTGCTTGAGTGAATCGTATGAGGCGATGTTACACGAGCCTTGCTCATGTTGAGACCGCTTACACAGTGCGCTGTGGGCTCAGGTCTGCAGGCTGTACATGAAGGAGATTAATTTGGTCCCAAGTGAAATGGTTCTGTGTGGGATTTTCAGATATGGTTATAATATTCAGGATTACACTCTACTAGCTTATTCCGTATGCTTTCATCTGTATTCTTTTTAGGATTTTTATTTTTTTCTATTTTATTTTTTTATACACTTACTAGTTTAGTGCTTGCTAGCAAAATAAGCTGTCTTTTAGGCCTAGACAGAAAGTTTAGTCATCTGTCATGGCTCATACTTGTTTGCTTGTATATATCAGCGTATCCTTATGGACATTACTGGAGTTAAGCAGGCATGTGCCAGATGAGGGTAATGGCATTGCTGAGTCCCGGCTTTCATAGGTGAAGAACGTTCCTGTTAAAAATTGTTGGGGTTTCTTTTTTGTTTTGTTTTGGGTTTGGTTTTGTTTTTTAAGCAGTATCAAGTTTGTAGTCGCTGTTCACAGTGTAAAATGTAAACTCCAGGGAGTAAATACCACTTTCCTAATGATTCCTGCTTCTTCTCTTCCCAGCTCTGACTGAAGGTTATGTTGGTGCTCTACACGAAAACAGACATGGTAGTTCCGTGCAGATACGGAGGCGAAAGGCTTCGGGAGATCCTTACTGGGCATACTCGGGTGAGTTGACTTCTTCACAGGACTGAAACATGAAATATCTCCAAAATGAAACCTTTTACTTGCTTTTTGTTGCTACTGCAAATTAGTTTTACAATGTATTTTCTTATGCTGACTTCTTTGCAAACTCTCTCTATTCCCATCCTCTTGCATTCCTGCTGTTTACCTGCAGGATTTGCCTTACTATTCTGTTACTTCTGTCGTCTTTTAGTTTCTTAACGCAACCTTAAAGGCATATTCCTATGAACTTTTCTTTACTGTCCCTGTCCAATCAGTACATTCCTATTTCTTGCCTTGTTGAATTTCCTAGGAGGGCTCTAAGCATCCATCCCTAGATCCACATTAAAAAAGGAAACAACCAGAAATTTTAGCATTATATCTTTGTGTGCATGTGTTTTTGTGGTAGCGTATAGTGGTGACAATGGGGCCTGTCAGTGCAGCATAACACCAGGATGTGTGATGCTGAGAAGGTAGAATATTGGAAGGGTATTTTATTGTTTGTCCCACAGCTCTTTTAAGTCTTAAGGAAAACTTGGTGTGTGTGCACAATTTTGAAATGCCACAAATCAAAATATGCCTCAGAATGATGTTTTTGATACGTGGTTTGATGGCTCAAGTCTAGAAAATTCCATGTTTATCTGAAGTTGTAAAAAATCCCAACAACTTGAAATCATGTCAATAGCTAGGCTGACTCTAGGGAAAAATGTTTTAATATCCAGAAAGTTTTTATGAGAATTGAAAGTATCATAATAAACTTGTGCTTGCTTTTTTAGAAAATCTGAGATGCATTTCAAACTTTTGGTGCTTGTCCAAGAGGAATGTTGTTCAGGATTAGTTTTAGCTGTATGAAAAATAATACTTTAGGAAGTCTGAATACTGATACCAGATAAACAGGCAAATGTTAATTTTTGACTGCCAACTCCTCTCTTTTATAGACCATAAATTTCATTGGAAATGAATGATTATAGGTAAGCGTAGAGATTTTTCCGTTAATACATGGAATACTAGATGTTGCAAGCTCTCTCTATTAGACCCTGAAACACAAACTATCTCATTTACAAGAGGTCACCCAAGTAAAATAAATTTAAACATTTCAAGAATGTAGGACAAATGACCACTTCTTGTTAAACTTTGAGATTACCAGAAGGACAAATATTGCCAGAAGATATAACTCTGTATTGAAGCTTAAGACTTTTTTTTTTTTATTTTTAAGCCCCCAACTCATAAAGAGTAGAAATAAACAGAGGAAAAATTGATATGTTAGAATGAATGGCCTGTTGCTGTCTGCTGTCTTGTGTAAAGTGTTACAAGTAAAGTGCCATTTAGCAGTTTTATATGTTTCTGTTGATGTAAAATGTACTTGGATTATTCATTGAAAGTAGTTAAATGAAAATGTTTTTAAAAGGGTAAAGCACCAGTGGAATTATTGTGTTGTCATGTGTATCAGAACTCTTTGCTCGAGTTAACAGATTTTTTTTTAAAATTTTTTTAAGCAGTCCTAGTTTAAAAAGAAAAACAAGGAGGAGGGGAAAAACCCCATGTGTCAAAACATACACACACACCTCAAATCCCAAAACAAACGAAGCAACAAAAACCCCACAAACCCACCAGTTTGTGCATAGACAGTTTTCCTAATTCTATTTTTGTGATGGTGTTCTTCCTTTGAGTAATATCACTTGTTCCCCCCTCCAAAAAAGCTTTTACCACCCACGAATCCTTTTAGATTTATGTCAAAATAAAATGTATAGTCCTGATGTGTAATTATACCTTTTGAGGGTTTTGCATCCTTTTGTCTATTGATAAATCTCTTGCATCTATGAGGAAAATAGCCAATCTATTTTTTAGAGAACAGATAGTGACTTCTCAGCTGTCAATCAAATGCCATTCTACCTGATTAGTGCTATCTAATTAGAACCTTTTTGTCGCTATTGCTGATAAAAGGTGTAAATTAGGAGATGGAAAAGGTTGAAATGATATATTTACCAGCACTTGTCAAGAAAACAGAAGAGGATATAATACCGTTTTCTTGTGGTGCTTTGACAGGCTATGATTTGAACAGGTTAACTTGAAATTACATTCTAGGAGACCAAATATTCCACCTGCAGGACCTCTGTCTTCACCGAAGGTCTTGTTACATGAGCTCCGAGCTCTGCTCCTCGGAGCCCCACACGGAGTGCCTGGGAGCAGGATGGGCAGGGTCACATGCTAAGTATGAATGCCAAGATGCCAGCAATGATTTGGGTTGTGTCTGAGAGGGAAAAGGCAAAGACCAGTAGAGACTTGGGAAAGGTGGTTATTTCTAATGGAATTTTCAAGGTTTGATGCTATGTTTTGCAGGAGTCCCAGATTACCTCCCTGAGAAAGGGAGGAAATTAAGATAAGCAATTAGGTGGAGAAAGGAGTCCATGCTCTGTTAGAAATTTGATGTTTCTGCAGGCTGCTGCTTTCTCGTTTTCCTTTATATTTAGGAGGTTTTTCTCCCCTCATGTGGTTCCTTCCAACTGCATGTGGGATTTTCAGCTAGTTCAGCCTCTCTTATTTGATGTCTTCTGTCCATATTTGCTCACTTAGGGGACCAGAGGTAATAGAAATGCCTAGCTTTTTGTTTAGGTTGAAGACGGGAATAAATGGTGGGTGGCAGAGCCCAGATGCCAGACAGATGTTTGTTTCTAGCTGAGCATAGTGAAGAAGGATGATCATGTTATCTGTTTCTTTCTCCTTGCTTCCTCATTCCCCAGAATATTTCCCAGGAACCCTGAGCAGGGCTTGGCTAAGCGGTTTATGTACTAACAACATTTGTCCTGCGGGTAAGGTTTTGAACATGACTGGGAAGTTTACATCAAATGAGCCTACAGAGAGTGGAAATGTTACTCTGCAGTAAGCAATTAGCCTCTGTCAATGGTTTCCAAGCTCTTTTACAGACATTATCTGTTAGGCTGCTTCTCTTTCCTATCCTCAAATGGTTAGGCCAGCTCCCCTCTGGTTAGTGGTACAACATCTGCTGGCCCAGGCCCAGCCCCAGCAACTGGGGGCAGGGAAGAAAGTTATACTGGACTGTGCATTGGTGAATCTGAAGTTTAGTATAAGGGAATTTGCCAGCTGGAGTAAGTCAGTCCAGGACAGCTTCTTCCAGCCACCAGTAGACAGCCATCTGTTAAACCTCGATATTGCCCAGTGTGCCCATTATGTCCTACATTAGACTGAACTATGCCTTATTATTGATTTCGATTGAGCTGTATGGATTTATAGCATCAGAGACCTCTCTGCATTTATGGCTGTGCCTGCTTGCTTTCAGAGCTTTTGCATTTTTGGGCTTAAGTGTTCTGTAATAAATTCTGAGGTGGAAGTGGAGAGGTCTGAAAGCAGACAAGCAGTTGCGATTTTCCTGCTTAAGTATGGTAAAAGGGGACAGCAGTATTGCAGAGACCCTCAAGTCTTTATCTTCTGTAGGACATGTCTGTCCTATACAGTGCTTTTATAGTAACTCCTCTGTAGCTTGTAGGAAACCCTTCTGCTGCTCTGTGCTGTTGTGGAGGGTGAATGGTCCAGGAGCTGATTTGAACTCCAGAGATCAGGAATTTTCCTGGTTTCATGAGCAATCTATACCATTGCCGTGTACTGCCTATTATTGCTCCTCTTGGGCACAAGGGTTTAGAATCATAGAATGTTAGAGGTTGGAAGGGACCTTTAGAGAGCATCAAGTCCAACCCCCCTGCCAAAGCAGGATCACCTAGTGCGTGTTGCACAGGAACACATCCAGATGGGTTTTGAAAGTCTCTAGAGAAGGAGACTCTGCAACCTCTCTGGGCAGCCTGCTCCAGTGCTCTGTCACCCTCACAGTGAATAAGTTCCTCCTCATGTTGAGGTGGAACCTCCTATGCTCAAGTTTATACCCACTGTTCCCTGTCCTGTTGCTGGGCACTACAGAAAGAGATGGACCCCTTCCATTTGACGCCCACCATTCAGATATTTATAGATATTGATAAAGTCCCCTCTGTCTTCTCCTCTCAAGACTAAACAGTTCTGGTTTCCTCAGTCTTTCTTCACAGGGGAGATGCTCAAGCCCCATAATCATCCTTGTAGATCTCTGTTGGACTCTTTCCAGTAGATCCCCATTACTCTTAAACTAGGGATCCCAAAACTGGAGACAGTATTCCAGGTGTGGTCTAACTAGGGCAGAGTAGAGGGGAAGGAGAACACCTGCTCCCTACACTTGCTGGACACAGTTTTCTTAATGCACCCCAGGATGCCATTGACCTTTCTGGCCGCAAGGGCACATTGCTGTTCCATAGATAGCTTGCTATCCACCAGGACTCCAAGGTCTTCCTCCATGGTGCTGCTTTCCAGCAGGACAACCCCTCACCTGTACCAGTGCTTGGTGTTATTCCTCCCCAGATGCAGGACTCTACACTTGTCATTATTGAACCTCATGAGGTACACCCTCACTCAGCACTCCAGCCTGTCCAGTCTATGTTGGATAGCAGCACAGCCTTCAGGTGTGTCAGCCACCTCTCCCAGCTTCATATCAGCAAACTTTGAGTGCACACACTATCCCCTTGTCCAGGTTGTTGATGAAGATACTGAATAAAACTGGACCCAGTATTGATCCCTGGGGAATACCACTGGCCACAGGCCTCCAGCTTGACTCTGTGCCACTGCTAACAATCTTCTGAACTCTGTTGTTGAGCCAGTTTTCAATCCACCTCACAGACCAATTGTCTATGTGACATACTCAAAATTATTGATATTGGTAACATATGTAAGGCACCCACGTACCTAAATGTCCCAATGACAGAACTCTCTGAACTTCGGTGCCCTCTGCTCATATGGTGTGTGCCCTGGACAAAACTGCAGAGCCTGAACCACAGAGCTCTCACTTGACATTCTGATTGTAAAGCAAAGGATTTTTAAGCCTTATAGAATAAGCCTGGTGTCTACAGATAGAATTCTGACTGTAACATTTATTCAAGTTCAGAAATAAAACTCTCAAAAATAAAGACTAGGTAATTAAATGAAGAAGGCCCATTTTAAATGGCTTCTGTCAAAAAGACAGAAGAAAACACAATCAGCCTTTCAGAAGAAACTTCGTTAAGTCTGTGCTAGCAGCTCTTTAAACCAAATTCAGAAGTGGGCAAACACTAAAAACAGAAGACTAACTTGTCTTTAAATAGGAACTGCAAGACTGAACAGAAACTATCTCGTAGATGTTCTTTTTAGGATTTTTCAGGAAGCTTAAACTACATTTCTAGGGGGATTTCTCCGTGAGTGTGTATTCATGTATGATTTGGCAAAGTATTTATTCCATGAACGTGTCTTACTGTTTGCCAAAGACTTCCTAAATTGCGACTGGTCGCATTACTTGCAGTGTAAAAGGAACGTGGAACAGGCACAACACAGTCAAAGCAAGAAGTGAGTATGGATCCTGAACGTGCTTCAGTGCAGCCTTTTATTTTCACAGTAGTATTTTCTGTCAGGCTAACCCACTGAATGGACAAGCTCGAAGTGATTTTTAGCACATGCTTGTAATTGCCAGAAAATTCAGCATGTTTCTAATACCCATAATAGTGATATTATTTTAGGTGCCTTTGTCATTGGTGTGGGCATCTTTTTGTTAATATGTAAACCGATTTCAAAACCAAAACAAAACTTGAAAATAAATCCTATAGAAAGATGCAACTGAAATGTCTGCCACACCCAGGGTTTACTGACTGTACCTCTCTTGTGTAATGTGTGCTACTGCATAGAGTATAATATTCCAGACATTTAAAGATGCCCCTCAGTGTCAAGTGTGGTAACTGTCAGTGCTGAGAACACTTTGCTGGTGGCTTGAGCAGACCCTCTTTTGCCTTGCAGTAGCCTGAAAAATGGGTAGTGAGAGGGTCAGGACTTCAGTAGGAGATTCTGGTATGAGATGCTGATGCACATGCTTGTGTCTTATGTGATACTAGCTCTGAATGGCCTATACCTACTCGCATCTCTTTTTCTAAGAAACAAATTTATGTAAAATTCTTGTGGCAATCACTGCATGAAATTGTGGAAAACCAGAGATGGCTATGGGGAAAGTAAGTGGTATGGGTAAATAAGTATTGCTCCTTACTCTTACTCAAATCAGGAAACTCCTCTTGGAACCTTCATGTTAAAGACGTGATGTCTAGTTATTCCCAGTATTAGCATGTGTGATCAATGGGTGTGGAATGGGAGGCTGAACAGTCCTGGGCCAGGATGTTGTAGGTGGTGATGCTTTTGACACTGGAGTTTCTGAGTTGAGCTGTGATGCTGGCACCGGTGGGGCTGGTGGACCCTGCTTTCTTGATGGCTGTTCTGCTGATCAGCCTCAGTGTTGCAAGATGACTCATTCAAGGAATACTCCCTTTTAAAGAAACAAAACCATTTGGGCTTCTCAGAGAACAAAAAAGCAGACACTGACCAAGGACATATATATGTTCTTGACACTTGTTTATTTAGCTATGGCTTTGTAAAGAGAACCCTATAGACAAAATGCATACAGTTGTTTTTCTCTTTAATCTTACGGTGTATTCATGGCATTCTTTTTTTCTCTTTGTACCTTTCATCTCTAGTTTTCTGTATGAAATTATTCTCACTACTTAAGAGGCTTCTGTTCTTTATGCATGTCTTTACTGATGATTTTTATGTCTAAAATGTTGGATCTTTTCTCTCCAAGATTCTGTGCAACTACCATGAACATTAGTAAAAGTTAATAGAAGAAAAATAGGCTTCACAAGAGTAGGGATGACCCTGTGAGAGGGAGAAAAGTATCCATTAAGAACAGGAACTGTGGCCATGCTATGTTGCTAGTGGATGCTATCAGTGTGTGAATGCTTTGTGCTACAACACTTAGTGCTGTCCTTTAAGGTGCTATTATTTAAAATATAACCGGTGGTGAATATAAGAATTAAATGTTCTTCTCAAAAGCAGTTGCTGCATTAAAACAGGAAAGATCAGTTAAGGTTATTTCCTGAAAGAACAGCGAATAGTGTTAACTGTGATGAAATGTAACTTGGTGATGTCCTTTGTAAATGTGTGAATTTCTCCCTCTTTGCTTAGATTGTTCTCATTAAATAGGCTGCTAATGTGAATTGGACAGGAAATAATCAGCAGATAGTAAGGAAAGCATCAAGACTTATTGAACTGAAAGGTAACTAATGGCCTATTTGCCATGGTCAGTATTTCACTCTTTCTGTCCCTCACGATAATAAATCTTGATATTGACCAGAACTCTGGCATACCATGTGCACAGTTTTTGTTCCCCTGTAAGACTACTCGTCTCTGTTAAATGCAGAATGGTCAATATGAGCAGGTTCTGGCTCTCTCGCTGCCTCACTATTTAAGATGACTTTTTGAAGAGTGACTAAGCTGAGAGAACTAGGAAAAATTCCCATTAATACCTGACCTGATAAGTAAACTGAGCTTTGAATGTTTTATCTGCATTCATTAGAGATGAACGATAGTTGCCATTGAACCCTGCTGCAGCCAACTGGGATTCCTTCGTTCCCATGTGAAATCTTCCTAGAGTAACAGTTGTCCCAGAATCAGTGTTACACTCTTTCATAAGAGAAACATGGAAAATCATAGCTTGAGAGTTTGCTGTTACCGTTTAAGCATGAAACCTGATTTTTAACGTGCAGAGCTTAAGCAAGTGGCATACTGCTGTGTGTTTTCACAAATAAACAGGAAATACCATCTGTATATTTTGACTGTTTGTATTCAGATGGTACTGGGTCATGAGTCTTCATGTCCATGAGCTAGGCACTGTACCAATGTGCACTAGACAGGCTTGTCTGAAGAATCTGTATCAAAATGCTCACTTATCAGGAGGATGTAATGGAAAATTTATTTACCTATTCAGCTTTGTGAAATAACAAATTCAGGATATTATATTTTGATATTGTTTTGAGAATGAAGAAAAAAGCTTTCTAGTTCCTTTCCCTGGGAGTGGGATATCTCTTCCTAACCATAAGCTAGAGCAAATGAGGAATTCACAATCACATGTTTGTGTTGAGTATTTAACATTAGCAATACTCTAAGGAGAACCAGCCTTGCCAGAAGCAGTCCAAGTAGACTGTATCATTTTTACTAAACCATTTTGCTGGGAAACACAGCTCTGATTGAGAGTCTTGTCATTTACTTTGTTTGTCTATTGGCAAGTTCCTAAATAATCTGCTAAGAAAACCTCAGACAGTAATTTTGTTCCTACGTAGACACAGACACAATTTCCTTATTGAATACCATTAATGCTGTTTACTCTCTTTTCTTGCCACCTTTTCCTGGGTGCCGTGCTTATAGTTTATTCCAAGTACTGTCATAGTCAATCATGGTATCCAGTCTATAATGAAATGTTTGACTAAAGTTCTGAATGTTGGACATGATTATGGCGAAACTAACTTTTTTTTTAATTGTCAAGGTTTTTTCTGGAAGTTGATTGGTTATTGTTACTTAAATACATTAAAGAAATCTCTGATTTTTGAATGCTCTGATTTTTTTTCTTTTATTGTTTTTGAGTAGACAGGCCACTGGCAGGTGAACAGCTTTGAGAAGCTTGTATGCAAGAGGTGCAAAGAACCAGACATTCCCTGAGCTTTCATTCTTTCATTAAGGTTTTCCCTACCACAGTGCACAAATCTAAACTTCAACAGCTGCTAGATGAAATCTTCAGCGCCTCAGATACAGCAGTTCCAGTGCTACATCAAAGTATTTTTCCTTTGCACTTCTGCAAGCACAGCTCTGGCTATCTAAGATGAAATGAGGAAGCACAAAAATGCTGCTTTTGCTGGGGAGGGGGGACCTCTCACTTCNTCTGGAATGGCAACAACCAGTGCACTGTTTCATAAAACTGAGTGTGCTGAAGTGCAGCAGAAATTTGTCAATTTAGCTGATTTCTAGGCATTGAAATAAGGAAATGTATAAAATATTCAAAGCTTCTTAGGCATCCAAAAACCACATGAAACACCTGTATTTTAAATGTACAAAAGAAAGATGAAGTATTTGGGTAGCAGCTGTGGTACAAGCTTAGAAATGGACTGGAGAATACGCAGAAGGTTGGAGTCTGCTGTTGTCTTGAGGTTCTTGAATGATTGCAGTAATGCGTTGAACTTCCAGTCTTGATTTCATATGTAACAATGCATATAGGAGAATAGCAGTGGGGGGAAAAAGGTATGCAAACAGCAAGGATACTGCAGCAAGGAGCAAAGCAACCACGGAAGCTCTGAATAGCCTTGTAGTGTGTGGATAAACAAGTAGTAGTTTGGCACAAACATTATTGCAATAGTCCAAGCATGAAATAATCAAGGAATGAATTGGAATTCTAGTTGCAGGATAGAAGTGGAGTCTTAGTACAAAAGGACTGAGCAAGGCTAGTACTGCATTTGATGCAGTAGATGCAGGGTTGTATCTATCATTTTTGCATTGCCAGATGGCTGCTTTGTGTCATTCCAGTTACTGTTCAGAAGATAATCTCTTCAGTATCTCTGCCCCAGGACTTGCCCATCTCTCCCCTTTCCCAGAAAGTCTCTATCTTGCAAAATGTGGCAGTGAAGACTTGCAGGTTTTAATCATTATGATCCTTGATAAAGAAGCCCCTCCTGCAAGAGGAGTACATCTGGTCCACCAAGTTCCCTTGTGAAGGGAAGGTTGAGCAGGAGCAGTGCTGCAGTGGGCTATGGCCATGCAGCATACAGCAGAATTGGAAATTCAGCACAAGTCCCAGTGTTGTGCACTGCTGCTCAGGACACACATCCAACCTTAGGAAATGCTAATTGAAGAGATCTTGGTTGTCTTGGAGACTGCCTCTTCTTGGGGGAGACCTTGTCAGTAGCACAGGTGTTTTGAAGCTCCTGAGCTAAAAGGAGGCCTTCCTGGAGGTGATCCAGCTATGGAGCTTAATTCTTCCTTCAGCAACAAACTGAACTTCTCCCTGTGCTGCTTGATGCTTTGAAGCTCTCAATCTGTTTGGTGCTCTCAGTTTTTTTCTGGTGGGGCTGGGACACTGTTGGGTTTAAGTAACAAGACATTCTTTTGGCTCTAACCTACGAAGTTTTTTGTTAAAGACTGCATCTGCCCAAAGAGGTGGATGGGCACACTTTTAATCATCAAATTAAATAAATATGAAATCCTGCAATGGAGTGCAGAGCTGTGCATATAAATTACATCTTTAAACAGCACTTGAATGATTTTTCTGGAAATGTTTTTAACTCTTCTCTGAACTCTTAAGGGTCATCTCAATAGCCTTCCTATCCGAGGGAGGCCATTGGCACCAAAATGATTTATTGAAGAGGTATGTTGCTCTGTGGTATAAAAGTAATGTCAAGCCTTACTGAGACCTGAGTATTAAGCTTCTGTTTTTGTAGAGCTGGGAAAGTGAGTGGGTTTAATTGAATTGAACCCTGAATGAACATTTCCTAAGTATGTGTTCCCACCCACTCCCCTTTTAACACCAGCCAGTTGTGAGGTGAGTGGGACTGTGGTTGATAATGTTTTCAGGATAGTCACTGAGATGACTAATCTCATTCATGAAGAATTAGGAGCCCCATGTCCCTGTTGCAGAGATATGAAGATTGCAAATTGAGCTGACATAGTAAGGAGTGGTGGGCATCACTTAGTCATTGAGTCCTTACGGTTGAACCCTCAGTGAGATACCTTTAAGACATGTAACCGCTTTAAAAAAAAACTGAAGCAGACTGACTTGACCAGCAAACAACTATCCTGCCCAAGGAGTCTTTGCTGTCATGAGTATTCAGCCTTACATCCTTCTCCATATGTTAGAAAATCCTGCCTGTTGTCTTCCATTTTAACCTTAGCCAGTATGATCTACCTGTGGTTGAAGTAAATCCTTCCTCTCTGTTTCTCTTTCACTGCAGTCACGCATCTTCACTCCACACTGGGATGGGATTACAGCCTTGCGGGCGTGTACGCAGACACAGCACCTTATAGCAGCTACGCTAGGGTAGATGTAAGGTCACGTTGGGATTGCAGTTGTACAGACCAAGAGGGCACAGAGAGGCTGAGTGCCATGTCTCAGATTATCCAAGTGTGTCTGAGCAGAGCACTAAACTGATGTCTTTGAAGCTGGCCCATACTGCTTTTTTTATCTTGCTGTAATTAGAGAATTCAAGCCAACATCTAAGTTGTCCAGCTGCCAGAAAGCTTAGGGAGGAGCTGTTTCACATGGGGTTCTTTATTTCTGACATCCTCAACTGTCTTGGTATAAAAATTTCCTCAGAAATGAACAAAAGAGGAAATGTCTCTGCAATTGAATGCCTGAAGGTGATAAATATTGGCATGTGGACTGTAGTTTCTGTTGCTTTTCATATGTGGAACAGGGAAACAAATGTCTCCTATCTCCTCAGTTCACCCGTAACATACTCACAGCTAGAGCTGAGGTGACAAAGGTCCCTTAAAAGTTGATCACATGTTTTTACACTGTGTTGGATCATGACCTCACTGGGGTCAATTCCATATACTCAGCTCCTGTATGAAGAAACTAGTAAGTGGATACACTCAGAATGAAGAATTGAATGTTACATGACTTGCTTAGTGTTTGTGTGAATGTGTAAAATTGAATGAAAGTATAAAACTTATCTTCAGATAACAACAGCAGTGAAGTCACGGAAAGTTTAGATCACCTCATGTTCAGTTTTATGTGGTGTCTTTTGCTCCTGAGGTGTGGTGGTGTGTCTCAAGCTGCTGCTGAATCCTTTTGGCCCCTTGGGGTATGAAAAGCCAGTTTACATGCAAATGCAAGTCTGTGATGTGAACTTTTCAGATAGATTCCAACTTGGAAGCTTCTGTGGAGTTTCAGATCATGTTTTTAATTTATATTTCTGTTGCTGGAAACTTCAAATTGAGACACGTATCTGCATGATACAGTATTATCATATCCTGATCTCTGAGGAAGGGGGTTTGCTGTGTGAAGGTAAGTTTGCAGAGGGAATTGGATGTGACTTTTGTGAAGAAGGGTTACGTGTATGTAGTTCAGTTACTGTTTATATTGCACAGGGGCTCCCCAGATGTTTGCAGGACTTAATTGCTCTCGGTGCAAACACAGAAAAGTTACCTCTACCTTAAATTTATACAAGCCTTCTGAGAGATGGCTTGGTGTTAAATGCATGAATGGCTAAAGCAGGGTGTAATGACTGAGCTGGAGAAGGTACTGAGACTTTCCTTTCTCTGCTTGTTGTGGCTCTGTGACCAGCTAAGTGTTTCATATTCTTATGAAAAGTCCCCAGTGCTTAAGAGGCTTTGAGCTTCTTTTATGGCCTTCAGTAGTGGTCCCTGCCACTGTTCCCTGTGTTGATGCTTTTGCTTCAAAAAACCGATGGCTATTCTGCATCTGTAAGATCACCCACTTCTCTCAGATTTGGTCAGCTTTAGCCAGCAGGTTCAAAAGTGGGTGTGGGGGAAGGGGAACTGGTAGACCAGATGCAATAGAAGGCTCAAATGCATAAGCCTGTTTCTTTAGGAAACTAGGCTAATCCATTTTGGGCCCCTATTCAAAATTGCAAGCTCTCATGAGTAGCTTTTCAGAGTATGTGCCAGTTAAGTCCAGCTTCTTTGAGGAAGCCCCTGCAATTTCAGCAGATGGGTTCTTAAGACTGGAGAACGTCTGGGTAGTTCAAGTATTTGAAGTATCAGTCACAATTCTCTCCCATTGTGCTAAGTGAATTAGAACCGTTCAGAGGAAGCAGTGCAAGTCCCTGCAACCTTTCTGCTTGAGGTCATCCATGGTCTTGATCATACACACTGATGGAGTCTGCACAGAAGCCCTTGGAAGAGTGCATGGTAGACAACCATCTGTTTGGCATTAACAGAATTAGGGAAGGCGGTTGTGTTGGGGGGCTTGAACATGTGATTCAGCACTACACCTTATGATTTCCATACGAACTGGAGTGCAGAGTGTGGTAAACATTTTCAACCTTTTTCTCTAAAGTAGTATGGGAAGCTAATAAAAAAGTAACTGCTGGGAAAGTAGTTTTGCTGAGTTATGCTATTTTTGAAAATGCATAATACTCTATGGCTTTTAAGTGATACTGGGCATATTTAACATTCTTTGATGTTAATTTCCTGGCATATGGACATCTCAACTTATTAAAATAAATAAGTACTTTCAAATTTAATGAAATGATGGAGGAAATGGCCTTTTTTCACATTCATGTCCGCTTCACTGGATAATTTAATGTTTTAAAATGTAAGTTCATATTAAAGTTTAAAATTCAAGTATTGGTTTTTGAAATTCTGTAATAAAAAGGTTTTGCTGTAGGAGAGATGTATGAATTAGTACGCATGATAACACGATTAAGTCTAGCTGGTGATTTCTTCTGTACAAAATGCTAGCTGTAAATCCTTCTGCTAGCACCTGCAGCAATGGTCTGGTGGATGTTCTGGTACTAGGAACTGTTCCTTTCCTGGGGCATTCTCTGTAGCCTGTCAGACTTGCCCATTGCCAGTGTTCCAGAGTGAAGGTACATCTTTGGAAAAGCTATCCTACCTACATCATTCACCTTTTCTTTTATTCCCCACCTTTTCCTGTCTCTTGGAGTTTACACTGTAAGCTCCTTGAGGCAGCCATGGCCATGTATTTATGTTGGCTAGCCACTAGACCTCACCTCTGCTCCTGTACGAGGTTTGTATGTTTACTTCCAAGCTGTTTGCATCGAGGGGGAGGAATTTCGTTACAGCCTGAGGTGTTGCGATGTTATTAGTAAGCACAGGAAATGCACTTTGGTCCCCTCTTCTGTGCTGAGGGAGGGCAAGATTTCTCTGAAGGATAACTAATGCTGAATTTAATTGACTGGATATAAATATTTGAGCCCTAAATATTTAATGGAAATCATTGTGTTTGAATGTAGGGTTGTGCAGATGATGAAAGTTTGCTCTGTGTCTTGCATTTCTCGAGAGACTGCTTACATGCTGTGTTGAAGCCATGGATGGCTTTATTTCATTTCAAGGCAGACTAGAAACTGAAGAACTTATTTTCAGGGAGAAAAATGGCAAGGGACCCAAATGAAAAACCTACTCAGCTGAAGCAGAGGTGACAAAGTTCACTGTGATTATATTGATTTTAAATTACTGTGTAGGGCTGGGACTAGCCAATGTCTAGTCTTGCTCATGATGAGAAGAAGGAAGAATGCATGAATACTCCCCTCTCTTGTGCTTCCAAATACTTTGTTACAAGTATGATAGCTGAGGGCAGTTTTATCCTCCTGACATTCCCAACTTGCAGGGGCATTCTGGCATCCTCAGTGGAACTGAAAGAGGGTAAGAGGCACAGCAAGACTGAAATGTCTTGGTTTTTTTCTCCTCAGCAGCCCACCCACCCTCTCACGCTGGCTGCCTGAACCGCAGGAGCGTGCAGTGCCCTGTTTGGTGTTTAACAGCCGCCTCCAGTCTGTGTGGGCCTCCAGCTCTACAAGAGATGACATTAATAGGAAACAGAGCATGTCTGAGTGTGATGCATTTTTGGTGAAAGGTACTTACAACTGCCATATCAAAAATTATAACTAAGCTAGAATTAATAGCAATTAAAACACCAATATTCATTTACTAGAAGTCTTACAGAGAAGTCATTACTGTTTAACTTTACGTAGTTTGTATTTGTTCCACTGTCAATGAGGAAATTATTCAGTCAGTAAGAGTTAATGTTTTATTTTAGACCAGTCCTGTCTGTTTTAGTATCTAGTGTGCCTTTTGGGAACAAGAACTAAGAGCAAATAAAGCTAATTGTGATAGAAATTTGGTACGTTATTGTAATGAAACTCTTAGTTGCTGCATGACTGAAAGAGCATAAAAAAATACCTTGTACCTGCACTAAATCCAGCAAAGTTGATGGGAGATGTTGTCTCCTTGTTTGGTGTGATGGAGAGAATGCCTGAGGCACTAGAGTAGGGAAGATGACTATTTCTGTTTCTTCCCCATGGTTTTTCAGCAAACTGACAGAGTGTGCATGCCTGGGCCTATGCCAAGCAGAGATGCAGCCTCCAAGTGAGACTTTATTACTACAGTCCTAGATGATTAATTTTGTACCAAATTGTATGGGCCTGATTAACCCAGAACACAGCAATAATGCTATTTTAAAGATCTTTAGTGCATCCATTACTTCTATTGCCAGTGTGCTTCTTCACAAGATAAATATTTGTTTCTTACCATCAAATCTTCAGGTAGAGTCTGTGCCATAAAAATCACACTGAGCTCACAGCTCCATGTGCATTTGTTATGTTTGACTTCACTGAAGGAATGTCTAAAATACCCTTACTTACAGGAATTTTGGAAGGCTGGAGATTATTGCTTCCCATCCTTGTAAGGGATAAAAGAAAGCCATTCTCTGTCTTGAGCAATCCAGAACCCTAAGAAAGCTGAGACTAGAACTGAAAACAGGATTTATAGATGTGCTTCATATCTTTCAAGATACAGGCTGCTTCTGTATGCCCAATCCACCCAGAGAGGGAGGTGCTTTGTTTATTTTCTAGTTGGAGAGGCTCTAGCCAGCTGGAGCAGGAATGGTTATTCTTACAGTGCAGTATGTATTGAAGCTGCAGAGCAGGCAGGAGGATGCTACCTGCATGTTTGTGTTGGATCTGTGGAAGCAGGAAAGGGGTGGTTCTGCAGGCAGGGCAGGACTGCTTTTGCAAGCACAACAGCTATTTATTTTTTATTTTTGTTAATAAGGTGTTACAATAGCTTTGGGGTGTGTTGGGTTTTTTCTTTTAGTTTTAAGCTCCAAAATGCTTTGTAGTTCCCTTGTAGAAGTGCAGACTAGAAGAATCTATCCATATTTTGCAAATCACTGAACTTTAATACCTTTATCAAAACTTTTTTTGGGCACAGCTTGGCTCTTAGAAACCCTCAGTTTGTTAAAACACTCTTGAGGTTTTACATAATTTGGGTCTTTAAGAAATAAAAATAAACTTCCTATTGTTCCTGGGAAAGCCTTGTACACTTCTCAACATCCTCTGGTTTTTCTGTGGAAAGCAAATACACCCCCTCATGCCAATGGCCATATTTGGGCACAGTCTCCTATTATTTCTCTACGATCATGACTTCTATGACCCCTTGTTGTGGAGTGCTTGCATGAATAAATAATATGAGAATGTACTGCTAGCTGAACTTACCCATACTGGGAGAGCAGGGACGGTGTGCAGCTGGGAGCACATATTCATTGATATGCACTTGTGAAAAGAAGCAGTTTTGTCAGGTCTTCAAGAAGAAAAAACGGGTATGAGAATCCTTTCCCCGTACAACACACACAGTCCCAGTGTCATCTGCATAGCCCCATGAAAAGGCCTTTCTCCTAATCAGAGGTTTCATATCTGCCAGAGAGATTGGTCAGGCTTTATAGGTGCTCCCTGGGCCTTATTGATGTCTTTTGAGAATAAAGTTGCTTAGCAGAATCAGCTGAGGTGATCTCTTTTTCCTAAGACATGGCACTTCTTTCTGCTGCTTTTCAGCCTATGTCAGACTTTTCAGCTAGACTTGGGTGTCATTATATATTCTGGTCAATCCTCAATTTCCTTGCCTCCACACATCTTTCTTCCTTGAATATCCCTAACAAGGCAGAGATCTCCAGCCAGTTACACTGTTCAATCTCTCCTGCAATCACTTTTTTTGAATAATTGTGCCTTTTTTCCCCTAAGAGTTGCTTTCACAGAAGGATCTATTGCTGACTTCTTAGACACTACATCCCATTATCTTGATGTGAGGACATTGTCTCCCTAAATGAAGGAAAAATTATTTTTAATCAATGAAACTATAAATGCTATTCCTGTATGGTTTTAAACCCAAAGTACTGGAAACAATCTCGGTGTCCTGCCAGCCAGTGCCTCTGAGAGGTGTTTCTCAAATGAGCTACGTTCCTGGAGGCTGACAGGAAAAGCTTACTTCTGAAACAAAATCAGTTCCAAAAAGTCAGGTTTTGGCTCCCTGGAAGCCTATATTTTTTGCAGCCACCTGTCCTGACTGCTTCTTGGTGTGATTTAAACCTGTGCAGTCTGCCAGTGTATACTGATAGAGATTGTTTTATGGTAGGCTGGGCTGTCGACCGTGTCAAGATGTGCTCTTGGAGTATTTCACTCTCTCCACTGTGTGGAGGTGGGCAGAAACCCAAACCCCTCCATCGAAACTCCACATGGTTCATGTGAAACTGTTAGGCTGTAGATGTAAAATGGCACACACTTTGAACTGTCAGAAACTGCGTCCATCTTCACATAGAAAAAGGACAGATAAAGGAAGAAGCATTTCCCATAGGCACCTTCTATAAATTCAACTTCTATAAACACGATCTTATTACATACAGGCCCCCAGGACAATCAGACAAAATTTTGATTTATGATATAACAGTTACCTTTAAAATACTGAAGAGAGGATTTAGGAGAAGGTTACTGTTAGATTAATTAGTGTTGATAGAATTGACACGGGAATAATGTAGAATTGCCATGGTGGATGGCTGTCACCAGTTAGCCAGCCAGTGACAGCATGTTTGTTCAGTTTTGTGCTCACCCTGTTGTTGCTTGGTGTACCAAATGACTCATGATCAAACCTGTATGAATGTGAAATGAGGTTTTCTGTGTTTAATGCTCTGATAAAGAACTAAATACTGAAGTATTTATATAAGAAATGCATTATAAATTTAAATTAATTTCCTTGTTTGACAGTCAGTTTTTCTCTTAATATTCAGTGATCCCTGTTGGTTTTTTAACTGAATATGGATATTAAAGCAAAGGAAATTGATGGAAAGAGGAATATGTATTTGACAGCACTAAAATGGATTGAGAGTTTTGTCTTCAATGACTTAAGATGTTTTCGAGACCTTACTGTATGAATAAATTCTGCAGGCTTAAAGCTTTTTTGCTTGTTTAATCCAAAATGATATCAGGATTGCCTATAGAAATTGATAATATAAAGAAAGTGAAGGACTTAATTTTCAGGAAGATGAATTTGGGTGAATACATGCTACTGGAAGGGAAAATTTAGGAGAAATCTTAATAGAAATCTCCAATTAATTGATTGGCTGGTTATCTGTGACAAGACACAATATTTACTAGACACTGGCAGCTGCATGAGTACATAAAGAAAAAGGTAAAATAAGATTAAAGTTTGTGTACTGTGTGTTGTAAAATGTGGGTAGTCTTTGCGAGACTTTATGGCTTACATAAGTTTTTGAGAAAATATTGGGAGAAAGGTATTAGTAGAGTATAATATGAAAATGACAGTGTTTAGATACAGTGTTAAAATCTTTGCCCAACAGTCATTTTATTACACTTGGCTTTAATTTATAAGCAAGCCTGCAGAATTAGGATCTTACATTTTTGTTAATAAAGTCACTTCTATGAAAATAAGTAATAAAATCTATCTCTGAGTGAGTTAAGACACATTGAATACTACTTGGTAAATGGTATGAAGTGTGACCCTTCAACTCTCTTCATCAGAAACTTCAAGTTTAAAAAACAATAATAATGAAATCCCACGGGAAGTAATTTTATGAAAATTGCAAATTCTATTCTTAGTCCTAGAGATGGCTTGGATCTTGAATTGATTAGTCATAGGTGTGAGGATCAGGTGAAGTACCATTATCTCGTTCATAATTGCAGAGGGAATTTTATAATGTGAAATGTTTATGTGGCTCAAAAGAAAAACAAGATAGCTCTTGAAACTGAGTGCTAGATGTGAAATATGTTTCTTTATCCGTCACTGACAGTTTTCCAGGTAATCTGCAAAACACCTGTCACTCCTCAAGCAGTGATATTTCCTCCTGTTCATATTCTAGTGCAAGGTTAATTTGAGGTTTCATCACTGCTTCTGAAGCCAGTTAATATCAGACAGAAGCACACACCTGGGTATAACATGTACCGGTGCTTCTGCATCTTGGGTTTTGTTTTTCAGCAGGAGGTGGAGATGTTGTGATTTATGTTCTACAGTCTTGTTGACAGTATTTCCACCTGATGAAAATAGAGGACGTCCAGAATTTTGAAGTACCCTGGTATGGCTGGGAACTGAACTCGTAAGGGAGTGTTTAACAAAACTAAAATGCACTAAGGCTTGAGGCATGAGATACAGGGCTGCTGGCACAAAACTGGGAGATGGAAGTAAAGCAGAGCTGCATCTTCTTTTACTATATCTGGCTTATTTTACCACTAAATTGTGAACGTTGCTACTTACTGGCAAGTGTCCTGTGAAATGGTCTTGCAGAGGCCTCAAGTACATACTGTCTGTATCGTTACATCTGCTGTACAAACCCAGAGAGGGGAATTTTCTTTATTTTTTTCTTGTCCGAAGTCAGAGAAGAAAATAAGAGGCTGTTGACTTGGTGGCCAATAATTAATCATCATCTGTTGCTCCCCCAAGAGCTGAACAGGGGATTAGCATTCCCTGTGCTCCCCTTGCTACTCCTGCCCTCAATATGAATTTTTTTTCAAACCCTGTTTGAGATGAAAATGCAACAGTCTGGCACGAATGAATACTGATATAGATCTGTCTAAGCTCCTTTCTCACTTCAAACTCAGTGATAGTTAAGACAGGATTATAAAGAAGCAAGAAAATTCAGCTCAGAAGTCTTGAAATCAAAGCAGTTCAGTAAAACTAAGGTATTCTCAAACCTTTGTGCCAATTAACACTGGGCTGTGACAGCAGTGTCTCTTTTACCTCATAAAAATTCTACCTTGTGCTTATTCAGGTGGGTGGATTTAAGTAGGGAGAACCTATAAGACTTCCTTTTGATTAGCTTTCCCCAGGCATTACGTCAGATCAAGCAACACTTGACAGTTGGATTTTTATCACTTCAAAGAGTAAAATATTTAGCATGATACAGAGATTAGATGCCCATGCTGATGCTGTTAACTGTGTTGAGGACATATTTTTTTTTTCAGCCAAATATCTGTCTTGGGGGAGGTGTTTCTTGCTGCAGAACAGAAGCATTTGAATTTGGAAAAATTTCTGTGGATTTTGTTTTAAATCCTACTTGCATGGAATAAATTTGTGTGCTCAAATGTTGCAGTCACAAGCAATCATGACATTGAATTCATATCAATAAATTTGTAAAACTGTTCATGTGAGTTACACTGCATATATGCTTTTAATAATGTCAGGGCACTGGCATCCAACTGGGCATGAAATAAATAAGAATACTGTTGTAAATCCTCTTCAGCCTGTTGAAAAATTATAGATTCAACCCAAGTACCCTCATTAATGGTACAGTAGGTGTTTTGTACAGTGAACCTTTTCCATTTTAAAATTCAATTAAACATGGCATAATTAATTTTTTAACTGTATTTCTTCCGGAGAGAGAAATAATTGGCTGCTCTTACAAAATGTACTTGCTAAAAAAAAACAAACAAAAAACAAAAAAAAAAACAAAACACACCACAAACAAAAAAAACCCAAGCCCCAAACAAACAAAAATCCCAAATAAATTTTGAGAGTTATGATGTTATAATATACAGAGCTCACTCCATGCACAGCTGAAATTTGGTCAGCCAATACCACTGTAAAATGAAATAATTAACAGTGCTTAAGAACAGCACAGAACAGATCAGTATGTGAAGAATATTAAACTTCACTGGAAGTTTTAGGTGGACAGGATGTCGTTACTAAAATTGAAATTGTCAGGCTCCTGGGATTAATATCCCTGTACTTACAAAAATTGCTGTAACATCAATGACCACAAGTAGTCCTGACCTTGGTTCTATTTGGAGAGCTTTTAAAGGTCTGATACTGACCTTAAAAACCCGATTTCCAACATTTTAGATAAGCCCATTATTGCAAAGATCAGAACACAGAAGGATCCATACTGGAGTGGTGATTAGGTGCCTTAGTTCAAGGTTACATCTCCAGCTGTAGTCGCGGGTTTGTGCATGTGAATTTTTTATTAAATAAAAGTAATACCACCTGACTATATGCTTCGAATTGCCCTTGTATGCTGCTACTTTATGCAGTGTTAAGGCTGCCAGAGGAGTTTGCACAGAAAAGGAGCTGTTGCCATGGGAATTGTGAAAGCTGTCATTTCTCCCATTACAAGCAGTTGTGGAGAAACATGACTCACTGGAGCTAATTCTTCCTGGGGTGTATCTCCACTGTCCATGCCAAGATGCCTGGCAGATGCAGAGACTTTGGTAGCTGAAGATGTGGATAAGAAGGGGGAAATTTGCTTTTCCCCTGTCTAGATCACTTGCAGAGTTTGCAAGTAGCTGGGCTGATTTGGAAATTCATGACTACTAGGGTTATTAGGCCACCTTATTCTTTTCCCAGGGCTTGTACTTCTCCAGCAGTCTCCAGGATGAGGTTTTCAAAGGAGTTCTCTATTCCTATAGAAAATGATTGTGAAAATGAAAAACTCTTTTATAAAGGTCAGGCTGAGCGGGGTGCTGAATTGACATTTATTCCTTTCAAAAGTTCCTCTGTGTTGTGCATGATGGAGAAATGTACAGGGCACTAAGTAACTTTGTTTTATGGCTTTGTTTACTTGTCTCTATGTTTTGGCTATAGCACCTGTTTGATACCTCTCTGGGCAATACTGTTATAGCCAGCTGCTCTTGTGGTTTAAACCCACATTTTCCTGGCAAATTTCTCCTTCAGTCTGACACTTCAAGCTTTTTCCAAGACAGAGATGAATGAATACTCTTGGAAAGTCTGCTAAGATTCTTTAGCCTGCTATTTTCTGTGCTGTCTAAGAATTTAATCCAATAACCGTTTCTAGTGGCTGTGTCAGACTTTTGGATCAGACCCAAAGTGTGCCATTAAAAAAAAAAAAGTTTAGATGTTTCAGAAACATTTTTCCTTGGCAGTAGACCCAAACTTATCTTCAGTATTCTATCCCCCTAATTTCTCATGTGCCCCTGTGCTCAGAAGACGTAGGAAGAGAATACTACTAATTCTTCCTTGCCTGTCACCTCTAACATAAGAAAGCAGTGGTTTGACTTCATGTTGTTTCTTCCTCTGTGCTCCTGCTTTTCACTACTTTCCTTTCCCAGTCTGCTTACTGGCACTGGATGTGTAATGTAGTGACACATGGAAGTGATTTCCCAGTTATTTCCATTTAGAGCCTGAAAGTTTCTTGCAGATCTTTGTCATCAGACTGCAAATGGACATCATCACAAAGCTGCTTGCTAGCTTTCTGGTACCTGGCTGTTGTTTGTCTCTCTGATTCTGTGGCCTGATGGCAGTTTTAGACTCGCTGTCAATACACCCTACTTCTGAATACAGAAACCAAAAGAAGTCTTGCCCTGTTTCCTCATTCTGCTGCCTCTTTCTTAATCTACAGAGTATTTGTGGGTAATGAAATAAAGCAGGTGAAGAGCCTTATCTTACATTAATCTGTGAGAAAAGGTAAGCTTTGTGAAAAGGTCTGCTTGGGATATCCACCCTCAGACCACACGCATGTTGGTGAAGAAATAAGTGCCCAATCTGCTAATTTTATTCATGTACTTCTTACTTGCCCATTTATTTTCCCCCAAGTGAAGGATGACTTCTTCATTGAGGGCTGTTTTTCCTCAGTTAGCAGAGCACAAAATAAAGCAGCTGTTTATACCAATTCCTTTCGTACTGTAAGGATCATTTAGTATGCAGGAGACACAAAACTTCACACGCACCACAAGAAATCATGTGAGTCTAATGATGCCATTTAACAGATAGTGTTTTTCTTGGCATAAATTAAGACCCCTTAGAAAAAGGTTATAAAAATTGGAGCAAGCTGTGTTGTCTGAGGAAGATGCTGAAAAAGAGAGGACTGGATTGAAGATGACAGTTTTGTAGTTTTAAGAACTGATAAATCTTCAGCTGAACAAGAAACTTCTGTTGCCATACACTGAAGTTCAAGAGTTGCTGTTGATTTCTGAGTTGAGATGAAGTTTCTGTGCTTATGGAAAGGCGGCACTAAGTAGAAGAGTTTATTTTTTAGCTGAGATTCCTGTAATTCTAGGTCATTGCCTTTTGAAAGACATTGCAGAGGAGACAGTCTCAATTAAAAAAGCTTTTCAGAGAGCAGTTAGGAAGAGTTCACGTTTCTAATGTAGGCATGCAAAATATATGCATTAAAATGGCCACCCTGACAGCTAGAGCTCTGTTGAGCATGGATTCTTAAAGAGAAATCCCTCTCTTGAGTTCATGTCACCTAGTTTTATAATTAAAATAGACTGAAATTTCCACTGGTTTTGTTTCCCTTATTCACTGGGCTCTCTAGGATTTCATGAGGTTTCCCATTGCTACTGGATGTGGTACCTTCCTTACAAGGCAATCCTGAAAAATCTCTTCTGCTGTTATTCAGAACCATGTTAGACTGATTGACTGATTTCTTTTTAGTAGTAACATCCCAGAATCCCATTGCCTATCTTTCCTGCATCAATTAGCTCTCTGTGAAGCAGGGGATGCTATTACTTTCAGTATGTCTTCAGAACTTGTAAAAAGATAATTGTTAACCTAGATGCCAATAGGACTTTAGCAAAGACTGGTTTAGAGCTCAAAGGTTTCAGCAGTAATCGATTTGATAAAATAATGTCTTCTGTTCCCATGTGGATATATTTCTGTCTTTTCAAGCGCTGTTTGCTGAATGGAAGGACATGGTCATCAGATCTATGGCCATTAGTAGAGGGCTATTGGAAGCAGCTGTGGCTTGTTCCCTGTAACTTGAATCTTTGAGTCCTTTTCATTCTGGAAGTAAAACAAGGTAAAATTTTCTGTAATTTTATCAGTACTTTTCTGATGCTTGTCAGAGCATTTCATGCCACACCTTCCTATCCAATCCCTTGCATTTTGCATATTTTTTTACACTAGGTTTTCACAGCTCAAACTTTTGAGGAATGTAGGTGCTGCCTGTTTTAAGCATGTTTAAAAACCTGGCAAAAAATCTCTCTAATTGGCACCTGAATGTTCATACAAATCTCCTGCTTAGCCTTTTAGGTATGTCTGCTCCTGCTGTGGCAGCCTGCTGTTATCAAACAATTGGCTCCAGTGGCCTTCTCCAGTAGGAGGGCTTGAGAAGCCAAGGGGATGTGTAGCTGTATTTAAGTGCTGTATTGGCAGATCCCCCTGTATTAAAGTGATGCTGCTGCTGCCTCTTTCCTCTTTAACTCTTATGTTGCTGATGACTGAATGGAATGATTCCCTGCCATGTGTGCAAGCTGGTGATATTCTGCTTTTTCATTTTAAATTCATGCATTGTAGATCAGAAAGATAAAATAGTCATTTATAGCTAATGCCAGAAGAGTCTATCAGTTTCTGTAAGAAATAACTTCTCTGCCTTCTAATTTGTCCTAGGGGAGAAGAGAGTATGTTGAGATGTGTTACCAGGTTGGGTACTTGTTAGGAGATTTGAGGACAGCAACCCGAGGAAGAAGCTTTTCATCCCACTCTTTGCCGGTCATGCAATAGAAAAAAATTCCATTTAACCTTTTCTCTTTGCCCTCTTCTTCATGTAGTTTGTTCTTTTGTCTGGGAGTCGCTCCAGACAACAGGACATATCTGCACATTAGAGATTTTTTTCAGTGAGGAGTAGGAAATTTTAACAGTGCCCAGGTTTCTGCCTGAGCTTTCAGATACGCAGTCAGGTGTGTTGTAGTAAGAACAGGAACCAGTCATGCACCTGACACTTCTCTCAGGGTCAAACTGTGACCGTAGTCTACAGAGTCCTTCCAGGTTTTTAATAGCACAAACATGTTTTTACAAATTCTACTAATACATCATAGTTTGTTTCAATTTAAACATTGTAAAGAAAACTTAGCATTGTAGTGTTGATTTCTGTGATGTGATAGAGAACAGTTTGATAGTTTGAAAATGAATGAATTTAAAATTGGACAGTTGAAGGTCAGAACCCTATAGTGATAGCTTGGCTAATGTAATA
This sequence comes from Chloroceryle aenea, assembly GCA_013399075.1. Classification (NCBI taxonomy): domain Eukaryota; kingdom Metazoa; phylum Chordata; class Aves; order Coraciiformes; family Cerylidae; genus Chloroceryle; species Chloroceryle aenea. The sequence goes on from VWZY01004812.1 coordinate 294,317, forward strand.
TTCATACCTTGATCTAAAGTAGGGCTGTATATCAATATATTGTCCCTGTCTGCCATGAGTATAGGGTAGAAATGCATTTGTGTACTGACAAATATCTAAGGGAGAAAGAGACAATGTACAGCAAATTCAAGAATGAGGCACCTACAAGAATTCATAGGCTGTGAATCTTTATTCTTTTCTGACTAAACTAAAATATGTTATTTTACCATTAACCCGTGACAGTACTTGCCACAGGAGAATTGCCTGGACTGTCCTTCAGGTGATTCTGTGCCCCAAGGTAATGCTTCATTTAAAGCGGGGGGCGGGGAAGCACTAAACTGGGAAGAGGGGAAATATCTGATTTGTTTCTATTGGGCTTCATTCTCAAATCAAAAATGTGTCCTAAGAATGGAAAATTATTGTGGTAAGTTTTGTGAAGTGTTATCCATCAATAAAATGAAGATGGTCTGCCCCTTTGGTTTAAAGAAAAGGAGCCTGCCTTGCTCTGAAGAGGTGTAAGATGAGACTACAGGACATGGTGAGTTTGGATCCTATGATTATCAGGTAAAGAATGAGGAAAGACTGCAGCTGTATTTGCATTTACTTGGGAAAAACCCCACAGAAGTTAGCATTTATCTACAAACTCCACTGAATTGCTTTCCAGGTAGACTTAGCACCTCAATTAATGATAAACACTCAACTTGTAGCTGGCTACATGAACTTCTGTATGCACTTACATTATTCTTCTTACTCTGCTCTAAAAAGAGCATTTAGTCCTTTAGTCTGTACACAAGCTAAGGCCTGAACTGTAGAGTTGAAATTTCTTTGAAGAGCTGGAGTGGTTACTCAAATTGGATGTGGTGGGATCAGGATTCGCTATCCCAATCTTGGCATGCTTTTAAATATTCAGGGCAAAAGTTGAACTTTTGTTGAGGGATTTGGTTGGTGATGTGGCTTTCATGTTTGTGGGTTGATTTTTTTGTTTATTTGTTTGGTTTTGTTTGTTTTTAAATCTTTGGGTGTTTGGAAGTGGGCTTGTAAGGTCTTGAGGCTCTTTGAAAATCCCCTATCTTTATGTACCATTCTTTTGGATATATTGCAAACCACATTAATGTGGTCATTGCCAGGTTAAAAACATTACACTTCTGCTATCTTGAAAAAATAAGGTAGTCTGGAAGAGCTAATCCACTGCCTGAAGAGGGGATGATTTATTTTTTCTGGCTTTCAAAAGAACACCTTTTACAGGAACATATGGCAGAGGATCCTCTTCAAAGGAGGAGAAGCTCTTATATGCAAAATGAGCTGGAAAAAAAAAAAAAAGAAAATCTTAAAACCTGGTAGACAAACCAATTTATAAATACAAGTGTTCTTTCTCTGTTCCTGTTACCAGATTTCTCAAGAGTCAAGAAAATTAATCAAAAGCAAGCTTCCTTAAGCAGATATCTAAATAGATATTGATTAAAAAAAAAAAAAAATTAAATGCACTTTGTATTTTGCACAGTTTTGTAGTCTGTAAGAACTTCTAACCCATCAAACAGAGTAAAACTCATCGTGATATTTGACAGGTAGTTGCAATAATGATCAAATGCATGTCACTTGTAATTGTGCAGCGGTAAGGGGAGGGGGAAATTTTTATGCTTTCATGCCATTTCTGAGACTAGTATGGAATTGCATTATTTGTATGAATGTGTTTTAAAAAACTATTTTAAATGTCTTACATTTTGTGTACAACTAGAGGAAGATGGTGTTTTCTTTTCAAAAAGGATATAGTCAGCTACTTTAAAAGCAACATTTGAAATTATAATAATCTCTGGGGGTTTATCTTCTGGATTTATATAAACAGATCTCTCTCTTAAAAGGATATTTTCTTATGCAGAAAAGGCAGAATAAAAATAAACCTAAGAACAACAGTTTTGTTAAAATATCCTTTTCAGGTTCTGGTGACCAGCAGAGAAGAAAGTAACAAGAAGCTTTGCCCTAGGCTCCCTAATTTGCTAGTTTAGCCTGTCTGTGATATGCGCTTTTTTTTCTCCAAGCTACGGGAAAGCTGTGCATGTGATTTTGGATGGCTTTATGGTTTGGTTGCCTTGGTAGAAGCTCAGATGTAAGGGGTTGTCGTTTTCCTGTTTGTTTAGTTGGTTTTAAATGGTTAAGAGATGTCCATCCTGGGCTTTGGCAAGTTATATACTGAACTTGTGAGGCCCATCATATCCATTGTGCACAGGAAAAAATAGATCTCAACAGGTGTATGCCCTGTGACAGCAGGAGCTGCTAATTCAGCCCAACAGGGAAAAGTTCATTAAAAATGAACTTAGAATATGTCCAAACCCTTAGAATAAGGAAATTCCTTCTCCCACTCATTTTGTGGAAGAAGAGTTCAAGGTCCAGCTTCCAGTGGGATCTGTTTGATGTGGCCATGTTGAATGGAGATCAGTAGTGTCCTCTTTTTGACTACTCTGTTGTCTCACTTCATCTGTAAAAAAACCCTAAAATGTAACTGCAGGACAAGGAGGAAGCTGATGTGCAGGCCAGGAGCCAGACTAGCCTGAGTGCTCCCTCAGGACCTTTCTGGTGGTCCAGTGAGGTTCCCCACAGCAGTGGAGACTTATTGTCTCAGTGGTAGAGAATCATGTCCTGCCCATCATCACAGTCTTCCTCTCCCAGACACTGTTCTTATCCCTGTGTTGGATGCTGAATGTAGCCCTTCTGTAAATGGGTTGTCTGTATCTGGTAGGGCAGCTGTGAACTCCTGCAGGCTGACATTGTGCATGAGACATCAAATATGATTGATAGTTTTTTATGTCTTTCATTAACACAGGGGAAAAAAAAAACAACCCAAAATGTCTCAAATTCACAAGATTGTGAATTGTATTCCCAATTACAAATGGAAAGTGTAGCAAAGTGGTAAATAATACTTAAAGTTCCTTATGGATTTTTAAACAAGGGGTTTTTTTTGGTGTGGGTTTTTTGGTGTTTGGTTGGCTGGTTGGTTTTTTTTGTTTGTTTCTAAATGCTGGCTGAATTAATGCATTTGTGAGCCATGAGACAGATAATTTTCTTTCACATAAGCTTTAATGTTTTATTTTTCCTTAAGTAACACCTTGCTGAGCCATATTTTAGTGTGCCAATTTCTCCCTGGTAAGAAGACTGCAAAGGTGTTAATTACAGTGAACAAACTAGTTATTAATGAAATTTTTATGTTCTTGTCATCTATCGGTGGTTCAGGGAGGATGGGGGAAGGAATGCTTCATGTCTAATAGAGGCATAATAGAAAGGCATATACTTTCTACCAGCAGAAAAAAGATAGCAAGAGCAGGGAGGGTTTTAAATTTCCCTGTAAGGGTTAAAGGAGCTGGCATTTGTGCATGGATGACTAGTTGATAGAGGTTCTGAAGAGTTGCCTTTACTGCCTTTCACTTAAGTGATCCATGAATTAAAGTGTCCCTGAGTAGGATATGACACAACAACCTGTGACTTCCTCATTAAAGGCTCATATTAAGGCCTGTCTGGGAACTCTCTAATGCCAGATCACCGAGACCATGGACTGGAACAGCGCCTTTAGAGTTCCTATGATTCTTAATGGTAATGCTTCGATATCTGGCTCATGGGCAGAATATACAGCATCTCTGTCCTGTGGGACTGTTAAAGACTGTTCTCGGAGACCCCTTAAGATGAACATGATTGATACAATGGGCTTAAAGTGGTTACTGTTCCTTGTGTCAGTAATCATCATCAGGTGGCAGTAGAACCCTGAGTTGATAGACATTATTATAGCATACTAATGCTATATACATAACTGTAGTCTTCTGACAATGAAGTAGGGCCAGACTAGGTGATCTCTGAAAGTCTTACCTATATGTTTACTTTATATTGCTGCTCCGTAAAACCTTGGTGTGCCTGAATCTTGAGTGCACTGTGCAGTTCTGGTATTTGCACCTCAAAAAAGGTATAGTACAAACAACAAGAACAAACCCGTGAACAAGAGCTAATGGAAATTATTAGAGATGCACCTTGTAACGTTCCTGATCCAATGTGCTTTCATGCACTTCCTAAAATACTCCTTCAGTTGCTTCTGCTGGAGAGGTAGGCTGGCTGGGCATTGCTCTGACCTGCCAGGACATCTCCTTTGTCCATACAGTGCATTAAAGAGTGTCATACAGGAACTCAGTCACAGTAAAATTTGACCAAAGACAAATGAGAAGAAACAGCAGGGAGTAACTTATGTTTGAACATTAGGCTGCTTTGATCATCTATTTCATCTCAGTATTTTTGAAGATGTAGTTGTATGGTCAGCAAATGTGTCTAGTAATGTCATTTCATGCTGACAGAGCATAGAGCTGATTTCACCGATAGCCCTTTTTCTGTGAAGAGATTCAACAGAACTTGGGAACAATCAGTTATTCAGCTCAAAACAAAGGTATGTGGCACTGTCTTAACAGAAAATGTTCTTGTTTACAGATGTGTTTTAAGGAATGCTGTTGTATTACAGAGAGATTAGATGCAAATGTAGTGTTTGGGGGGGGTTGAGGGGGACTGTTTGGCATTTTGTGGGGGATGTTTTTGTTTGGTGGTTGGGGTTTTTTGCTGTTTTTATTTTGGTGTGGGGATTTTTTTGTTTGCTTGGTTTTTAACATGTATGGTATCATTTCTGTGTTCACAGAATCAGAGAATGGTAGTGGTTGGAAGGGACCTCTGAGGATAATCTAATCCACCCCCTCTGCTAGAGCAGGTTCATCTAAAGCAGGTTACCCAGCATAATGCCCATGTGGGGAATTTGAACGTCTCTAGAGAAAGAGACTCCACAGTCTCTCTGGGCCGCCTGTTCCAGTGCTTTGCCACCCTAGATATGTTAGCAGGAGCTAGGAAAATCATACACATGCAATTGTAAAGCCAGATTCTTGTGTCAGTACTGTTGATGTATGTAAATTGGCCTTTGTATATATAAAAAAATCCCAAACCTCTTCAAACTGCTTCATGTTCAAAAACTCCTCAGGCCGCAGTTAGGTGCTAGAAGTAACAGCTAAGCTAAAAGCTGTTGTTGCAAAGTGAATACTGGGAGTCTTGAATCTGGGTTGGACAAATTGTGAGCGTTGGCATGGACTGGGTGAACCCCTGAAGGAATAAGCTGTGTTTGGCACAGTGGTAGACACAGATAGTGATGCTACTTAGACTAAAGCCCTAAAAGGATACAGGCATGTCTGTAAACTGTGAGGACTAATACTGGCAGAAAGTTTGACCAGTGAAAAGTAATTTTAGTATTTAAAATATGTATCAAAAGGGATATTGAAGACTGTAGTCCTTAGTCTTGATTTCCTGGTCTGAATCAGAAACAGAATGAAGATATATGTTGTATTTCAGTATTGGGTGAAATTGTGTTAGTTCAGGATCAGTGTTACCCATTTGCTTCTTTATGTACACACACACACCCCCCCCCTTCTTTGAGTTTTCTGATGTCTTCTCAGCATGTTGTATAGTCTTCCCACTTCCAGCTGTTTCTCGTTTGGGTCTGTCTGTCTGGATTAGGCATGTGTATTGTTTATTCCTGTGCTACTGTTACTGCATAGTCACTGGTTTTGATCCCTCTTACTTTGTTAAAAATAGTTATTGCTTTTATAGTTATTGTTTGGTTTTAGTTAGTTAGAGGTTTTGTAGCTCTAGGTCTTCCTCAGAGACTGTGGGTCAGACCTTTAGCTGGGTAAAATCAATGTAATCGATAGAGCACTGCTGATACACATCAGCACAGATGAGCCCTTGTGTAACATCAGCTCAGCAGAATCCTGCTCAAATCTTTGCTTTATTTCCCAGTTCAGCTTTTGAAAGGTGTTTATGGCCACAAAACACTTGTTTTCTTTCTGCAAACCCCGTGGTTTTCAAAGGATAAAGCAAACTGAACTCAATTAAGAATGATAGCTTCCCATTAGGCATGTCAGAAATGTACCCTTTTCTCTGTACAAATAAACTGAAGCTTGAAATATTTTAGAGGAAGAATTGTGATCTTTTCCCTGATGACTGAATATATTAGTTCACAAGTCCTGTATTCTAGGCATTAGCCATTTGCCATTTCATGACATGCTTTCAAGCAACAATAGTAGCTGTTTATGTGGAGTATAATTAGGAAAATATCTGATGCCTTTTTGCCTTTGCCTTGGCAATAAATCCTACATACATGTGTGGGAACAAGTACAGCCACCAATACTTGGCCAGACAATTTCTCAGAACATCAACCAGCAAATGTTCCTTCTGTAATAGGTGTTACACCGACCACAATTTAAACCCACTGGTTTTAATACCTAACCCAGCTACAACTAAAGAGGCAACAAGAAAGCTACCGCTGGAGCCCAGCACTGGTGACTTTCAGTCTCCTTCTCTAACCTTTATATATGCTGCCTCTGTGTGTCAAGAGACAGTAATACATCTTCCTAAAATAGATGCCTGCAGGTTGGATTTGTAAATTGGTTGGCTGACAACATGGGCCAAATCATCAAGAGATACATGGAAACAAGCAGTGTCCTGCACCCTATCCTGGAGTATCTGCATAGGCAGTTAAGAGTCTGATAATTTTCAAGACATTTGAGAGAGAGGTATCTTTTTTTTTTTTTTTTCAACATCCATTGTCTCCAAAGGAAGCTGTTGGGGTGGACAGGGAGGATCTTTCAAAAGATGACAGCAATTACAATTTGTTCTTGATGAAAAGGCTCTTCACTTATGGGTGGATACCCTGCATGGTTCCTATGCGTAGCACACCCACTACCTGTCCCCGTTTCAAATAGGAAAGGCTTAAAACAAAGAAGGGAAGAGCACTGATTGCCAGGAAATTGCAGGAACAGCAGAAGAGAGCTGTTACAAACAGGCCTCTCTTTCTGACCTGAGCTGTGATGACTTACAGGTCACAACACAGATTCCAGTCCATATCTACAGATGGGGCAGACTGGAGGGGGGTTTAACAGGTTTGTTCTGCTGGAGGTGAACTTGGCATAAAAGAAGCAAAAAGCTGAGTTTGAGGGATGTGAAAGATAGAGACAATTTACAGAATATTTGTTTTGCCTCAGTAAACTCTGAATTTCTCCCCTTGCAGTATCCTCCAAAGCTGTTGAAGAAGGAAGGCCATTATTTTCCCAAAATACTTCATGTCTTTTTGAGCCCCTCTTGATACACTTTTCACATGCAGATGGAAATCTGGGCAAGAAAATTGCATCCCCTTTACATGACCTTCCCTTCTGTCTAAAACTGGCCTGTTGTCAAGTTTCCACAACATTTTTTAGAAATACTGCATTTTCTTACATTTTTTTCATGACCAGTAGTCAAGGCTATGTTGTCATCAGTGAAGGAGCATAGTTGTACCACTTACTTGATAGCTTAAGAAATAAGGATATGTTCATGAGTTAGGATTTATAAAAAGCAGGCCCCCTCTAATGAACAGTTGTACAAAATTCAATGCAACATTTTCTTAAATGTTTATAGAAGTGTTGTGTTGGATGCTGCTGGTAGGCTTTTCCCAGCCAGTCCCTGAAATCTAAATCCTTTATGTATTTCAGCAACTAATGTGTAAATAAGGATTAATTGTTTCAATAACCTTCATAGATGTAAGCCTGGCATTTTACCTGTTTTAGAATATTTTCTTTTCCTTAGTTCAACTCTTAGCTTTGGTTTTAAGTAGTGCCACACATTAAAGAAATTGTTCAGCTTCAGAGAAATCGTGTCTTTCAATCTGAAAAACAGTATCCTAGCTTCTATCTCAGACCTACTTTGAAAATACTCTTGATTTAATTCGTCAATACCTTTAAGGAAATGGAAAGGAGACTGCTCTCGGTAAATTAAATAAAAAAAAAAAAAGTCATTATCTAGTCATATACACATAGGGTCATTTCAGAACATTCAACGGGATTAATGCTTTAATGTATAGTACTTGACAATTGGTGTAGACACAGGACCCTGACTTTCTAATGTCACAATTTTTAGGTGGAAAAAATAAAATATAATAATTTTCTTTTAAAGTTATATACTTAAAAAGAAATAGATTTGTTTACATGTTTTAAAATACTCTTTAGAGCTCTTTTTAGTGCCTGAGTGTGCATTACAGACCTGCCAAGTTTCTTCCTGCAGTTACACGTTCACTTGTTAATGACTTTGTCTTAATCAATACTTCTCAAATGGAGATGCTGAGATATTTCAAGAGTCACCTTAAAAGACCTCTGGCAGATAAATAATTAAATGACCCGCTGGCTGCCTTCCTGCGTGCAAAGAACTTCTGGTAGAAACCTAATTGTTTGATTTCAAAAATCTAAACCTGACAACCTCTTGGAAAAAAGGCAGGTTTAGCTGTTTGAAGAATCTCATTGCTTTAAACGGGTCATCATAGTGATGGGATGAGTGAAAAATCAAGATACTTTTATTCCTTAAATATTGTATCTTATGGAAAAGAAGTGGAATGGAAGGGGGAAATGTTGAAAATTAGTACGTAAAATCTTATCTTGTCAGGTTGCTAACTAGGAGCTTGATCCTGGAGTTGCTCAAGTGTTTGCACACATTTAGTGCTAGTTGTATTGATGGTATTATGCATGTGTATACGTTCTTGAAAGATAAAAAGCTTGAAATTTGAATCTGTTTCATTTATAGCCCTGACATTCATTTTGATGCTAATGGGAGAGTTTGAGTGTTGAGGATAATTATTGATCTACTGTATGTCCTTCTGACCAGTGGATCCTCTTCTCTAACAACTGGAACTTGCTAGAAATAGCTTGGACATGGTTATAGGATGTGTGTTAAGCTTTGCAAATGTGTATATTAATTTGGTAGTGAAACAAGTTAGTATTTGTCATTGTTGATTATTAAATTGATGCATTATCTATACAGACAGAAGTCTGCATCTTTTGGAGTCAGTGCTCAAGGATGACAGCTGCCAGTACAGAGAAGGGATGGAAACTGGAGTCTCAAACTCCTTATCTTCAGGAAAAAACATTTGCCAGAACTAGCCTTTTCCATATTATGTCCTGTAGTTCGTAAACCATTGCAGGCTTCCTTAGATGAGCACAGTCACACCAGAGGGTAGATTGGGGATTTAATGGTGTTACGTATATTGGATTGAATATTAAGGTAGACTGTCGTATCACTTGAAAAAATGTTGTGGCTGATTCCCATAGAAAACAAGATGTGCAAGTTCAGATTATCATATTTTGGATAACATCTGACACATTTGACTTGAGGATTGTGTGAATGCAGTTTCCTGCTGCTTTGAGACTGACCTGAATGCCAGAGGGCTCTGCTGTACCATCTAGATTTCAGGTACCTGTGTAAGCTAGTGGGATTTCTTAACTCTGTGTAGCTCATGTGGTCAGATTTTCAGTATCATCCTGGTAACCTCATTCCTGTGGCGGGTGCTCCTAGGGAGTCAGGTAACCAGCCCTGCTAGGATTAAAATAAGCCATGTTTACGATTCATGGGTGAATGCTGTCAGTGTTGTGCTACTGTGGAGTTTGGTGGGATGGGCACAGCTAGGCTTAGTGCAGAATCTTGATGAACATGAGTGTTTCTGAGGATATTGGTAAGTGTGTATTAAAATCTTGGTTATAGCAGCTGAATAGTTAACTTTTAAGATAATTATAAACTTAAGGAGACTGGAGAAACCTGAAGTCCTGCCACACTCAATACCTTCTGCAAAGCTTTCTGTTCAAAGATTTCTCACATTACCAAGAATGCAATTGTATCAGACCTTTCCTTCTTCCCTAGACAAGAAGATTCTACTTTAGGTAGTGCAAAGCTTGATATGGGACAAATGCTTTTGAAGTCTCCTGTCTGCTTGTCTTCAGAAGTTTCATTCTGTGGAAAAGCTCCCAGGTCCTACAATGATGAGCTGTAGTAGTAAAGCTTGTGATGAGGATAGGTAAATAAATGTTATTTAATTCTGCTGCTTTTAACAAAGAGGAATGTCACTTACTGTTTAAATAACAAAGGTTCACTTTGTATGAACTTGATTTTGAATCCTAACATGTACTTTATGCAGAAAGTTGTTGTTCAGTGAGAACAGTTTTGTGAGAAGATTTGATGCACCCTCTAAAGCTCCCCAGAGGAGTATTTCGTTCAAAATACAGCATATAATGCTCAAAAGATACCACAGAACATGCCTTAGGGATCTCCATGCTTAAAGCTGATGTCAGGTTTGTTTCACACCCTTTAAATCTGACATGCGATCCTCATGAGCATATTTGTCACTTGGTCATTGCTTGTTGATGCTTGTAGGAACACATGTTCTCTGCCAGGACATGGATGAAGCACCAGGCCTTAGTGACTTTCACTGCTACTTTAGGACTAGGTTTCTTATATTCTTCTCTTCTGAGACAATTCAGGTAGCACAGGATTTTCTTGCCCTGTCCTTGGCTTGTCTATTATTACCTTAGCTTGTCTACTTCCCCTACAGAAGTAGAGGGATCTTTGCAGACCTATTAATCCCATAATAAAGGTGAAAGTTACTAAAGACTTCATATCTTCTAAGGTGGTCAGCTTGTGGCCATGACTGCTGTCTGTCATGCTTTTGGGCAAATGGTGGCCCTCAGACCGTGTCTCATTGGGAAGCTCCACTATGCAGTACTCTTAGTGGGCTCTTTCATGGATGCATACCCAGGAGGGAGAGGGTCACTGTTCTGTGAGCTGTCTGCCAGAGTGAGCTGGCAGTCAGCTCTGCTTCTCCCTGTGTAGCTGTGAGAGGCCTGCAGGGACCTGCTGTCACTGCATGTGCTCCGCAGGTCAAGATCATCTGCCTATGTCCAGTGATGCTCTCATAAAACTGGAGGCATAATTTTTAGTGTGGAAGGAGAGCTTAGGTTTTGGTTATGTGGTTTTCTGCTGGTTGTCCCCCTCACAGTACGTTCAGGGCATTTTGGCTCTTCTTAAGCACATTTTCCTCATTCTTTGGAAGCCTTCCAGGAAATAATGCAAATAGAGCAGTGTGATGGAGCGCACGGTAACACTGATTAGTTTTATTCTGGAAATGCCATACACACAGTCTCAGCTAATCATGCTATATAGATTTTCTTAAAAAATAAATTATATTGTTTGTCTGTAAGGAGAAGGCGTTCTTCCTCTCAAAAATGAATTTTAATTCCTTATTCTTCCTGAAAAAGATGACATAGTCACAGATTTAATTAAAGGTATAGCAGGCTTTGTTAACCAAGGGAAACAGAACTATATTTTGGCTACCTTCCAAAATGGCAGAGGTTTAAAATCAAAAAGCCTTCCCCAAAGTGTGTTAACACACCTTGACCATTATTGCAGCTCACACTTGCTTGTTTGGTTTTCATGTGCCAATAAGAGAGCATCATTATACTGAAATAAAATCTAACACTTTCTCATCATCACTGGCTTGGAGTTTTAGATCTTTGCTGTTCTGTGTAGCTTTAATTAAACATTAGGTCAGTCTTGGAGGGGGAAAGACATTCATCAAGTAGTATATAGGGAAAGATATTTCTTTAAATTCAGTAGGTATTTTATTCGTTGTCAAGGCAAGAGATACATAAAAATAATGGCAAGTCTGAAAAGTATATATTTTCTTGTTATGATAATGGGACTTTATTTACCTGACCTTCCAATTAGCCAAATGTGGATTCCTTATTGTATCCTGATTACTTGATCTCAGTGGGTTAGGCTGGTTCAGCTACACATGCAGTTTGAAAAAATCAGAAAAGCAACCCCCTCACCATTGATTTTGCACACCCCCCACAGTTTATAAAAGCAAATAAGATTTCAGCATGATGTTAATGAATAGTAACAGAGAGTCAGAATAATTGGTACCTTCCTGGTTGTGATTAGGATTCAGAGGAGTTACTTAACAACCACTGTTTTTTAAATATGAATTCTGATTAATAACAGAGACAATTTTTTTCTCCTCTACTGTCTGTTACAAACATACTTTGCAGTTGCACTTCAAAATTGCATCTTTCTTTTTATGCAGTGTCATGTCTTGAATTGTGTAATGTCAGTGGGAAGTTTTGAGTAGTACATTTCAGTGTGACCCTTGATTGTATTATTATTTTCATTTATTTATTGGCTTTTGGCAGTGACTGTAGATTATACTGTTATTGTTTAAATCTGCTGCCTCCTGTTGCAAGAGATACTGAGATGAAGATTCTTGGTTACCTCTGGCAATAAACATGCTTTAGAGTGACTGTTACGTAAACACATGGATGCTATAAGTGATTTCATTGTACCCAGTCAGTCGTTATACATAAACTGTTAATGACACAAAAGTGAATTAGGAAATAAACTTTATTGTGAGGGTTGGTTGTTTCATTGTTTGAGTTTTATGGAGGTCATATAGCTCAGGAAAAGTGTTGGAGCTTTGACAGCAGCCCTGGACATGTGCAATGCATTAATCCCAAGCTAGCTGCCATATTCACTGCTCTCCTTGCTGTTACAGTTTGGTGCGTGTCAGTCTTCATTAACTGACTATTTTAGGAATCTCCAGCCATTCCCAGGCTGCAGCTAATTAAGAGCATTCTAGTGGTAGGGAGTGCAGGAGGTCAGATGCTATTTTATGAAGTGCAGTACTGTGTCCAGCACCCCTCCAGCTGCTGCTCAAATGTGTTGTGCTGTTCTGGAAATCTGTGTGAAGTGAGGGGAATGAAAGACTGTCGGTGCATTTCATCTGCTCTTTTGTTCCTCGGACATCACGGTGTGTTGGACCAAGTAAAGACTGATGATAGAAACAGTTCTGGCCCTCCAGAACACCAACAGATCCCATGAACAGCCAAATCTATGTCTTGGGTTTTTAGAGGTAGGTTTGAGGGTATTTGAGAAAAACGTACAGCATGGAAAATGGATGTTTCAAGGTTTTGCATCATTATAGTAAAATTTGCTGTAAAAAGAGTGAAGCGGCAGATTTTTCATACCTTTTGAACTTGCTAACAGGTTTTCATATAAATTTAAAAATTTCCCTACTGATGTCAGCAACAGATATTTCAGAACTTACTAGGTCAGTTACAGGCAAGAAGCCCATACTCAATAATAAAGTATTAATATTTATGAGAATTGCATATTTATTCAGGGATCTCAAATCATATTACAGATTAAATGAATTACTGCATAGCTGTACCACAGGCTGAGGTACAGAGAAGTTAAATCAAATGCAAGTCATCCAGGCTTGGAGCCGGTGAGATTCTTTAGGGAGTGCACTCATTTTATCCACATCTTGAGCATTTGCAAGCTCTTTGTGGAATTTGGTTTAGTGAGTCATTGGCAAGGCTGGGAATTGAGCATTGCAGGCCTGTGCTTTAACCAGTAGACCATACTTCTGCACCTTACTTCAGCCTCTTGCAGTGCTAATTTGAACTTTGAGTTACCCCAAGCAGAAAGTCAATTTGCTGTTGTCAGACCTCCCTATTCTACATCTCTAGTCGATCAAATGGCAAATTCCACTCCAGGTCTAACTGCGTCCTGATAGGAAGTTCTTATTTCTAGAAAGGACTGGAAATGAAAGACTATCTCACTGAAATCATGTAGAGATGACTCAGACAGGAAACTTTTTTTTTTTGGTAAAGAAATTAGTGAACAAACTCCAAAAGACTATCAAGAGACTTGGACTGAAAGGAAAGTGTGTGAGCCATTCAGAGTACCATTAAAAGCTGGTGGTATGCCAGCTCATGGTCAGGCACTGTTCTTCAGTGTAATTTGTTTTACTCCTAAAACAAACCACCTCCACTAATAGCAAACAAACAAGCAAAAAAAATTCCTCTTTCTTCCAGATTTTGATTGTTGAATGAACGGATTTGGAAATGGGCAATCCTAACCCACTTAAATTTCCTGGCATGAGCTATCATTGGAGAAAATTGCTTTGTTTTTGGATGGCCTAGGATTTCTTTTTTTGTGTGTGTGTCTATATCTGTTAACTTTTCCACTATACACTTGTGTTGCTGTAACTGTGTCATTAAGATCAGAGTAATAACCCAGAACCTAACTGCAGTGTGTTATCTGTACCTCACCTGGGCATTCTGGCTCTGGCTTTTGAAGTGGGTAAATTGACTTATTCTCAATGGTGTGAGTAAACAAGTATTTGTTGTGATTGTAAATTCCATTGAACTAAGGGGGCTGCTCATAGACTTAAAGTCAAAGTGCACATTTAGAAGGATTTCTCTGAATTGGGGGTCAAGGGAATCAGTCCTCTCAGCTTTGCCTGTGTTGTAAACTAAAAATTGCATTAATGGAGTAAATTTAATTTAATTAGGATTCGTGTCTAACAGTTTATTTTAAAGCAGAGAATGACTGAGATGTTCTGACTGAAAACACAGATTTGTAAAACAGCTGAGAAAGCTTCTTTGCAAGATTTTGAGTATATAGAAACTGGGTATGAAATCAGTATTTTGGAGTCTGTGGATATGCTTCTGGCGGTGTTGCCCACCAGTATCCTGAAAGGCAGTTGGGCTAAAGTTTTCTAGAACAGTACTATTTTCATCCAGACAACCATCAAACTTTGTATGGATGTTTCAACTCCCCTCTTTGAGCAAAGATTCGAAAACCAAGTGAGTACACTTGTTAAATAAGGTTTTGTGCATAAGTATGTCTGCATTTCCCGTGAAAAAGAGATGCCTGTTACAAGGTATTTTAAGGAAGGTACAGATTAAAGTAATTTCAAATTCTGAATAAGAAGTGTGCCGTTTGCTGTGCATGGTGCTTTCATTGTTCTGATTCTTTGTACACATGTAATATACTCACACATAGAAGCCATTTACCCTGCTCTTTGACCTTTGGGAGTGACTTCAAATGATCTTAATCTAAATGAGAACCCTACCCTAAGGTCCACATTTCACCAGTCTGCTCCCTGCATCTTAGTGCCTGAGGCTTAGTGCAGTCACCATGGAGGTGAAGTGTGTCAGAGCTGCAGCTCTGACCCCTAAAACTGTACCCCTGAGTTTGCCAAAGAGGAGCTCTCAGAACAGCATCCCATTATTCTGCAAATAATTTTTCTAAGCAAATGAAGGATGATCTTGTGTATTCTCCAAGGAATCTTTACGTGGACCAACCAGACAAGAAATACCAGGTGTTTATGACAAAGGAGAGAGTTCAGGGAATAGATCCTGAAAGGTATTTGATGTTGTATGAGTATCATTAGCACAAGTGGTCCAGAGGTAAAATGCTTTCTGGTTGACCTGACACATGAAAAATAATTTATTCCTGTGTTTGTTGCTTTTCCCCTGATGCTTTTACATCTTGGTTTTAAAAAAGGTGGGGAGAAGGCATATCTAGAATAAGAAATAATTTATACTTTTATTGCAGTACTATGTACATCCTACAAAATGCCATGTTTTTCCTTTACCAGTGCATGCAGAGCTGGTTTTCTCAGCTGAGGATCTGAACTAGAACTAGGGGAAGCTAAATTCTGCTCCAAGTGCCTGGATCAGTGAGGCAGTTGGATTTTGTGGCCTGGAAAAACTAAATATCTGGAAATTTATTGAAGGAACTGGAGTTTCAGTTGGAGAAATTTCAATGTACCAATTTTAAAGTTTTTTAAAAAATTTATTTGCAGGTCACAGAAGATGGGGAGGTTGATTTTGGGTAGAAACTAATCATATAGTTACAGTGACATCTCCCACTGAATGTCAAGTGAGCAGAGCCTCTCTTGGCTTCTGCTCTTTCGCTGGTACAATTTGACCCTTGAAAAGGGATGGTTGCACTGGCAACAGCTTCTGTTGTAGCTGTATCCAGCCTTTTCCTTCTGACTCTCAGTTGATCTGACCGAGTGCTCTATGGTAAGTGATGCATGCTTTTTACTGACAAGAAAATAAATATATTTGGGAGAAGGTGTCAGGTAAGATCTACCAGCCCACTGCTGTAACTTAGATGGGTTTTGCCTTCTGGTTCTGCTGTTGGCATTGTAGGTGGTGAGCTGTGGAATTGAGCTGTTAGAACTCTAACAGAAGCTGTTGCCAGTGCAGCCATTCCTTTTTGCAGGACAAATCATACTGGACATGGACGCTCAGACTCCTGAAGTTCTGGTGCTTTGAAGTTGGGTGTAAAGTTGGGTGTTGTGATAGCTTCCCTCTTGGTAGTAAGGCTGAATGTGGAGCTGGAAGTCTCCATATTGGACAAATGTTCCTGTTGCTTTGAACCTCCCATTACAGCAACATTTGCAAAGAGGTGCAGAATAAACATAGGAAAAACATTTTTATAAACTTTTCCATCAGTTATGCATCAAAAACATGTACTTGATTTAAAATCCAAGAAGCTATGAGAATAAGACAGTTGTGTAGACTTGTGTATATAGACACACATAAGCAGAGATGCTATATGGATACAATATAAATAATGTGTATATGCTGCATATAGATAAAAAAATGTTATATACAGGTATCAGAGAGCTTTGTAATTGAACACTTTTTTTTCAATTTTTTATACCATTTCCACAGAGAGCTAGAAAAATATATACCTAATACAAAATAAGCAGCTCTAGTTTTCTTTGTGCTAGGAATTTCTTTTTAGAGCTTGCTTTGCCTCTAGCTGTAAAGCCTAAAATTTAAATTGCTGCAGGCTTCCTTGATTTCCATGGTTGAAATAAATGCTCTGTATCATTTTGCTATTCATGTCATTACTCCCAGTAATCACCACACTCATCCTAGCACACTGTGTAGTATGCTCAGTTGAATATCTCTGACTTTCAGGAGGCTTCATTGCTGGCTGTTGTTTGTTTCTGAAGCTGCACAATGACATACTCTATTGGGCTAATTTGATAGTTTGCACTCCAGTTGCTGTGAGTTACGACCTGTTTTTTCTGTGTGCCATGTAAATGCAGAATTGAAATTTACAGGGATTCATTTGCTTCTCTGGTCTCTTCATCTGAATTTACAGATTGCAATTAATGGCACAAGTTTGGTAAAAGTAGAAAACTTATACCCTTTTTGTTCTCTCTCCCCACCTCTGTAAAAGTTAATTGCTACTGCTGCATATTCAGCAGAGATCTGGGATGGACATGCAGGAGAGTTAATTTCCTGCTCAGTATTGGAGCATGTTGCTGCTTGGGATTCTCTTCCTGTGATCAGATGCACGAACTCAAGTGTCCATGTCCTTGCATTCATGTGGTGACCAGTTAATTTCCCTTGCACGCATGTGGCTGGAGGTGATCCTCAAGAGCAGGGCAAATTGTTCTCAGCCAAAACCAAATAGAACTGGGGGAGTGGAAGCCAGTGGAGATTTTAAGATTACAGCAAATACAAGCAGTATTGTGAGATTGAACACATGCAGCCGGGTATGTGGGTGAGAGAAAACTATCATAAATACTTGATCATAAACACTTCTAAAAATCCTTCCAAATTTTCAGTATGTTTTCAAAAAAGTTAGTTGTCCATTTGCCCTCTACTCCTGCATTGCCACAACAGAGTCAGCCTGTGGCACAGCTAGCAGAAGCCCGGCAGAACGGAGTGTTCTGGGGGATGGTACAGCCAGCGGATTTCTAAATGAAATTGATATTAGTTTTCTGTGGCACTGATTTACTTACAAAAATGTCCCAAGTAATCTTTTTATTTTACTAGGAATGCTTGGGAAGTGCAGTGTTACACAGTGTAATGAAACATCTTAAATTATGGCTTTTGCAGTTGCTCACATTATGAGAGTTAGGACAATACATCCGTTCTTACTGTCAGAATAACTTTCTGCACCTGCTGTGCTTACCAGGTTTGAATTAATATTAAACCCTTTTGTACCCCTAAGAAATTATGGTTTTTTAGAAGATTGACTAGTAATTGAAAACTCTACTGGCATAACCTGCCCTTCTATTCATGGTGTCAGGGAAAGAAAACCTTGTGTGGAAGATGCTTGCTATGTTTTTAAAGCAGCTACTGAGAACTGACAACTTAAGAGTTTCCTTACTAGAGGTTGGCTTAATAATTACTGTTTCAATTATGATCCCTAGATCCACATCATTAGTGATGAGAGAAGTGAAAATAAAGGCAGATATGCCTGTTTATTTTGTAGTAAATGAGACAAAAGAGTTTGTGCCCTGATGCCCATAACCAAAGAAATGCTTAAAAAAAAATACAGTTTTCATCCTGATTACCATAACCAAAAAAAGGTTTTAAAAAAATGTGTGTTGATATATATATAGATATACACACACATATTTATATTCATACTTAGGTTTATGAGTTTAATCCATAGAGGTATGGTGGTCTTTATCAAAGAAGCCCATTTTAAATAATTATATTTCAAGAGTAATACAGGGGAAGTCATGCACAGCTACGGAGCAGAAAGCCTCAGTGTGTTTTGTAGCTCTGTAATAGCTATTATTTATCACAAATGTGCCGTCTGTTTGTTCACACTGAGTAATGAATGACCTTTCTGTTTCCACAGCTAGACCTGTGCAGACTTCAGCTGATGGGGGTGTAGTGCAGTAGCTATTTATCATGCTTCACTTATACTGATCACTGGTTTAAGCTGCACCACCAGGGAAATATCTTGGACTTACGTTATGGTTCAAAAAAGGAGCTTTTATGGGGTTAACAGCTAAGAAAAGCAGCTATTTCCTGTCCCTGGCTGCTATAATTCAAAATTGACTTTGCTGGAATTTGAATCAAATTACTGACAATATTGTCATAAGCAAATTTATCAGCCAAGGGCTTGTTTACTGTGTCATAGCAATGCAGGGGCTGTTTTGTTGTCTCTTTCTTTTTTATTTTTTTTGTTTTGTTTTGTTCTTGATTCCTTTGTAAAGCTTCAATTTCTTACATTGATAAATGGGATAGAATATATGAATGAGAACAAGGTGGCTCAGAAGAGGTAATGAGTTTACTTTTTAACACAGAAGAGGTGTATGAAGAAGTTACATTTTTAGCTTCTCGTAATGTTCAGAAATGAATAATGTAAAGAACAAAACAGCTTGTATTTGGGAGGGCAGGTGGGGTTCGGGTGGAAGAGTGAAGTAACTGAGATGTTCTTAGGAACAGTCAAGGTCTCCTATTTTGTTCTTGCAGATTGCACCAATTAGTTATGTTTTACTGATGCAATCCTTGGATGTCAGAAGTCGGTCTTTCCCCATATGGCATGTTAAGAAGCAAAATGCATTATTAATGCTTGAGGTGGGACCTCTGGAGCTGTAGTGTAAAGCGTTAAATGACATTAATTTAGACAATAATACTATCATCACACTGTTTTATAAGCCAATAACCCAGCTCTTGTTCCCCCTAGTAGTTTATCTCAAGGAGAGAAGTGGGTTGTTACCTTATAAAATAGGCACAATGGTGTTGATGCTGTTATGCTGCTATTATTACAAATGTTCCAGAAACACTAAACAAGAGACATAGCTGAATAAAGTAGAGAGAGATGGAAGACTGAAACAGAGCAGCATTCACCCTGTGTCATGTAAGTGAACTAAAAACTACGGAAACCATTTCACATATGTAAAGGTGAGGATGGGAATATATTCTCTGCTGTAAGGAACTGAGTCAGGAGGCACTCATGGGTTTTTTTTCAACACAGGCCATTGGACTGGAAAGATTACTGAGAGAATTCTGGTCTCAAGGCCATGCTTGCAGTTGCAGCAACATGCGTCATCCAGGCTGAATTTGTGCAGTTAGAGAAGATAATAAGATAAGGTTTTACTACCTGCCTGTTGGCAAAGCTGCATCACCTACCCAGCTTGTTCCTGGAAAGCTTTTGTTACTTAGAATGACATACACAGCCCTGGACCAGTAAATTCTGGATTCTGCAGGGTGGTTCTGAAGGACAGCATGAGGCAGAGACCAGCAAGTTCAGAACTTGAAGTTGAGGTGATGCAGGAAGTCTTGGTTGTGGA
Organism: Chloroceryle aenea; assembly: GCA_013399075.1. Classification (NCBI taxonomy): domain Eukaryota; kingdom Metazoa; phylum Chordata; class Aves; order Coraciiformes; family Cerylidae; genus Chloroceryle; species Chloroceryle aenea. The sequence continues at coordinate 314,064 of VWZY01004812.1, forward strand.
GTTGAAAAGGAAAGCTGGTAGACATTTAACCTTGGACCTTGCTCCAGGACTTAGGTAGCTGGTTGGGTGCTGTTGTAGCTCCTGCTTCTGAAGGGATGAGGTGCATGGTAAATTCTTCAAAGGGAGGAATTCAATTTTCAAGGTACAAACCACTTTTATGTTGTCTGGCAGGCGAGCAGTATGTGGTTTGGCACAAAATACCTTGTAGCAGTGCTTTTTGCATGTGAAATTAATGGTCTCTCTGCTCATTTGATCTTGAACTCCTTTCAGTAAAAGCTTTTCAATAAAAACCTTTACAGTATTCACTAAGATAAGTGGTAAGACAGCAGCATTCGATTATCTAACCTTCTCTGTTATTTGGAACACGGTCATGTCCCCTGACATTAGTTAATTACTCTGAAAATTACCTCGGTTATCCAAAACCTCAACTCTCCACACACATCCTGTGTCTCTGTGACATTCAGATGCCCAAGGTTGTTCTATATTAGCATAAATATCTGACCAGCTCCCAGGAACTAAAAAGACACATTTTAGCTCTTGTTACATTTATGCGTATTTCTGCCAACCTCAACAAGTCTGCAGCTTTATATTCATCAGTTTAAACTGGTGATTTTTGTATTATACTTATGACCTCTCTGGGCTACCTATTGCAGAAAACCATAGAACTATACTGCCTTCACCTTCAACCTACCGTCTACTACAGAGCCCTTTTTCCTTCATTTGTCAAAAAAAACCCACTTTTTTTTTCCTTTGGCCACATTTAAAGTTTAATTGTATTTCTGCTAGTACTACAATAATATCCAGCAGAGTAGTTTCAAGAAAGAGGAACTTAGAAGTATTTTCTCAACATTTTATGTGTTTCTGTATTTTAAGAACTGCAGAAAAGTGAAATGATGTTGTGCATTGATGTCTAGGAAGTGATTCCCTTACTCCACCATTCCCTCTACTTCTGAGTCGGAAGAAATGGGGAATTAAAAATGAACAAGAACATTTTTCTATTACTAGGTTTTGTCTCAGAAATGTTCCGCATTTTTCAGCTTACCAAAACATTACTTGTGGTGTGTGAGGTAGTTTGAAGTAACACACGCTGTTTGGGTTTTAGGTTTCATTATAAATTACTTAAGAGAAAGTTACGTGCAAGATTTGTGGGAGAACACATTATTTTGATATATCTGGGAGTTTGAGGATGGAGAGATAGTTTTGAGTGCTGTAGGTTAAATAAGTATATTCAAGCCTCAGTATGATTTGAGCGAAGGCTTTATTTCTCCATAAGTGATTGTAACACGAAAAAATACTTATTATCTGGGGAGGGAGTCATGCTGCTGGTGGTTTGGTTTATTGGGATGTTTTGATTTCAATTATTCTGTTCTCTGCTCACACCCAAACCACTTAGTGTTAGAGGTGCCTCTTACTGTGAAGGTCACACCCTGTGTGTGCAATTATGCTTTGAATAAATATATCTTGATTGTTAAATGCATCTTGATTGTTATTTTTCTCCTACTGGAATAAATAATGAGCTGGTAATCTATAAATCTGTTGACTTAGCAGTTAATAAGTGGTTTATTTGGATGAACTGGGTTGTCCTATGCAGTGATGCTTAAATATGTAACTCTAGAAGTGGTTTTGTTTCAAGTGAATGAAAGAACGTAGGGCTGCCATGTGCCTGCTTGTTTGATTCTTTGCAATGTCTCTGTAAAAGAGCTGAATTCTCTGGAAACACATTTGCATTGGAAGTGGGACAAGCATCTAAACAGGTTCAGAAATGCACTTTCACATTCTTGAGCATAGTTATTTTTTAAAATGTTTGAAATCAAGGAGCTTGTAAATAAGGCAATGTGCTGCTACTGTAACTTAGGAAGCAGGATGATGTTACCATCCTTGTTAGAATGCAAAGATGACATATACCACTAGATCTTGTCTTCAGAAAATTGTTCCTTGCCAATATGTTGAACACTGCCACAGATCTCTTGTCTCCTTTCCTACAGCTGGTTTTGCAGAGGGTGGAAAGCACAGTTCTCACTGTTCTGGCTTGTGGACTATTGCACAGATACCCTCCCTAAATGTGGAGATGGTAGCTGAAGGCATTGGTTGTCCCATCTTCTCTCTTGAAGACCACCAGTGCTGTCCCAGAGCTGGTAGAAGGGAAGAGGAGTGGACTGATCCTTGGTCGCTCCTTAGCACATGGGCTTTGACTGGCAGCAATAGTGCATGTTTGTATTAATAAGCCAAGTCATGAACTAGAGTACTGAGAACTGGGCTTCAGTCCCATCTAGCCATTTCTTCCTACCTCCAGCTGACGGACAGTGCAGTAGTATCATAAGCCTTGCAGAAGGACAGCAGCCAGAACATAGCTCTGATTTTTTGTGCTGCAGTGGTTGGTAGCAAGGATGTCCTCTGCCTGCTGCAGAACAAAGAACCTCCTCCTTCCTCATTCTTGAGCTTAGCTCACAAGTTCAGTAATTCCATTGCTGAACGGTAGGACGGTGGACATTATACATGTAATTTTTTCTGGTGTTCCCATGTGGTCTGTACAGTGAAAGGTGAGAAAGTGTTAGGGATTACAAGTTATTTCACAGAGCTATCAGAACAGATGAGAAACAAAGTCACTTCCTGCTGTGGTTCTTTGTGGGAAATATCAGGTATAAGCAGCTTAGTCTGGTCATAAGCACCATAGAGTGGGATCTCTTACCACAGTAGAAACAGAAAGGATTTTTGTACCTTTCTTGTATCTGAACAATGCCATGAAGCTCCTAACTAAGAATTCAAATAACAAAATATGATTGTTTCTACTACTTAATAAAAATGCCATGGACAAAGGTACTCTGCTAAGATAAGTGATGCATTATGTTTTGGTTTTCTGGTTTTTGCCCCAAAATAATTATAAATTTTGAAACTCTTTTTCTGTGTAGATGGTGACTAGTAGTATCTCAATTGGGATGAGTTTGTTGTTGATAGCTAAAACATGCGTGACTGGATAGGTAAGGTCCAGGAAGATGATTTATATTCCCTTAGCCTCCATGCTTCTCTTTACATTGACTTCAGGACACTGACACACAAACTTGCAGATGAGAAGCCATTAGATAGGCTAATGGGGCATTGAACTAACCTGAGGCAATATATGTAGGGAACTGTTTCTCTCTTAACATCTTATTAGAACTCTCTGAAGTATATAACAGAAGGCTAGAGGTAATTAAGCTAAAAATGCAAATAAACACGGTGTGATCATTTTTATGCCAACTGACCAGCTAAAAAAGTATCTGCTTGGCATGCATCGTTTCCATGGAGCAGGGTAAATACAAGCTTGCTGCTTGTGGCAGGGTCATGGTCTCCTGCTGTGGCCCAGATTGAAAGGTGAAGATTCACAATATTTATCCTTTCAGCAAGTATCTGGGGTCCTGTTACAGGAAAGAGAAAGATAGACGATTTGGTACATTGTTCAAATAGTCTTCTCACATTGGACCACTAGCTTACCTGAAGCAGAAGGGGTACAGCCATTATCAGTGCTGACTCTGTGGGGACAGTAAAAATGAATTAATGGCTCTACTCCAGCTGCTAATAGAGCAATTTGCTCTAATCGTGCCGTTCTGTAGACTTTAAAGAGAAGAAATGTTTGGCAGAACTATTTTTCTGCCACTGGAAGTCACTGACTCTGAGGAGAGCACGAGCATGTTGGAGACAAGACTGCCACGCAACAGCTTGTATTCCAAGCTCAGCATCAGTTCGGAGCGAAATCGATCCATGAGTTTTCAGAGAACTTTCTGTAAAGGCTTTTCTCATGGCCCTCAGTCCTCTGTGTGCCAATGGAAGCTTTGTCACTGACATCCATGGATTTGGAATTGAAGACGTTTCATTTTAGTCATCAAACTGCTGTTGATGGAGCTGAACAACACTCGACTTGTGAGCTCCTTTTGGCAGTGACTTCATATACTGCACATGTTCACAAGATCCCTGTCTTCTCGTTTGGTCTCTAAGGATTTCAATGCAAAGCTAATGATGTGCTAGGTTCTAATGATGTGCGAGGTTCTTACTGTGTTGGTTTTGAGGAGGAGCAGTCCTCCTGGTAGCTTGGACCTTTCCTAAGCAGTTGAAACATATGTGCAATTTTTCCCGAACGCAAGCTTTTTCTCAAGCATGCTAACTTGTGATTTGGGCAAGTTGTGTTTCCATTAATTTTTACTCTCTTGGAAGGTTTTTCATTCAACAACAGTCTAACACAAGTTCACAGTAGAAATTCACTTCATACTGAATGCCCTTTCTTCTTGTTGGCTTTAAAACGACTTATGGGTACTAAGCTTCTTGCAGGGTCGTGCACCATCATTTATTTTACACAACAGTCTGTTTTACATAATAAGATTTACAACATCAAAGACATCAAGAATGCTCTTTTTTAAGAGTGTGAACCCTTTACACGCTTAGGAAAAACATTCATATCCTGTATGTATTTTTCACATACTGGAATGTCTGCTATTTAACAGCATCTAGGGATTTAAATGAAAGCTGACAACAGAAATATCCCAGACATGCCTCTTTTGTAAATACCTTTTACTTCTTTTAGCTGCCTGTCTACTGGCTTTGCTTTGTCACAATAAAAGCCAAAAAGTTAGAACTACTTTGTTTACAGGATTTTCAGAATACTCCAAATTATTTCTTTGTGTGGTGGAGACCCAATAAAGGTGTGTGAGAGCACTGTCAAAAATGAGCTGAGAAGATACCTGGTGGTGGTTTTTTCCCTCTGTAGTGAAGCAGTTGCATTCCTATTCACTCAAATACAGGCAGCTGTTGCCTAAGGAAGGAGCTGTGGAGTTACAAACCACATTTTATTGTCTCATGGGTCCTGCCGAAAGGGCAAAGGCACCCAAGAGAAATATTTGGAGATCAAGGTGGTAACATCTGTGCATTGCCCTGGTGAAGAGAGACCTTCTCCAGTCCATTTGTTAGATAATGTTTTCTTGTGTAGCAGTGCAGGGGAGGTGGAAACAGTACAAAGAGTAAGGGTCTTACACATGAAGCGATTACATACACGTAATGTTAGGTCCTTGTTGTATTCCTGGAAAGAAGACAGTGACATTCAAAGGATGGTGGACTTGTAACTTGGGGCCCTTCCTGACCTCCTGGTTCACACTACACAGTGTGGGTATTTTTATAGGTTGTTTGGTGAGTAAAGTAGATAGTAGGAGAAATGGATTCAAGTTAGGTGCATAAGTCTGACCAGATGATTAAAATTATTTTCAATATATTACTCTCTGAAAATTTTAAGCTTCTTATACATTGAAGACCTTTTAAGTCCTTTCATGTTTCAATGTCCTCTGTCGTGTTTCTCATAACCTTATGAAATGGGCTGGCTCTGCAACCTGAACAGACTTTCTGGCAGCTGCAGTGTCTCAGAATTGTGTGGTTTGGGATTTTGTAGCAAAAAGACATCCACGGCAAGCAAGAATGTTAGTTTTGTGTTGGTGGTTTTGGTTGGTTTTTTTTTTTGTATTCTTAAAGTTCAGACCATTTCTGTGCAAGAAAACACTTATTCTTGCTATGTCACACATTGTTATAGGGTTAACTAATTTTGTTAACATCTAGAATGTGCTTTTAAATATACTCTGGAGAAGAATTTTGCTATGGGAGAAAACGAGGAAGATGAACTCATCGGTTGTCTTTGTCACTGGTTTTATGATTCATTTTTATGATTCTGTGTCTTTATGAAATAATTTGAAATGTATGAAATTGTCCTTGTTTGCAATACTCTCTTTAAATGTTTTGGAATTCTTATTTGCGAACCATGTTTCAGCTATAAATGTATCAGCAGATTAGAATTTCATTGCTGCAGTTTTTCATAACTGCATTGAGCACAATCTTCAGGCAAATGGAGTCATCCCTTTACTTTGCAGTCTCTAGGTCAAAACTGGGAGAATATTTGCAGGACCTGACTACCTTTTTTAGCTGGCTCCTAGAGAAGATCAGACAGACAGTCATTGGAACAATTTGTGACATATGTTTGGCAGCAAAAGTACCCTTGATTCCAAGTTCCAGATTCTACTTCTCAGCTATGGCTGGCCCTCTTCCTGGGCACTCATTAGCTTTTCTTTTAGCCATTTTACACCCTACAGAGGTAGTCTCTTTCTGCTGAGATGTTCCTGGTGGGTTGGTTTCTTTTGGTTTTGTGGTTTTTTTTTTGGTTGGTTGGTTTGGTTTGGTTGTTTGTTTGTTTTGGTTGGGATTTGTATGTGTGTGGGTTTTTTTGTGTGTGGTTTGTTTGTTTTTTTTAATTGCAGAAGACCCAATCTCTCTTATGTAGTGGTATGAATGTGTTGGGATTTCCTTTGGATTAAAGTATAGCTGTCAGAAAATGTGTACATTTTTCCATTACGATAGGAAAGCGAGAACTGGGGAGAACAGTTCAGGAGAAATCTTAAGTGCATCGTGACTCTTAGTGTGCACCATACAGCATATACCTCACGTATGCATGTTTCGGTGAAAGGCAGAACTGTTTCACCCCTCTCTGTCTCAAACCCCTGTGTACACGGACCGATTCTTTTGTGCTTGAGCAGCAAATTCCTCTAGGACAATATGGATGGTGGCCACTTTTCAGACTTGGGGTCATTCTCCATTCCTGGCCGCTGCAGCATTCTGTGTTTCTGAAGAGCAGCATCAGAATGATGAAAACCACCTACAGCATTTAAAACAAGGGGATGAATAGCCACAAGAGAAACCTCCGAATGCAGAGAGGTGACTGGCTGGGGTAATTTAAAATAAAAAATGGCTTTTGTCTAGCAGCTCCTTTATAACACATAGTTACTGTCCAGAATATCTCAGGAAACCATTTGGTATTCTGCTAGTGTAAACCTAGATAGCAGTTTTATCTTTTAAGATTAGGAGTTATTTGGGAAAGTTTCATTTCATTGTTGTATTTAAAATGGAACGTTCCTGCTGCTTTGTCATCTAACTGTGCTATATATTAAACTAATTACTTTAGTGAATCTGAGTTAAATAAATATTAGTCAGAGTGCATATGTAAGTCTACTTACAGCATCAAGATAAAAATCCAGTCATCCCATATAATAAGCGTTTCCTTTATCTTCCCTACACTGCCCCAGAAAAGGTTTAAGTTTGTTTGGTTGGTTGTATTCTTTGAAGAACGCAAAGGTTTTGCACTTCAGACAAGCCCATTTCCTTTTTTAATGGGAAAAGCTCCAAGTATTTCTTTTAAAACAGAACTAGAAAGATTATTTTTGCAGACTTCTGTTGAGCAGTTTTGGACAACACCCTACAGCAGGAAACCATAGCTTCTCCTAAATTTCTTCAAGATTTAAATTACTAGCTGCAATTAATGATTTGAAATGATGATAGTAATTTATAAGTTGTTTTACCCTTCTTATATGCATGAGTTTAGTCTGTTGTCCCACTTGAAGCTCATTATTGAATACGTGGTATTTGAACTTGCAGGGTTTTTTTGTACAATGAACATCTAAGAAAACCAGTTCCTAAGAAATGTGTCTGGGAGTAGACCTACTGTTTCATCAGTGTTCAGAGTAATGGGTTTAAGCATAGGTTAGAAAGAAGGTAAGATCTTCTATTAGAGATGGTAATGTGGGCCCTTAAGGAAAGAAGCGTTGGTATTAAAGGAACAAATATTCACCGTTGTGTTGTACAAAAACCCTTCTGAACTTTCTTCTGAATCCTGTCATTTCGTATCTGAAGATGAGTGTAGTCATAAAAGTATTTCAGGAATGCTAATTAAATATAACCACAGTTTCACAAAATATCAAAGCATTTTTGCACATGGAATCACACAGTGTGATCTGAGAGGATATAAATGCCTATCTAATTTCTAAAATCTTTATTTTGTATGTGAGGAATGAGAAGTACTAAGTACACATAATGCACACTGATACACACAGACATCCACATGGTATCACTTGGGCAGAGGACCTCATATTTATTCTTGTTGTTCTGGATGATGAGGACCATGAGTGACTAGGCAAGGACCAAAGCTGAATCTTTTGTCTCTGCTTAATGGAATGACAACTAATTTTGTGATGCCGTTCTTCTTAGCCATATATTAGAATAACAGGATTCAGCACTTCAGCCAAATTCCTAATATCTGCCAAGTTTGGACTAGCGGTTATAGTCAAAGTGGATGCCCTTGGTGAAGAAGTGTGAGGTCAAGGTTGGAGGACATACAGTGAATGATATGAAGACAAAAGTGCTATTATTGAAAATTGTTGGGATTGCAGCATTAGGAGAAATTGTACAGTTTTATTAAAGAGACTGTTAGCTATAACCTATGGCCCCAAGACAGACAGAAACTTCTTATTAAGGACCAGTTCTGGGGGAAATGAAATGTGTTCTTTTGAATTTTGTCTCCAGTTTGTTGGTTTTCCATGGAAGACTCACCAAATAGAGTCCCTGCTTTCTGTTAGTTTAAAAAAAAAAAAAATGAGTCCCCCAGCCCACTAAAATGTGTTATATGACGTTTAGATAAAAATGTTTTAAAAACCAGCATATATATTTTTTTTTTATGGTTTCTCGAGTTCCAGAGCCTTACGCTAACCTCTCTGTCCTCTTCTTTTCTTCTCTTATTTATTTGAATGATGAGTACAAAGCAGAAAATAACTTTCTGGCAGTAAATGCTTTCTGGCATTGGAAAGTATTTGATGGTTAAGTTAAGAATGAAGAATAGGGAGTTGGAATATGTGGTGGTTGAGCTGCTGTGCTGGCTGAGATCCTTGCCGGATGGCCAGACATGTCTTGCTACCACAGATTGATACTGTGGCATTTCTGCAGAAGGAAGAAAAGACTATTTCTATATGGGGAAGGGAAAGCCTTTGAAACAGAGAAGCCTTTTTTAACTTGTTTTTTAAATGCTTTCTGAAGTCATCATTCATTTCTTGCCTTCTAAAAGGTGACATTACTGAATAAAGGAGTAATACCATACAAATTACCTCACACTTGCACTTCCCTCTGCAGAGTTCATTGCTGTATTGGAGACTTCCTTTTGCATGTTTGTAGAGCATCTAGCCCATGGAAGCCTAATACTAATGGAGGCATATAGGCCACAGTATATTTATATTAGTGCCATGCCACCACATCTGTGTTAATGTTTTCTGTACTATGGAATTACCCTCTTAGCCAGGTAAGTGACTTAAGTGCCTGTTTTCCTTTTTCCATTCCCTGCAAAAGTGTGACTCGTTTCACTGCTCACTAGCTCAAGGAGAGGGCTTTGAACATTAATTTCTTTTGCAATTGCCACAGTGGGACAGTGCTCGCATACTAGTGTAATTTGCATTGCTGTCTGAGGACAAGGTTTAAGCACTTCAGGAGCCACCAAAGCAATTTATGCACTGGGCAGCCAAATGCATTATTTCATGCACCCTGCTGTGTAGCAGATCTCCCTGCAAAACAGAAGTCTTTTGTGTTGCCCCATCTTCCTCCTACAATCTCCTCCCCAGCTACACTTGTCATTTCTGCAATCGGCTTTCAAGCCAGAGACATCTGCAGAAGTGACAGTTGCTCCTGAAGGACTCTCCCTCTCCAGCTGCCCCTCTCAGTTGAGCAGTGCCCCATGCTGCACCTGGAGCAGCTGGACAGCACCCTGTGCTGGGGTGCAAAGCGAGCAGGGAGAGAGCCGCTTGGTCCCCTTTCTGTTGTGATGAACCCGGTGTGTATTGGAATCTATAGAGTGGGGATGTAGGTAATTTTGCACTCTATACAGGCAGCCTGACCCAGGGTACATACCATGGAAGAAACTTGGTCTTAATTACAGAATCACAGAATCCTAGGGGTTGGAAGGGACCTCGAAAGATCATCTAGTCCAACCCCCAATTATAAGGGTCAACTTAGAAAAACACTTCTGCTTGTTACTAAATACATAGTTTAACTGCCACTGTAAACTGTGGTAGTAAAGCACAGCTTATTTTTAAACTGGAACTGACTTTTGTGAATAATATCCTTGCTACAGCCTATTTACAGTGCTGTGGCTGAGTAGCTGGCTGAGAAAAGAATATACTATTTCACATAAATAACAGCTGTGCCAACAGGAGCAATACTAAACCAAGATACAGTGGGGCAAATGACAGAATGGATGCTTATACATTGATTTTTTTTGTTTGTTTGTTTGATAGTAGAAAAGTAATGATGACACTAGAAGATTTAGCAAAAGGAAAATAAATTTAAAGGTAGCAATTGGTTTACATGGAAATAGTGTCTTATCACATGGATACTTTATAACAAGAGATGCAAGCTAGTACTTAAAGGTTGTATAGCATGATTTATATTTAGGGGCCTAGTGGCTGGTACTGGTTTAGGAAGAAAAGGCATATGGTTTTAATATGTTGAAATTTGTTTTCAGCAGCAGGATGGTTTTAAAATACTATTGTCTTTCCCCTTCTTTACATTTCTCATTTTGCAGATTCCATGAGATCCAGCCATCTGGCTTTCTCATTATCTGGCCCATTGTATATTGTTGGTCTACTTTTCTCTACAGAAGGGGAGGCAAAGAAATTCCATATTTAATGTTGCATAGTTGCTCATTCCCTGTTTGGTGTCAGATTTTAGTTGGATTTGTATTTCTTTGTGTTTCTTGGTCCTGATAGCTTGTACTGTGTTAGTGCTTGCTAATGGTTGTTTATTCAGTGTGGAGGAAACAAGTGCACTTCATGGAGTGTGGTTTTTTGCTTGCCGGCTAAAGTTTGTTTTTCTCATTAACTCTTTGGGCAGCATGGAGGCATATGATTTTTCTGAGGCTTGACCACAAGTTCAACAGCTTCAGCCTGTAAATCAGCCAGCCTTGGGGTAGGTCTTGTGCAGATCCATCTGTTTGGTATTGGGGACTGTGGTCCCAGAAACTCTCCTAGCTTAGAGGTTTCCTTGTGATTCTCCTCTGAGGGACAAGGCAATGATAGTAAATGCCCCTGCTGAAGGCTGTGTTAACCGTCTTTAGTTCCCTGTAGTGCAGAAAAGGGGAGAGCAATGGCTGCAACATAAACCCTTCAGAGTGGAGGGTGTTGTGTGAAGGTGGTCAGGAGCAGGTGGGATGGGTCCTGGACTGAGCCCCTCCAGATGCACTGGGAGGAGTGATACAGCACAGTGAGGGCATCAGGTAATGAGGGCTTATAAAGAAATCCAGAAGTCTTCTCGGCTTTATTCCACCTGAATGTCTTGAAAATTCAGGTACTGTTTAGAGGTGCTTGGAAGGACTGGGTGTCTTGGCTTGGATGAGGGCATTACAGCATGCAGGAGAGGCAGAGACATTTCTGTCTCTGTATCCATGCTCTGTTCTGCATGAACTGGAAAGGCTTCTGTGGCCTTGAGGAATTACAGGAGTCAAGGACTGGGAGAAGTTAACAAAATCCATTGGCATTAATCCAAATTAACCATTGAACACCTCATGTTTTCTGAATGCAGGGTTTTTTTAATGGCAGCAGACAGCAGTAAATGATCTTGTTTGATATCTCTGGGATTCAGTGAATGTGAAACATTAGTATGAAATCTCTTTATTGTTATAATAAATATCTGGTTTAGCCTGATAAGGGGTGAGATGGTTCATAAAATGCTGGATGAGTAAGCCTAAAGAATCGGTTTAATTGAATCTTCTTTCATACAATGTCAGAGTAGTCAAAAATAGAGGTCTTGGGAATTATGGTAAAATGCTGCTTTGGCATTTTCTCATTGGTGAGCTAGGCTGGTGATGCTGCTGCTTCAAGTCCCCATGAAACCAATTGTAGGTAAGTCAGTCTTAATAGCAAATGAGGCATTTTCATATAAACCTTGACTGTATGAAAACATACATGTGTGGGTTGGGAGGCACATAGCTTAATTCCATAGGTAAATAAGGAAGCATGTTTGTATTTAACCATAGTATTTGAAGTGGAAGGAAATGTGTTTCTTAATGTCACCATTTTTCCTTTTCTTTTAGAAACTCTGTGGTATATTGCGTAGGAAACACTTTAACAGTTGTGTCCCTGAGTCCCTGTTGTTTACTGATGTGACCTTTTATATAGCTCTCAAATGTGGGGAGGTGTTTTTCCCCATGTAAAATGAAGCTTACATTTAAATTTCCTGTACCACTTACATTGGCATGGTGTGGTGTTACAAAAGCTGAACAAGTGTTTCTCCTTCACCTGGGTAGTCTGCTGGAGCTAGTTATATGAGAAGAGGCTATATGAAAAGTTACTGCATGCTACTTTAAAATACCTGTATTGCATAGGCAACTAAAAAATAGGTAGAAACACAAAAAAAGTCATTAACAATAGTGTCATTTATAAAACCAAAGCACTTCAAAGCAAGTTAACAACTAGTTAAGGGGATCATAAATCTTCTGCTTAGGTAGTAAATACACGCTTTTTACTTGCCAAATGCATAGTCATACTTATTTTGTAACACATAGGTCTGAGCTCTGCCCTATGGATTTCTAAGACTACTTAGAAGTTAATTCTCATTTTATGTCATGATCTTAGTATTTCCCGCCATGCTGCAGCCTTATCATCTGGGAAGAATCATGTCAAGATGTCAAACAGACTAATTGGTTTAATATTTTGTAATTCTTTCTCTTGGAAACTGACTCTTACCCAGTGATAAAATCACTTTTGTTTTAAATGTTAGTGTCTTTGGCAGATAGAAGTATTAGATACTTTGATAGGATTTTCAGAATTGCCCATGGGTTTTGGACGTTTAATTCCCATTAATTTCTGAGAGGTTCTTTGCTTCCCCCAGGACACTTTTAAAATCTCAGCCTTTGTAAACCTTCTGGTAATGGCTGGGTTTAAAATCTATTCAGTTTTAACTTAATGGCAAATCTGTTTCACACCAAGTTTCTACAACTATAAAAAGAATGTAGGACTTTTCCTTGGAGTACTGGGTGAGGGAGGCAGCCAAAACAAGCACAAATAGGATCACAGCAACAACCTCGCTGAGATCCTGACGCCTCCTTGGGAGGGAGCTCTGTTTGCTTTTGCAGTGCTGCAGGCAGAGTGCACATACTCTCCTTGAAATGAGCTACTTCCTAGCGGGACCAAAGGATGGGAGAGGGCTCGCAGGCACAGAAGTAACCCAGAGCTCATGAACCAGCCAGGACTGCTGTGGCTCCCACTGGTGTGCTGCACTTTCACATCTCCTCATGCAGGGAACCATGCAGAAATTCCTGGTAGTGTTACTAAAATACAGCGGTAGAACTGGGGTGTATCTCATCTCCTTTGACTTGTTAATGTATCGTATCTTGGAGCATGAGCATAAAAGGATGCTTAGCTGGAAGGCTGCAGCTCTAAAGAGATTAGAGAAAGGCTCGTGTTAGCGGCGAAGCCTTTCTTGCAGTTTTGTTTGGAAACCTACAGCTTGAAGAGCTTAGTAAGTTCTGGGTTAAAAGTAGTAAGTGAATTCAGAGGCAGACAATATGGCCTGTGAAATCTGGGCTGATGACTCTGAGAAAGCAGAGTGTATAAAACAATGGGGCTGGAAGCCATCTGGGAATGCAGAGATCCGAGCTGCGCAGCACTGAGCTGCACAGCCCTAGGCAAGCCTGGGAGTTGGGGTACACGTGATGAAAGCAGCCTTGTCCAGTAGGGAAATTCTGCCTGAAAACTTCACTCCTGCCCTGAAATCATCAGCTTTCATCTCTGTATTGGTGACATTTCTTGGCTCGGTGATTTGTCAGTAGCAAAAGACAATGTGAGAAAACATTTTGCAATTCGTGTTGTTCCTTTGCGTTCATTTAAAATGGCTGCTGGGCAAGGGAGAGAGTGTTTTTCCAAAGGTTAAGAAAGGGAAACACAGCAAGTTGGCCGTGGGTCATGCTTCTTAGTCTGGCTGTGTGGGGCTGTTAGTGGTAATCCTCAAGGAGTTTCTCTGGAATGCATGAAGCTCCTGAGTGTTTTCCTAAATGGGACTTTTCTTAGTCACAAGGAAGGGTGGGGAGACAAAAGTGACCTTTGAAGTGATCTTGTCAAAACAGGGTTGCCAAAAATGCGACACTGTTGATCAGAGGCATCGCTGTAATAATAAAGGGCATCCAGTATGTTGTCCTAATTTTTCTGACTTGTATTTGTCTGCTGTTAGTGAAGTCCTGTCCTTTGTCTTCAAAAGCACTGGAGATGTGCAGCATAAAAGGAACGACCATGGGGCCACCAAAGAATCCTGTCTTTGTTGTTGTTTATACCAAAGTATTATGTTATGCTATTGGCAAAGTAATTTTCAGCTCCAAGTGAGACAAGATCAGTCACAGTGGTTTTCACAAGATTGATGTGAAGAGCTAGAGTGGTGCTAATTAATCAGAGATGGGGAGAGCGTGTGCCTGCATACTCAATTAGTGTAACGTTTCCTAAATTGGAAAGGAGCTCAGCCATACAGTAATACTATAGCAAAGCCTGAAGAGTGCAGAGGAACAATTCATAATGAACTACCTTAAGTCATTACTTGAACACTTGCACCCCAAGACACTATTGAATGGTGAGCCCAGAGTGATTTTTCTATTGTAGGTACCGCAGTGCTGGGAATTACCCAAAATGCTTGAAAGGCAGCATTTCCTTTTATTTAGACAATGTTATATAACTAGGCTCCCTAATTATACTTTTACTTGAACAGAAAGAGGAATAAGCGTTTGTTACAGTAAATCATCTTTGACATAAACAATACTTAGTTACAGCTGCTTTTCACTGTTCTCTGAAATTCAGCCTCTTTTAAGAAAAACTGCAGGTTGTGATAACTGCTGCAACACCGTAAATAATAAAATGGTAGTTCCAGCTTCGTTCCAATACTGCATGTGGAAGCTTAAAAGTGAAAACTGATCTCCAACCTAAAAAAAAAAAAGGGTAGATGGTAGGATAGAATATTTTCTGTGCTTGATATCTAAATTATTTTCACTTTTATACTCTGCTATTTGTTCTTGTTTGTTATTATGTTACAGCAAAGATACTTTTTCTTGCCTATAGGTAGAATAACCTGTAAACCATTGTGATCTGAAGTAGCAGAAGAATTTTAAGTCTTTGAAAATAAAGTGATTTAGTGGTATAGCAGCTTTAATTTTATCCACATTTGTAGTGTACATCAGGCACAGCTGTTGAGTAAACCTGAAGAATGAATTAGAAATGGATTAATGAAGCTCTAAGACAAATGCATAAGAATATTTTAAACATTTCTCAAGGAAAGTTTTGTTTAATTTTAGTCATGTAATGGCTTTATATTCTGAACAAAATAAAGCAAAACAATAGACTCAAATTCTAAATTGACAGCCAACATATAATTTTTTTCCACAGGCTTTTGAAGTATGCAAACCCATGTAATTATTTTCTGACTGTTGAAATTGGCTCATATGGTTTATGAGGGAAAGAAAAGAAGGCCTCCCTAACAAATGTGATCTGTGGCAGCTGGCCTCATACCTGCTATGCCACTCCAATGGCTGTAAAACCAGAGATAACAGTCCAATTTCATTTGTAGTTATGCTGCTATAAATCTGGAATAAGTTCATTGGTGTGATTCCAGATTTAGAAACCTAAGTTACTTTTCCTCTTCCAATCTCTCATTTCAGGCCATGTTCTATGCAATATAGTGTGGATGGAATGTGTCTGGTATCTTTGACATCTTGTCAGAAATAGGTCACTGATGTTTGATTCTCCAAGGGAGAAGTACTCAGTGCAGCAGCCAGACAAGAGGAGAGGAGGGATGATAGCTTCTGATAGATTTACTCAATTATATACTCAAGCTGTTTATGTGCCTTATTCAAATTTCTGTCTCATTTTTGCTGAAACACTCCTTGAAAACATGAACTTCTAATGCTCCTAGGTTTGCTAAAGGAACCAGGGAACTAGTTGCCATCTCAGTCTTTGGGTTGTTGTCATCCTTGAGCATATGTTATTCCTGCAGCATAGCTAACACAACAGGAGCTGCCTAGCAAGTTTAAGAAGGTGCCAGTAGGCTTATTTGTCTTAATCATACCGATGTAGTTAAACTGCTGCAAATCTCTTGTAATTTAGAATATCCCCCTTTTTGCAGTTTAGCTGAAGTGTTGCTACCTGAGAATTTTAATTTGGCAGGAGGAAGACTGTACCTGTATGGAAGGAGTGGTGGACTCCTACTGATAGACACTCTCTTGCTGAGCTGCTCTGTAGCTGTTTGAAGTATGACTGTTGAAGCTGGCTAGAGATGGGCTTTATATTTGTTCTGCTTGTTTGTGGTGTTTGCTTGCTTTACGATTGAACCTATTCCTGTAAGAAATTGAGAAGGGATCAGGATTGCTTAACAAAAGGGAATCTGGTTAGAACAGTGTTTGTAATAAGTAATTATCCTCATCTCACCCTCAAGTGATACAAGGTACACTCTTCACCTAACTCAACATAGGTCAAACTGAGTTTAGCCATCTCTTGAGAGACTTGAAAAGCCTATGCATGTGCTTAAATTCTAGTGCAGTGAAACAAATCCTCTGGTTCACTTCCTAGGATAGGTTGTTATTCTAAAAATGCTACTGAAATTAGAGAGCATATATAGGAGCTTGCCTTGGCCCACTCTTTCTTGAATTGTCGGGAATTTTGTACCCTTTAGCTGTGCTGATCTGCCTCAGAGTTACCTGCTTTACACATGGCAGGATCATCTGGAGCAGCATACATTTTTTGTTTTTCTCAGTGTGATGACTTAGCTGTGCTTAAAGTCTGTGTGAGTAAAAAATAAATAAAATTCAGGTCAATAAAATATAATAAATAGCATCCCTGTTACAGGTACAAAATGCTGCTGCTGTAGTTCAGCCACACAGCTGTACAGCAGAAAATGCTTCTTGGGCAAAAATGTATTCTTCTATAGTTCAGAGTATTTTTTTCCCCACTTCTATGAGACTTCATGGTCTAGTCAGAAAAAGCTCCCATTTTTTTCTTAGACCATAATTTGTCTTTGTTCCTACTTTGTTGAGTCCTGTAATCAATCCCAATTATCTCCATGTCTCTTCATCTGATTTCAAAGGACTGTATCATGCCATATCTAAAACCACTGGGGTTACCAATTAAATAAATTATTGCAGAGTGGGTTAACATATTAGCAACCTTTGTTCAGAATATTTTTGCAAAGATAACCTGAGTTATTAACAAGCTGAACAGGGACTCAAGCTTTGTCATTAAATGCAGCTGACTGAAAGTTAAGTCAAATCTTCTAATTATATGAACAAACAGCCCTGGAAGCTGTTTCTGTTCAAGCTATTGTTCTCTGATCAAAAGGAACTTGCAGTAGAGTTGTCTTTTTTTTATAAGAGGGGAAATTTAAGTTGTATGAAATGTGCTACCTTAATGTCGTCTGCCATGTATTGATGTTTTCAAACTTTGCAGCCTGAAAAGTGATCCTATAGTAAGATATAGTGATAGCTTTTTTTTTTTTGCTTTATATGGAAATCACATATTTCTTGTATTTTGTTTTGGTTTTGCTGTGTTTTTTTATTAATATTTTTGTGTTTTTTGTTTTTTGCCTTGATGTCACTTGTGCCATTCTGATGTTTTCAATGACGTGCGAACAGGGTGATGTTTTAGCTGCCTTCCCAGAGGAGACAAAAATAACCTTCCATGAACGCAGTGCTTCAGGCTGGACACACTCCAGGCCTTTTAATCTGTGAGAGGCGGAATGAAAGCTATCACAAAACCTGAAATCTCACAAATAAAAAAGGTGCACAGTCATAGACTGTTGGTCTGTGCATTTTTCATGTTCCTGAGTTCTTAGGTCATCTCTCCAGGAGCAGCTGCGCTGGGGGACGGGATGCACACTTTGCTGATGGATGCACCAGAGGGTGACTGTGTGCCAATAGTACCATCTACTTGGCATAGAAGAACCAGGGAACAGTTGGCAGTTACCTCAGCTAATTCGATGCAGAAGAGAGCTGGGCATCTCTTCCCAGCTCTTTTCAGTCTTAGGGAGTGAGTTTCTGTTCAGTGGGTTTCTGGTTTTTTTGTGAAGACCTTGAGCTAATAAGCCTCCTTATTGACCATAGCTCTAGGTTATCTGATCTGGCCACATGAGCTGGCTGCCTGGTGGCACTTCTTAGGTCCTGAACCAGTGGTAGTGTCTGGCATTTCCTGTGTCTGTTTGCCAGCTGGTGAGAAGCTTGACTGAAAGGCACAAATTAAAATCTAAAGAGAGCCTTAATGGAAGGGCCAAGCAGATGGAGATCAGTGTGGAGACTTGTAAACGGGATAGTAAGACATAAGACACAACTTGTACTGTTGCCCTCAGGCTGCATCTGTTACTGGAAATAAAACTTGGGTTTGTCATTATTTTAACTTACCAAATATATATGAGCTGACAAAAAGCAATTCTCATGTCTCTAAGCATTTTCATGATAATGCATCTTATGTTTCTGCATTAAGACACAGCCCCGTTGCTGCAGCTTCACTTCATAATGCAGACGCTGAGCACATGAAGCAACTGCCTGTGCTCATACCCAGATTCTACATCCTGAATTTGCTGTTAATTGTTGATAAATTGTACACCAGGCCAGCTGTACAGTTTGTGCTCTGTCTGTTTGCAAATAACATGACTGTTTTATAACCTTATACCCATGGCTATGTGTAAGTGGTTTATCATTGGCTATATATCTATGAAATAAATTAAACACATTTATTTATACCAATATAACTCTAAGAAAGGCTGTGAAAAGATTATGGTATTTTAACTAAGGAAAGGATTTGAAAACTACAGTAGCTTCCATTTTTTTGCAAGTGAATTAGTATAATTATGTGGTTTAGTGACCAAAATAAAAATCAAATTGCAAAGCATGTTTTTATTCTATTAATAACCTTGGCCAAAATCCTGATACTTCAAATGCATTCTACTGGATAGAAAAGGATGAGGGTAATAAGAGAGCAGGCTTTCATCACCTCTGTAGTTTGAAAAGCAAGTTGATTTTAACACTTTCTGATGAATTTCCTTTTTATTTAACTTTTTTTAACATTTATTTTTTTAAGTTTTGGGATGGAGGAGTGAAGATTATGTTGAGAAAGCACCACACAGGTGTAACCATGCAAAAATATTGTCCTGTTTTGACCAGAGTAGAAGTTTCTTAATTGAATGCTTTAACTTAGAGGTTATTGCTGTTCATCTCTTGTAGTATCAGTACAAATCGCCTATGTAGAATATTGAACTTCCAACTTCAGGAGCTATGATTTGAAAATATTTTGCCCATCTGTTTAAATGAATATTTTTGCCTATGCCTTTTAATTTGGAAAGGTAAGATAGAGGAGAGTTTAACGTGGGTCAGGGTCATCAAGAAT
The DNA here is from genome assembly GCA_013399075.1 of Chloroceryle aenea. Taxonomy (NCBI): domain Eukaryota; kingdom Metazoa; phylum Chordata; class Aves; order Coraciiformes; family Cerylidae; genus Chloroceryle; species Chloroceryle aenea. Next base: position 333,287 of record VWZY01004812.1, read on the forward strand.
GATGTTATAGTGCCCTGTATAATGGTGTGGAGGCATATTTGCTAGTAGGCATAAAATCTCTTCCTGCACTGAGACCTTGACCACAGCTTTTCTCTGCTCCCTGTCCTGGTTCCCATACTGGTAAAAAGGATTCTTGCTTATCTCTATGAAGTCTTCCAAGCTTGTTGGAAGAAAGTGGTGGGTACTTTGAGTGAAATATGGAAGGAAGGAATACGAAGGAAGTTATATAGCGTTCATTGAAATTGCTGAATGCCTTTCCTTTTAAGCAGAGGTTGAATCAGAAGCTAAGGTACACAGCAGTCCTTGGGCAGGAGTTCTGCACGGTACAGTGTGTGTGTGCAGCAGCACTGACCAGCTAGTTGTTAATGTGCTACCCAATATAACCGGCTTTTCATATAAGCCCTGGTTTACTGTACGTTTCTAATGATTAGATTATTATGATGTAAGCTGTCTTCTGCTTTTGATTAGTGTCTGGATGTAAAGACTTGATTTTATATGTCTTTCATAATTTTATATACAAACATTCAAAACCTGAAGGAATTCTTCACTGTTTGTATATGAAGCCAGTCCTAATGGTCTTAATTTCATCAGTAATTAAAAACAAAGTTAACTTGATACTTGATTGAGATGTAAGGATGTTGGTAATTCAATGTTTCCCTCTTCAGAACAGTAATGTTTTGAATGTTTGGTTTATGTCACCATTCCACAGTCATTCCAAGAAGCTGAATCTTAAAACCATGGAGTTATTTTCAAGTTGTTTTCTTCTTTGGATAAACTGATTTAGACTTGAGCATATGGGTGGGAAGATCCCCAAGGCTCTGACTGTGTTTACAGAGGCCTATGCAGTAAGCTGTGTAACTTTTTTTGTTAAGTTGGTTTTTTTTTTCAGGGTTGGCATCCTGAAGTAGATGGTTGTGAATGGTCATGTAGACACAGACATGCACTGTTGCATAAGGAACGGGATGCCAATATCGTCCTGTTCATATAAATTTTAGGGATACTAGAAGTATGCCGTAGTTTTAGTTCTTGGGTAGGGTAGGCATAAAAACCTATTCAATACTTTCAAAACCAAGAAGTACCTGCTAATGTTTGTCCTTTGCATAAACACAGTTTTTATCTCCAGACTCAAGTTACAATAGCTTGGTGAATTCCCCCTGCTGCCACATTAAGGTGATTTCTTCCCCAGCCACTCTGGGGCAGTTAAAACTGAATGTCTTCTAGGAGCTCTTAGAGCCCCACTGGTCGGGTATTGCTCAAGGAGCCTGTATGGCTGAGAAATTAATTTCTGCCCTATTGAAATTAAAAACAAATAAATAATTGCTATAGAGTGACGACATGTCATAATATAGGTAATAAATTAGTGGTGAATTATATTTATACTGAAACAGGGAGGCACCATGTATCTTTGGTGATTTATAGGCACAATCTGCCAAGTTACTGAGCTAATATTAATTTGCAGGAGACATCAGCTATCCTGTGCAAGATAATTTAGATTATTCCTTGTATATGTGATTCCAGTGCATTCACATGAAGTGTAGGAACAATATTTATAAAGGACTTAAAAATGGTAATTCTTTTGGGAAAGGAGAAGCCACATACATCCCTGAATAAACTTAATTCTTACTCTGTTCTAGTATATTTTCTGTAGTTTTCTAGCCTGTGTTCATCACCAGTGTTCATTTGAATACTTTCAGGCAGTCCATTAAGTAGCATGTTCATCAGATCATTATACCCTGTCACCGAGGAGAGGATTAAATAGTGATATTGTGTCTATTAATCTGGGAAACTGTGCTTCAATTATAGCAGACTGGAGAATAAATGAAGAGATGAGTTTTAGTGGCATATAGCTTTGATAGAATATTGGTGTTTCACTTAATTTGATTTTTTTTTTTACTAATCTATTTGTCGTTTTCAAAAAATAAAATTATTTGAAAATCCACGTAGTGATGTAGGAGAATTACATATCTCTTACTAGTTAATTATCAAATGACATATAAGAGGCATATAAAGAAAAGAAGAATGTTAACACTTGTCTGTCTATCCGGGGGGGTGTGGGGTGTGGTGTGTGGATTAAAATCTACCAAGCAAGTAAGCAGTCAATCTCTGAGGAAGAGACAAGGAGTAGAAAAATTACTGAAATATATTTAGGTAGAGTGCATCTGATGTAGAGGAAAACAAACCAGAAAATTCCATCTCCTGGTAGTTAAAAAGGAAAAAATTCCATCTACTGACACTTGAGATCAGAAGGGACACAAATGAACATCAACCAAAGCTACAATAAAAAATTGAATATTTTAAACTATTCCCATGCAGCATTCACACTTCACTGCAAGTGTGTGCACAGGGACATAGAAGACTCTGTAGTTTGACTATATTAGCTTGCTGGAGCTAGATGGAAAAATTCAGAAGTTATGTAAAGGTTTTGAAATACAGATATTGCCAGATTTTGTCCTAGCTGAAGAAACAACTGTTGGGAATGGTGACATGGAAGAGTTGAGAGTTGTACAAATTTTTAATTAACCAAATTAATTTATTTTTTGAAATCTTTTGACTACATAATTGAGGGAAAAGCTTTCCAGAGTGGTGGTGTTCTGAAATCTTTGCCTTTTTTAAAATGTAACAAAGATTTTCTGAAACTAACCTGTCAAGATACTTGTCTCCATGAAGTTACACATTTTTCATTTATCTTTATTTTAAAAGCAACCATTTAAAATCTAGGAGGGGAGAAATGAGTAAAAATTGTATGTTCAGCTGAGACAACTTTGTGGCCAGAGTTTTCCAGGCGGTATTAGTAAGATCACGACTGTAACAGCAGCCACAGGGGCTGAAATGTGTATGTGGAGAAAGCTGTTGCTAGAGCAGAAGGGGCATTGACAGTGGCTCTGCACCCACTTGGACATGGTTCTTCCAGAATTAAAAAGGTACGTTTAAAACAGGAGATTGTCCCACAGTGTAATAAACTTATTGCTGCTTCTGTAATTACTGATTGCCTTGTAAGAGAGCCCCAGACTGGATCACAAATGGTATCACACACTCAGGGTTGTGCTACCTCTGTTGGGTTGTCCACGCTCTGTTCTCAGCACCTTGTGTCATCTGAAATACAGGACCGTAGGGGGTTAGCAGGAGGTGATGTGAGAGAATGTCCTTTGGAATGAAGTACCACCACAGGGAAAATGTAGAGACGATTTTCTGAATGCTTCTGAGTGTGACTGTTTCTCCTAAATGGGATGAGATTTAGTGGGGGTGTTATGTGCCTGTTTTGCAATAGAAACAAAACTATATAAAGAACAGAGCAAAGCGCGAGCTTAGAAAATGCATTCATTCATTGTACTGCTGTACTATCTATTTGACACTTGTAATTTGCTTCTCTTCTCTTTTTACTGAAACAATTATCTCACCCCCAATATCCTCTCTTAAAGTGTCGGTGATGAGTAGTTAATTATGAAATCACTTTATCACAGTTTCTTAAATGCAGTTTGTTGATTGACCAATGACAACATCCTTATAATTACCTGTAACTCTTTCTGATTTATCTTGTTTTACAGTAAGCTACATTTAATAATAGCAATCTTGCTTTGCCTCCAACCCTCTAGAGATTTGCTTAAGTAATAATTACTTGCAGATGCAGCTCATTTGTGCCCTGATTCACACCCATTCAGCCCCAGTGAGGTCAGGCCCTTCACATTTGTATTTTCCATCTTTAAGAAAAACAATGTGTTCATAGAGAACAGAATATAAAAAAGAAATACTTCAGGATTTGTGTATGAACACTGCCCATGGGAACAAGGGCTTTGCCTCACAACTTCTGGAGAGTCTTTCTTGAGGGATTCCCAGTGGCTCAAGGTAAAAGGGACTGCCTTCCTTCTGTTGGGTGATCAGGTTAGGCTGAAAACTTGAAAAAATGCTTTTGACCAATTTCACAACCTGAAGCACAGATCAGGTGGCTTAGTCAGAATGGTGCTCCTGTCCACTTGTCTGTCCTCCCAAAAATCTTTGCATCTGCTGGCAAGAGTTATGTGATGGGACAGGAAAAGCAGGGTTAGGAGAGTTGTAGAATACATTGCAGTTTGACAAAATTCATGAAAACAGAAGCCTGGGTAGAGAAACACAGTTCTGTTAATGCCTCTCCCTGAAAGGAATGGTGCTGCAGGGACTGTGCTTTCATTAGACATCAGTGAATCCCCTGGGGAAACAGCTGTTGCAAATGCCTTGACTCGGAGATGGGGGAACCTTAAATCAGATTACACACACTATTAGACACTGGTGAAGCTAACCACAAGACGCAAAATCCATTGCAAATCCAAGTTCCATTAGTTTTGCTACTCAGCTTTCAATTGTGTGTGCCCGGGCATGTTCCTATGAGATGCTGAACACCTTTAGCTGAAGTAGAGCCTGATCACTGCTGTCCACTTGCCTTCAGCCTCTCCTGGCTTTTACGGGGATTTAAGGGGGTTTATGTTATGTAATTGAACCTTTTCTGAGTAGGCATTAATGAAGAGGCCATGGGAAATCATCCTATGACACATTTGAGTCATGACATTTCAAAATGTTATGTGTGTGCCAGGTGAGGAGAACTCCATTCAGTTGCATGCATTGTCTTTGGATAGCAGTGAAAAAGATAACTGACCACTTGGTTTTCTGGAAAGAAGGGGGCATTATCAGGGAAGATACTGGAAAAGTTAATTAGAATACTAAATGAGCAAACATTTTACTGTCATTACTTAAGCTTTCCCAGGAAAAGAGATAACTTAACATTAATTGCCTATCAGAGAAATGGTGGAGGATTATGACAAAAGAATATGATGAACTTTCAGATACAAGAGAAATAGTGCAAAACAAATAATATTAATAATAATAATTTGTGACTGTATGTGTGTCAGAAATAGTTGAAAAATGTTTTTAAAATTTAATTAATCTTGTATGTGTGTGCATGTGCGTGCAATTTTTTTATTGGATTAGCAAGGACATCTTTCAGAATTATGAAATACAAGCTGTATTCTCCAATACTGAGAGCTCTTATAATTACCAGAAGTACAGTAAATGTCCCTATCATTCTCTGGGTTTAATCTCGGCATAATTAGCTCCTTGCACAATAGAGTGTTTAATTTGAATGGCTGCCAAGGCTCATTAAGTTAGAGAAGTAGTTCCTGAGATCTCTGTTGTTAAAATTGGGACTCTTATATGAGAGAATTTTCATTGGAGGTGTCACAGGGATCTTTCTGATATTCCAGTATTAGTTTTGGGCAGGAAACTAAATATTTAAAGAGATACTGAAGCATCTTTCTACTATATGCCAGAAGTTGGACTTCACACCTTGCTCAGAAAAGTATCTGCAATCTAGCAGATCTTAAGAGCAAACTAGGACAAAATCAGTGTGCAGTTAGTACTGCCTTGAGCAGTGAAAGAGGATATTTTTCTAAGCAGGGTTGTGTATACATTTTTGCCGATGATAGCTGCAAAATAATTACTGCTTTTGATTTAGAGAATAGGACCCATTACAATTAATATTGCTGCGATTTATTTATTATGATGAAATCCTTTCATAGAATATTTTCACTCATATTAACATAAGTTTAATATGAATTCCCGACTCTGTTTATCTCCATTCTGCTTTTCTGAGTTGTTTTCTCCCTGCAGAAAACTATTTCCAACACAGGTAGCTGGCACTGGTACTACAGTGCCTGACTGAAGGTAATTGTGTTCCCTATGTTACCTGGCAATTACCTGTGAGTCATTCGTATTGTCACCTAAATTAAAGCAATGCTAGACTGCATCATGTTGATGGATCTCGTCTTTCTGTTTTTTTCAGAGTGGAATACTAACAGTACTATTTCACGTCACTCCTAGACTGTTTGAAACTAGATGTCAAAGGCTGTACCCAAAGTATTTTAAAAATAATCAAAAGCCAGCCAGCATGTTTTCAGAGCTTGAGGGTGATTCTGTGTTGAATCACATGGTTCTTTACACCATTGGTACCTTCTCTGTGTTGCCTGTTGCTTAAGGTGTAAGATAGCTATGTAAATACAAGCTGCTGTCAAGGAAAAAAGCCCCTTGGAAACCAACAAATGACACGTCAATGGACCCTGTTATTTTCCTTTTGAGTTCGGATGTGTTCTTCTTTTCTGAAGCCTGATCTTTTTTGATTTATCAAGCAAGCAGTGTCTATTCCTTTATTACGTGCTTTATGATGGTCCCAAGGTAGTAGAAATTGTATGATAGAAAACACTGAAGTATCAGACCCCTCAGGAAACAAAAGTCTTTACTGCTGGCAGTGCTGATGTCTGAAATTTGAGAAAGCTGTACTAGATGACTTTACATATACATCTTATACTTCTTCATACTGACTTGTGTTTCCTATCTCTTGAGATCTCACAGTGCTAGCCCAAGACTAATGGACATGGTTTCCATTTAAATTGCATGAAACATAAAGGAGGGTTACTACTGAGTTCTGTTATGGTTTATGCATATGTGAAATAAAAATAAATAATGTTTCTGGGGATCACATTTCTTCAAATGTGGCACATTATCTGCATGACATTCACAAATGCTTCTCCACATTAGTTAGTATGCCCTTGTGGAAAAATCTAGTCATTTCTTCCTGAGACAGTCTGGGGGAATTGTACAGTCATCAACTTAAAAATGTGAATTCTATTCCTGATACTCTGGTTTGGAGGAGGAAGAGCTGTCTCATTGCTGTTTCTATTCTCCCTGTGATCCTTCTACTGTATTTTTTAATATTACTTGCTGGCTTTCTGGGGCAAGAACTGTCTCTTCCTCTGTTTGCAGAGGACACAATGGGATCCTGGGCTCGGCTGAGCCTCATAAGTCTGGCAGAATATCTAATAATTAGTACTAGCTTCAGACTTCATAAATATGTGGAGGATGAATTATTTGTTTATTTAAGAAAAGCCTAAAGAGCTTAGACAGCAAAATTTGTGTGAATTATGCATTGCCTCAAAATTTGCTCATGTCATTTTATGATTATTGCACTGCGGGTGATGGAGCTGTGGATAGCACTAATTTTAGTGTGCAATCCCATTGTACCACAACTAAATGTGTCCGCTTCATCCATAGAAAAATACTATAATGGCCATAGAGGCCAAACCAGAGGTCTGTGTCGCCCAGTATTTTGTGTCTTTTGGTAACTCAGTAAAACATGCTGCTGATTGGAGTGTGTCTGCAGCCTGCCCTGATAGGCAGTAATGGTTTGTGATTGAGGGGCTTCTTCAGAAGGGCTTTAGCCACAGCTTGGATCTGCATTATTGTTTTTAATAGCCCTTGGTTGGATTTTTCTCTCAAGCATTTGTCTAATTGACTTTTTGCACCATTTTAATATTTTTGGCCCCTACAGTGTCCTGTGGCAGTGTGTGCATTAGGCAAAAGGAAGAAGCACTTCTTTGTTACAAACCTACTGCCTTGTAATTCCACCTCCAGCTCTGGAGCTCTTGTGTTGGTACAAAGCATGAACAGTAGCTCTGTGTTCATATTCTCCATGCAGTTTCAGATTTTTAAAGACTGCCCCTCTCTCTCTCTACCCTGAGTCATCTCTTCTCCAGGCCCAGATGTTTGGTTTTTTTCCCTTTTTGAAACAGAAGCTGTTGCATACATGTGGTTGTCTCTCCTTCCTTGCCTGATAACTCTCTTCCATCCTTTTTGAGGGGAGCGAGCAGAACTGCTCCCAGTGTTCGGGACGTGGGTTTGGAAGACGTTTGTGATGGTGTTTCACTGTTTCTTTCATAATAATTCCTTGGGTTCTATTTGCCCTTACACTGCTCTGCTGCATGGAGGTGACGTATAGAGAACTGCTGGCCTAAGTGATTACTGTGAATATTAACAGCTAATTTCAAGTCCATCATTGTGTATATAATTAGGGTTGATTCTGGATTGAGTGTCATTGAATTTCATCCGCTATTTATTGCACACTGTTGCGAGATCCTTGTACAACCTTTTCCCATCATTTTTGGTACAAGACAGGTGGCAAGATCTGCTGATCACCAGACTTGCTTATTTTTAAATTATCCACAGATAACTTTTAAACTCCTTTTCCTGGTTAAATTAAGATTTGACCATCTGTCTCGAGTGGGAAATCCCTTCAGTATCAATTTCTTTCCATGGAAGAACCTAGAATGCCTCACCTAGAGTAAGCTCATTTTAGGTAGAAGTAGGTTGCATTGTTGCAAATTAAGTTCAGTGGGAGCATGTTTACATACATTCACCCTCATACTTTCCCTGCCAGGATTTATATCAGTTTAATGTGAATGGATTAGAGTTTTATTTAAGTAGATATCATACTATGTGAGAAACCTTTCCAGAAATGAGCACACGTGGAGCTGACAGTAACATTTAATTCCAAAATGTGCCAAAAAAAAAAAAATCAATGAAATTTATTTTTAAATAAATTGGGGCCTTAAGGCAGCTGTTTAATATATAAAATTACTGCTCTGAATTTATATTCTCTAGATTTGTCTGAGTCACTGAATGTGGCTAAATATTTCAACATTTAATAAAACCCTACCATATATTATTTTTTAAGGATCTCAGAAGCTGTCATTTAAGCGATCTTTTTCTCTTCATCAAATAATTAAGAACAGTGAACTACAGCAGCCAATTTTAAAGTCAAGATAATGATGGTCTTTCTATTTGTTATCTTAAAAACATAAATAAAAATAACCAATGACACATGAATGCTTAAAATCTTTGCCTCTCTTAATCAGAGCTTACAGGCTCTGATTAAGCCAGTGGAAGCAAACTAGATCTAAAAAAGCCGAGGAGGGAAATAAAAGGTCCTCAGAGAAATCACGGAAGAAAATTGCAAAGTTAGAAGTCTGAGCTGAGGAGCCGTGAAGAAGATACAGCTTTCATCTTAAGTGGGTATTCAAAACCACGTACCATCTTGCATCTTGTAGGAGTGTAAAACTGAGATTCCTTACCTTGGTCCTGCTCAGTACATGTAGTCCACTTAGCAGTCCTTAAAGTGATGTCCAGGGCCAAGGGGCAAAGGGCGTACAAATGTAAGAAGCAAGTTTCCCATGGGACTTTTCACCTCCAGTGGACAATCTTGGAAAGGAAAACCCATTTAAGTTGGAGAGGAAATACTATTGTAGTAGCTTGCATTTAGATATATTTTTAATGACCACCTGCAAGCCATTGGAAAACACAAAATGGTAAATGTAGTTCCAGGAATCAATGAATGTGGGTTTGCAGGTCTTTTACTCCACATGTCAAGCATGGCAATGGCTGTGGAAACAGCTCCTTGCAGGTAACATGTAGATCTGGCTGCATGTTGGCAAGTAAAAAATTACAGGATCGTGTAATAAATTCTACCCTAAATGACATTTTATAACAATAGGGCTTTTTTGGGTTATATTATTTTATATTTGAGGTTTTTCATGTTTATATACAAGAAGCTGCTTGCAGCTTTGCAGAGGTATGAAAACCCCAAGGAGTAGGCAGAGCTAGTTTTACCAGCATAGTTGGGTTTTTTTTAATGTATTGTATACTCTTTTGGGGTTTTTATAGCAAGATGACAGAGCTTAATGTGACCAAGGAATTTTCTAGTAGAAAAACAGAAGTGAAAAACGTTTAGCCTACAAGAAGAATCCTGTATTTGCCTTTTGCTAGAACTGTTCTTCAAACCAGTGCTGCAGCTGCTCTTCCATTAGCCCAGTGAGACAACTGCAAAATATAATATTGATTAGGTGTAAGAGGGAGAGCATGGCCCATAGTCCTGAAGTTCTGGGTAGACAAATCCTGCTGTTCCTAGTGCTAATGGCTAAATTATGACCTCAACCTTGTCAGCCTGAATCTGGCCCTGCTGGAATCAATAATGCACTTGGAACTGAGCTATATTTTGCCTTTCATCTCCATTAGGTCTGGGGGTTGACAGTAGAGAGTAGGAATTGGCGGTTTGCCTCAGACTACAGAGATGGCCAAAAGTACGAAAATACGATCTTGTTCACTCAAACGTCTGCCACAGGCTACTGGATCTTATCACACTTGTTTTGCTTGTGAAATATTGTTTGAACTGTGGTGATTATTCAGCTGGTCTTTTATTTCTGTTCATATTTTATCTATATCCTTCCCAAGGGAGAAAGGGAATTATTTTATGCTTAATTAAGTGTAAATAAGTGATTGGCTGGGGTTTTTTGTTTGTTTTGTTTTGTGTTTTGTTTTTGTTTGGTTGGGTTTTTGAGTTTTCTGGGCTTTTATTTCTTTATTTACATGCCTACTTCTGGTCTGTGCTAAAAGACTGATCTATGAAGGGACTGGCCTCTTTTAAATAAGTGAAAGCTTGATCAAAGCACCAATCGATAAATGCACACAGTTCCTGGGTGCTAAGTAAACTAATGAAGTACTGTGCATACCCTGCCAATAAAAGGTGAAATATGGTTCCTATTTTCCTAATATTACTCTAGGAGCTTTGCAGATGCAACTAAACTGCCACTTTTCTTGTAAATTGAGTTGTGAAATGTTGGTGCCAAAATGACAAGGAGTTGCTTGAGAAGTTGGATGAATGCGAGCCTTCCTTTGGCCAAATTACTGGGAACCCAAGTTTAAGTGTATTGTGAGGGTGAAGAATGTATCTGTTGTGTTCACCGGGTAATGTGGACTGTGTTGGCCATAAGCCACTAAACTCCAAAAGAGTTGATGTAGGGTTGAGATTTATGCAGGAATTGGAGTTTGCTGGAAGGGTTGACAGAGAAGGTACAGCAGAAATTGGAGACCTCTTCACTGCTTTTTTTCTGAACCTTTTTAATCATTTTGTTTCCAGCAAAGAAATCATGAATTCTTAAGGTGGCAGTCTTAGAGAAACATGGAAAGCAGCCACAGGCTGCTTGGATATAGATGTATCCTGTAACATCTGATATGGGTACTTAATATTTAAAGGGGGGGTAGGAGGGAGAGAGCAGGGGAGAGAATACATTTACAAAGTCCTGTACCTTTTTATACTCTGCCTAGTTATTCCCATTTTTTTGGTGGTTGTTCTGTCCAGCTGATGACCCCTCTTGCCCCTGTCTGGATTTAGTGGATAAGCATGTTCATCTCTTTCACTAGAAGTAGTTCTCCTACACGAAGACTTTGATCCTTTGCAGGCTCTCACTTCTCTATAGTCAAGTGACTGTAGAGGAATTTAACTTTCATTTTTAATACAAAATTAGTTGTCTCCTGTCCTTCCACTTGGAAATACAGCTGCAGTGCATTTTTAAATTATGCCCTTTGATAATCTCACAGCAATATTCCTTGTTTTAGCTTTGATGAAAGGTCTCTAGTTCTATGGGCATTAGACTATTGCTGTAGATGGTTATGGAAATTTAACAGTAATGCCCCAATGTTTAAAAACATTCATTTCTGCATTTGAGAGTTGTTTGGAAAAACAAATAAAGGCTAACAAAGATATGTTTTGTGGTTTTTTGTGTTACTATCAAAAGCTGGTATGTATACATTCAAGATATTTCGTAGTTGCAATGCCACAGCTTTTCTTGCTATGCAGCTCGTGTCAGATCCTTTGGGGAGTTGAGGGCTCTGTGTTTCCTGCAGTGTAGCAATCCTTTCAGCAGCTTTTGTGGAAGATGATTCCATTGTGCATTTCCTGTCTGGCACATGATAATGGTGGAATGCGGCTGGTTTTTCTTGTGAAATCAGTGGGGGATTAGGTGCTTGGATTAAGTTTTGGAAATTGCAGTGTACTGTACTTTTTGTTAAGCAGCAAGGAGCTATCAATAGATAGAATCACTGTGCTTGGGGAGGTGGTTAGTAACAATATTATCACCACTTCTTAAAAACAAGATTATTGACAATGAATGTGTGTGGTTTTTTTGGTGTGGTTTTGTTTGTTTGTTTGTTTTCCTATTCCTCCATGGGCTTAAGACAGATGAAGGTTAAATATGTGTAATGCAAGGTCTTGGCCATATCAGTGTTTGAAATGGCTAACTATAGTAACTGGAGGTGACTGCATTTTCTCTGAGTGTTATCATAAGAGTAGAAAATTTTTGTAAGGTAATATAGCTTCAGATACTCATTCTAGAGTCCTATTTCTCTCCATTGATTTAGGAAGAAGCCTAGATGACTGATGCAGATGTTTCTCTTAGGTAGTTTAGGTGAGGCTAGACCTCAGTTTGCTATCTGTGAAACCAGGTTGAGGCAATACAGTTGCATTTGGCTGGGGGACACCTTCACTGCCTGGGCTATAGAAAAGCATAGATTTGGTGAGCAGTTTTCTACTCAATGGATTGGTGATAACTACTGCCAAATTGCTACAGCACTAACATGACTGTGTATATCTGGCAATTCACATGGAAAATGGTATATTTCTGTGAGGTATAAGTTACTGTAATTTTTTGTTCTTTTAACATTTTCATCCCTTAAATCTAAACATTATTACGCCTTTATGGTCCAAACAGGTAGCTTTGTGTCTGTATATATATTTGTTTAAAAGAAGACTGCAGCATATGGTGACAAGATGGAAAAAAATGTACTATTCCACCTGAGACACAGTATGTGTGTTCTGGGTAATGGCAAGACCAAGTCATGAGCCTTTGGAAAAATCACATTGTTTGGGACAGATGAGAATAAGGTTGAATGGAGGAGTAGTAGAAGAGATACCCTAGGGTTCTGCTCTGGTGGGCATGCGTGCAAAGCAATATTTTCCTTATACTACTGTAAGACATGATATTGTTTGAATACACATTTCTGTTTCTATAGTTACTTTTTTAGGACATTGAATTTTCCTCACCTCTTTGTGAAACATTGTTCTGTGCAAACAGGTCTTTGAAAGAGAAGTGTTTTGTGTAGTTTTTATAAGTTATCAGTCCAATTAGAAAGAAAATGAGTAACATTGGTTACAATTATAACATGTCACTTCCCGAGTTTGTGTACTTAGTTTAGTTTCCTACTTGCTGGATATATTTGTAAAACATGTCTTTGTTATTAAAGAAAGCTATGAAAATTTACCCTGTGCTGTTTAAGTTACTGGGATGTGGTGCTACTTAAATTATATCAGTTAAAATTTAGTACAATATTTTTGTCCAGTTCACAGAATCACAGAATTTCTGAGCCTGGAATAGACCTCCAAGATCATCAAGGCCAGCCTATGACGCACAACCATGACATCAACTAGACCATATCACTAACGCCATATTCAATCTTTCCTTAAAAATCTCCAGGGATGGTGANGAAGTGTAGGACAATTAAGTGTAGGACAGTTATTTTTATCTGATTTGCCTAAGGTAGCACAATTTTTGTCCAACCAAAAAGCAGAAGTCGTAACTCAAATGAAAAAATTAACAACATTAATTTTATATTAAGATTTTTCTTTGTTCATATGGAAACATTAGTTTTATAGACTAGTTTTATAGTTCTTAATGTGTTAAATGGCCTTATGGGTTAATGCTGGTTAATAAGTGAACAGAAGGTGTAAGACTGTAATTAAAAGTCAAGTTTTATATGTTCAAAAACTGTTACCAGTTCCCTAACAAAGGAATGTAACAGATGTTTGTGCATTCAGACTTTCATCTTGATAGGTGACACATCATTATCAACAACTGTTGATTAAGAGCATTTAATACCCCGGGGATGTGATGTTGTAGAGGTGAAGAAGCCTTCAATGGCACATGCTTACACCTGTGTGTGTTTAAAATTTAAAAGCTGTTATCTGAGTTATTTGGACTACTGGGGTTTTTGGTTGGTTGGTTGGTTTTGGTTGGTTGTTTTTTTTCCTAACACCACCCCCCACCCCATTCTTCTTTCTTTTTTCTTCTCTTTTTTTTTTTTTTTTCTCCTTCTCCCAAGAAAAAGCATATATACTCATTTGATGAAATACCAGCTCTGGAAATGTTACAAAGTCTTCTGATCTTGGCAAGTTTGGTAAAATGAAATGTTCCATTTAACTTCCCACATCATCTCCAAATCTTATGTTTGCAAGTTATCATGGGCTTGGAAAATAATCAAAATTTGCTGTTCCTTTTTGTAGTCGTTACGCTTAAAGTATTTTGTATGGCTTTTTCTTGATTTCAGATGCATGGATGTTGAGTCATCACATATTTTCCCAATTTTGATATGGTGCAAATAAATAATGATCAGTAGCTAATTTTCTAAATTGAACCACAGTGCATGACCTTGTGTTTTCTCACTGAAAGCTCTAAGCCCAGAAAATGCAAAATGTATTTCAGGAGCTGACTTCACTACAGTAGCAGTTAGCATGTTGCCTAGATGGAAAATCACACACAGCAATTTGTTACAATTTAAGTTCCAGACGCTAGTGCTTCTAGTTCTTTCTAATGGCAGGTCTGTAATGGGTGTCGGGATATACAGCAAGATAGTGGGGATTGCCAACCAGTGCTTTATGAAATACTGTAGCTCAGGGAATTCATAAGGTTGGTTTTGATCATCTTCAGTTATTGAGGAAAAAAAAAAGTGTATTTTATTTTAAGAGGTTTTTTTTTAAAAGATGCTTTATAAAATTACTCCTTTTTATGAAGCATTGGTTTGCTATTATTTTGAACCCCTCATGTCTCAGTTATGCATTTTTTGCTTGTATAAGGCATTTAAGAAAGCAATATATGACTTGGTTCCTGCCTATAAATTCAAATAAATCCTCAGTTGAACTATTTAGGGGCAATAGACACAGACTTTTGTGGGAAGTGGGACCTCATTACATTCCTGAATGCATTTAGATACATTCAAACAATGTTAAAAGTTTTGTTTAAACTGACAAGTGCTGGAATATCTCTGAGTCAAAGCATCAATTAGGACAAATAGACTGTGCAGATAGAGCTATGAATCCCTGCAGATTCAGATAAAATCCAATTTTATGACCCCATATACTGGTATATAACTTTCTGATCTCATGCAGATGATGCTGAAAGATGAGTTCTGCTAGTTCCCACATCCACTGGATATTGGACATGGGAAACTTCAAAAGGAGCCTGTGAAAGGCCAGGCGAGCACTGAACTCTGCATGGGGATGGGCGGGTGTGTGTGATGCTGAGACACCTGCACGACAGGTCCCTGCACACTGATGTACTGCTTGTCTCTGGTTGCAAAGCGGCTTTCTCAGGCAGGGTCCATTCTGAACAGCATTGGACACAGTGGGTGGGAATATTTTTATGTGATGGATGCAAGTTCTTTAGCTGAGTGGCTTCATTGGGATAAGGAATGGAAGAAGATAACTAGCTCTCCAGTGTTGAGAGAGGGAAATGGAAGGAATTTCCCAAGCTGTTGGTGGATTTTCTCTCCTTTTCTTTTGGTACTGGAATATGAGATGCCTTAGGTGGATAAGGATATAAGAAATCAGAGCAGGAGAATCTCAGTAAACACTATTGAATTATTTGTGGATGTGATTTGAGAAGCTAGTAGGAAATACTGTTCTTGAAGGGCAAGAGCAGATGATCCAGGAGGAGAGGAGACATTCCTTTTTTCACTTGCCTCATGCTTACAATATCTAGGCCCTTATTACCTTTGAGGTTTATCTTTCACAACTAACAGAGGTATTATACTGTCGAAACACCACGCTATTCAAACTGCAGACTCTCAGGTAAAACAGTAAAATCCATGTTTCATTTGTTACGAGCAAAGCATACTTGCAGAATATGCAGTACATTCCTGCAGAGTTCGTGCAGCCATCTGAGTATGTAGTATGTGAACATGGGCACGTGTGCCTATCAGATGTGAGAGTAATTTAATGTCCAAACTGAAGTAAGCACACCCAGCATGATAACCCTAGTGCCCTATAGCAGCAACTAAAGGGCACTGTGGATAGCTGCTTCTCACTCATAAAGGCCCAGCATGCTATAGAAGCAAATATTAAATTTATGTTTTTCTTATTCTGATGTCTGGAGACATCAACCTGGTCTTCATATCCTGCTAGAATAAGAGTGACTTCCCAGTTTAGGGCAGTGAATCATGCCCAGGCTGTTCACAATAGTTTGTTGTTAATACTTTGCCCATAGCCTTTGTGAGATACAGTGAAAGTTTACAGAGGGGATCTGTAAGCACGGGCATGTTTGGAGGGAACTGACTGTCTTTGGACCCTGCCCAGGCTCCTGCCTTGAAGAGCTGTTGGACAGCTCTGTCTACTTATTTTGTGCCTTAGTTGCTAAATGTTACTCCATTGAGGCTGACTGGGTGATTGGCATGTCGGATTCACCCAGAAAAAAAATAGATCTTTCATCTTGACCTAAGGGGCCTTCAGAGTCCCTAATCAAAGGAAATTGCTTCTGCCTCTAGAGAGGAAAGAAAAAGCTTTTGGGTCTAGCATCATCTCGCAGCAAGGATTCTTTAGAAATCCTGCTTCAGCATCCATTAATTCTGTCTTTAGACTTTCCTCCTGAAGTGCTTACCTGGAAGAGTTAAATTAATCACCAAGTCCTGGTGCAGTAGCTGTTTTCCTGTTGTTTTTCTTGTGCTGTGAGATGATTAGCTGACTGGACAAGCTTGGCATCTTGAAATCTGAAACTGTCTCTTGGCATTTTTTTATTGCTTTGAAATGTTGGTTAACATTTAGTATGTAGCATTAAATATTACTATACCCTAGGTGTTCTAAAAATTGATAAACCTATTAAGAGAAATGTAAGGGCAGATAAGCTTTCAAATAATGTTTTCTCAGAAACATTAAATATATTTTATATGTACCAGAGACTTTTTTCACATGCTAAACTTGTTGAGAATTATTTGCTTGAGATACCTGTTTAACTGCATGTTAGTAATACATCTTCATGTAAGTTTAAGTTAAAGTTTATTTCAGATTTGCATTAAGTGGGTTTTAACTGACCCAAAGGGCAAGACTTCACTCCAGATGTTTGTACAGGAAGAATACATCCTCCTCTCTTTCCATAATTGAGAAATTATGGAAAGCAACAGTTGGAAATACAATTCTGAAAGTTTTCCTTTCATATATCTATTATTTGTTCTTTTTGTTCCTATTTGTCTTGCTGAAACTCTGTGTAATAAGTAGTAAATTATCTGCCTCTGCTAAACTTTATTCCTCTCTGAAAATATTTAATAAGCTTCTTTCATGGTTAAATATGAATGTTAAGGACTTGGCTATGAAATATTTACCCACTAATAAGAGCATTATACTAACATCTTGGCTTTTTTTTTTTTAAAAAAAGGCTTTTTATCTCAAACTTGGTTTCTGTTTTTGAAGAGGTCAGCTGAATATCCAATTATCTTCAGTGATGTGACATGAATGTCTTGTTTCTTAGAGGTGAAATATTGTTGCATGGTTCTACTTCCAGCAGATTGCATTAATATACATTGCAATTATCTTATTTACTAACAGTTACAAAAGTGCTGAATTCTATACAAGGTCTTGAGTAATTGAGGAATCAAAGGGATGTGCCATTATTGTATTCTTTCAGGAAAAGCACATAAATATTATATGCATTTCCATACATAGTTTAATGACAGATCAAAGTCAGACTATGATCCCAGTAATGCAAATTGTATCTTTCAGCTTTGCCTGAATCAGAGCAGTTTTTCAGGTCTACCAGTTGCTTGTTGCTCATCCTGCAACACTGAGTTTATTTCCCAGAATCTAAACATCTGTCAGAAAAGTCCAAGTGTGGAAGGATTTCAGAAATGCAGATGGTGTGAATCTCATCCTGCAGCTTGTCCAGTCATGTAATGCTTCCCGTTGCCTTTCAATGCAGGTGCACTGAACATGTGTGTAAGGCAGTGGTTGATAATTCTTTATTCATAAATTTAATTCAGAGCTTTTCAGGTATTGATAACACAGCAGTCTGTGGCAAGAGGCATGGCACAGTAGGGTGAAACATCTGCCTCCCTCTCCCTTTCCCAGCTCACTCTCTGTGACATTCTGAAGACCAAAAGGTCATAACTACCGTTAGACTAACCTTCCAAAGCACTGGGGTAAATGTGAGCCAAAGAAGGGAGCTCTTGAAGCTGAATAATGTACTGGTATTTCTTTTATTTATGTAGCAGAGGAAGTGCAGTTCTGGGCCCTGTGCTTTGAAATGCAAGCTAGTAAATCTGAAGATTTATCAATTACAGGTTTCTTGAATGTGATTTCTTGAGTTAATAAAGCATCAGTATTAATTTCTGTGTTCTCCATAAGTGCATAGACATATTTATGCAGACAATCAGAGCTACATGGGATATCAACCATGCTATTTATCCTACAGAGAGATGGCCCTTTGCTGCCTCGTCTTTTTTACTAACACAGTTCAGCAATGAGCCCTAAGCATCGATCAGATAGAGCAAATAGGAATCAATTATGTTTTATGAGGTTAAATGGACCATAATGAAAAGTCTGTTGATATAGCACATATTTATTATAATTAATCTACCTAAAAATGAATGATACTGATATAAAAATAATTTTAATAATACCAGTGTGACCGGAATACTAAACTCCTTTTGAGGTCATACCATTTTATCTGCTCATCTTGGGCAGGGCAAGCAGGGAAGTACACATACTACTGTATGATGTATTCATGATATCTGCTTAGGGTATTTTTATTTATGTGGTTATTCATTAGAGAGCACAGCAGGAACTGACCAAAAATTGTATATCGAGGGTCCTGTGAATTCTACATTTCTATCCACAAGATAATATGCAAAGAAAGCTCATTAGGAAATGTACAAGATAAATTCATTGCTCTGATAAGTAAGAGATGCTTTCAATCTGTTCCATTTTTCATCCAAAAGTTTCAAATAACCTCACAGTTCCAAGTTTCTTGGGTAGCAGTAGCTTAATTTTAAATTACATTGAGCTAGTCTCCTTTCCACTCTTTTCAATCAGATTTATAGGTGATAGGAGTCTCTGGAAATAAGACACGTTTGCCAGATTCCAGGTTTTTCCTGACCTGTAAGTCACGCTAACAGCCACCAGGAACTGTGCACTTAGCAGAAGAGCAAACTAATTTAATTTCATATGCTGTAAAAATGCAAACCAAGCATAGCTATAAGGATAATAATGCAAAATGTAGCAGTAGTATTGTATTACACTAACCTTTTGACCTGGTGGCATTTAAATCTTAAATATTTATATATTCATGTTCTTAGAGAGGTATCCTTCTGTATTGGAAAGCAATGTGTTCGGGGAGGAATTTGGGAACCTTTTTGTCTTAAGGAAGGAGAAACATTTACTGCAGAAGTGCATGCTGCTACGTACCAAACTAGTGGTTGTATTTAAATGTAGATGCTATTGCATTATTGAGAAAATAAATGTTTTACTTTGATGGTTTTTGTTTGGTTGTTTTTCTTAAGAATATTTGTCTGTAAAACAAACTTGACACTTTATAGATTTTTTTTTTCTTGCTTCCATGTTTTAATTACAGTTTAATTACAGATTCACATTTCAGTTTGTCATCTTTCAGCATTATTTTTTACCTTGTTAAACTGTAACCACAATTTCACATATGGAGAAAACAATTGCCCTTTAATTTCAGATTACAGATTTTTGTCATTATGATTGACTTGAATATACTAAAAACCAGTGAGATTTGAAGACATTTTCCTGTTTGTATTTTCTCTTGGAATGGTCCATAAAACAATAAAGGCAATTTTAATTCTTTTGTTCATATCCTTAGCATTAAATCAAGACTAGATGCTTTAAAGGCAAATAAACATTTGCAATCTTTTTTTTTTTCTACTTAACAAACCATCATGGATCTGTAAAGTTCTGATTCATTGCACAAGTTGGCAGAGCATACAGTCAGAATGGCTTCCGCAATGCAGAACATGACGGAGGTTCTTAAGCAAAATGCATAAAGATGTGGGAGTCCCACATTGATCTGATTTTTCTTAGAATTATGTTGAGCTAAGCTCTCAGTCACTTCATCATTTATTCAATAACCACTGTTTATTACCATTGGTTTTTCAGTTACTCTACCTCTCTGTGCTGTTGCAGTGCATCTTGGTTGCATTTTTCTTAGTATCTGCATAATTGTCTTGATAAAAGATATCCTAAGCGCATTTGGTCCCCAACAGTATGTAACAAAAGGGTTTCTTGGGAACTTGGTGCATGAATGTTGGAGGAAATGCTCAGATAAAGTCATCTGCTCTATGGTTTTATTATATTTACAGACCTTAGGAAGTAGTGAGGGAGGACTGTTTTGCTTCACACTCGGCCTCTGAAGATATTGTAAGTGCTGGTAGCTGATGTTTTCAAAGCTCACGCTCTCACTTGCCTTTCATTAGTGTTTTGTGTGTCCCTGTTTGAGAAGTACTTTGGGTGGACTACCCTGACTGATTGCTGACTAAATGCTCTTCCATTTTATGCCCTGTTCCCTAAAGCATGTCATTGGTTCTGCCATATCTACTTTGGGCACTTACTGCAGAGCAATTGGCCACCTGAAGCACTGTTCATGCTTTGCAAAATGCTTTTGCTGATGCTCAGTGAGCATACTTTCTTTTGGAGGCTTAATAAATGAATAAACAAGTGAATAAATATTGTAGCATGTAGGGAAGAGGACTGGTGAAGGGCACAGTCCAGCTTCTAACCAACAGCTTTGTGTTTGCTGAATGTATTGCTGGAATGGGATGTGTTGCGTGCAAAAAATTGAGTCTCCTCTAACAGTCTGATAATAAGCAGACTCTTAAGAGGTAGCTTATTTAGATAGTGTAATAAGTTAATCTCGTTAGCCTGAGTTTTATCTAGCTTCATGATTACTGAATTTGGTAATTTCCTCTTGGATGCTCTTCTTCCTCCTGTTCTGTGCATGGTCTGCAATAACATTCCCTGTGCTTAGGCTAGAAGATACTGAGCAGATGTATCCCCTTTCTGCACAATTCAGATCTGCAAAGTCAGGAGTAGTCTTGAAATGAGCTGTGCCCTGTCACCATTTCATGACGTGCATGATAATTAATTTTTTGCAATATAGAGGTGCCTAGTCCTTATGGCTGAATTTATGGTGGTGTGTTGCAGCTGTCCTGGGATCCTGTGTGCAGAGCAGCCATGGTGCTTCACTTCTGGACAATCTCAGTCTGACACAGGGCAGGGAGGCTTGGTGCCTTTCCTTCTACTTGAGCTGAACCTGCTTTCAAATCCCCATTTTTAAATTTTCATTTTATTATTTTTATTTTTAAGTTTAAGTAAAAGGCAGCAATGAAATTTTATTCAAAGCATTAGTTTTCTTTGCGTTACTGCAGTGGAAAATGACTACAAAGAAGATCGGACTTGGCAGCCAGGCCATGATTCTCAATTGCAGTGTTTAGCATTTCATCTTCATATTACAAAGCTAGGTTGATCCATTAAAATGTATATTTTCCTTCTATCAAGAGTGCTAGTCACAATTAAAGAGTCACTGAAGGTCAGTAGTAAAAGGTTTAGAAGGGTGGGAGCTGACACCTGAGAACATCAAGACTGTAGCTTTTTGCAGTAAAACTGTGTTCACTGGAAATGAGTGTAAATAAATATTTATTCTTGGCGGACCACTTTCAAGCTAGGATGTTCAGTTCCTCCCTGGGGAGCTCATTATCTCTTGAGTGCGCTCATTTTTACATGGGCTTCTTTCTGATGTTGGAGGTGCATCTTGGGCTGGTGGCAGCTGCCTTGCAGTGCTCAGCCAGCACATGAGGGGTTGTATGTACGGTGTGCTGTACACAATTTTGGCAGCATCTTTTCCTGCTTCTACTAATCTGATAGGAACCTGTGGTAGTGACAGTCTTCAGAAGGTGATGAAGAGTGAGCTCCCAGCTGGGAGCTGTAATAACTGTTGTTGGGAGCATCCCAGCAGAGGGAAGATAGATGGATTTTGTTTGTATCTTTATTTCTGTGGGGAGGGGCAAGCAGTGAAAACCTATTTTAATCTCATCATTCTCTCTTTTAATTTTCCCACAGCATTTGAAATGAGCAAACAGAAATGAGTAAAAGATGGCTGGCTGCCCTCAGGGGTGTTGTGGTAACGTCCCTCTTTGGGCTAGAGCAGTTACAGAGGAGCTTTGTTTGGGAAGATAATTGTTATTTTCAGTTGTGGTTACATCTACAGCAGTGGACCTATAATATCTGTTCAGTCCCTGTTCTGTCCCACACAGCTTGGTCCTTGGAGAAGAGGCTTTTGTGTGATAAACAGCAATAATATTGATCTGCAGATAATCTACATACCTCACACCTTCCCCCTCCTTCCTCTTCCCCCAAGAAAAAAAAAATAGTAGTAGTAGCAGTGTGTCATCTACATTTCTTTTAAAAGACAAAACAGTGATCTTGAACAAACACAGCAGAAAAGGAGAGGCTGCTTCTGCTTGTTTTTTGTTGCCCTCAGCATTTCCAAAGAGCAAGAGAATGATTGGTTTGAGATCCTGGAGAATTGTGCTGAAATCCTGATTAACACACAAGTTTTTCAAGCCTCTCTAGTGCTTTCAGCATGAAAGGAATTGGCATTTGCAAGAGAAAGCCTCATTGTTTAAATAGCAATGTGAAATATCTTATTTATCTTTTCATTTTCACTGCCGTCATGATTAAGGTGAATGCTTGAAGCTTGCAGCCTTCGTTTTGCAGTATGCTCTGAGCTATATATGAAAAATGAACAGCTGAGGCATTCTTTCCTTTTCAAATTTTGGTGTTGGAAGAAGTGATCTTAATTCTATAATTCTGTGATTGCTTTTAGGTAAAAGGAAATTAATTTTCCAGCAAGAAAACTGAACCTACTGGGAACCCATTAGAAAGTGCATAGGATGACACTGTCGCTATTTTGATTTAGCATTATATACCCTAACATCTGCATCTAAGGGAACAATGGAGCAAAGCTTAGGCAATGACATTGAACTACAGCCAATTCTGTTTGCATTTACTGCCCCTAGCTGAATAGCAAAAAATAATTGCAGCCAATTCCTGAATTAATGTTCCTGTGCCTCTGTGGATTAGAAAATATGTGGGAAAATAAAATACAGTAAACTGCTCATCTACTGGAGTTAATTCTAATAAATCCAGAAGCCAAGAAGCAAAGTCAAGTTAGGGCAGAATTTTTTAATAAATATTTCTGTTCAGTAAATCAGATGATGTGTTCATATTAGATGTTGGTGATTAACTACATACCATCACACTGACAAGTAGGCATGATATTGGACAGAAGGTATTAAAATCTGTCATTTTTATGTCAGTGGGCACAGATAACTTGTATCCAAGAGTTCTTGCAGAGCTGAGGAATTGATTCCCACTAAGGATGAGTGCTGCTAAATTGCTTTGAAAGATATGCATACCCAGACGAGAGGCAAGATGCAAGACTTCTCTTTCCTATTCTCAGGCTCTTCTCTCCATTTTTGAGGGATTGGAGATCCAGTGTTTGAGGTTCAGAGTTCAGTGACCAGAAAACAGGTGTAAAACTCCCTAATTTCTAAGTGCAACAATGGAGGCATGGTTGTCTGAATCTGGCCTTCACTTTCAACTATCCTTGGGTTCTGTAAAACTCTCAAGTGTCAGGAGAATTCTGGATAGGTGGTTGTGCAGGAGAATAATAATGTTGTTTTAAAATTTGGAATATCATTTATGGATTACTTTTTTCCTTTTAGTTTTGTGAATTATTACTATAATCTGAAATTTTAAATCAGAAGTGATCCCTTCCTTGCTAGCAGGGCAACAGAATTTTAATACATTTTACAGTGAAACTATATGCCAATAACCACTTTACATATAATTACTAAAAATAATTGTCTTTTGAACTGTGCGTTATGTGCAGGACTAAGCAGTAACACAGGAGTCCTTCATTTGCATTTGTAATTCATGTTGCCATAATTGCACAAGAATAAAATCTAAAGCTTTAAATGTCTGTCTCTTCCCGTCCCTTAAATCTTTGTGAGTAACTGTGACATTCTTACCCTGACAACGGAGGTACAGACTCAGTTAGTTAAATATTTTAAAGCTGGTGGCAAGATCAATATTTCACGGTCCTGTGTAGTGTGCATGTCATAGGTACTTAGTCTCTGAAAGGCAGCAATTAGAGTGATATGGACTTTAAAGGTGTGTTCAGAAAAATCATCTAATCAGGTGCACTGGCTGACAGCGGTTGCGTTCTAGGTCAAAGCATTAGTTAATGCTTAGTGGGCACGCTGCAGCTGTTGAAACAATATGAATTTGGTTGATGGAAACATGCCAAGTAAGACTTGCATCTCCTTATTATGCTTCAGGAAGTGCAGCTTTCAACAAGCCTCCTGCCCTGCAGTGGCTCAGATCATTGCATTGCTATGTCATGCTGAATAATTCGCAGCATTTAGCACTTAAATTGGCTCATTGCAGACAATCCAATTAGAATAAAGTCTATTATCATTTTGGAACCTTGGGATGAAATAGTGTTTAAGTGATGAGCGTGCTGTACAGCCGCCTGCGCTTCCTGTAGCTTCCCCTAGTCTTGCAGGTCTTGTGTGCTGCACTGAAATGGTGCCTGATACAGACGGGAGCTCCCTTTCAGCCCTCGGTTGCATGCTGCGTTTTCATCGGAAAATCTAGGGGAAACATAAAAAGGCCAGAGATGCTTCATCTTTTTGTCTGTTACATATGTAAAACTTTCCAAGCATTATTCTCTTTGTCAAGGCAGGTAAATTAAAATAGCTGGCACTGCCATGTGAGCGCTTAGGCTGGTGAAACTTGATGTGGCTCTGCTGGCATGGGCTGAGTTGGGCAGTTTTCCATCCCAGGCTCAGGGAGCCACACGGTCTGCTGAGAATTTTGCTGTTGACCTTTTGCTCAGACTTTGAAAGTCAACAGGGGCCAGATTTGAAAGAGATGCAGTAAGACGTGGAGGGGAATTCACAAGCTACCTGAATGACTTTAGGCATTTAAAACCCATGGGCTAGTTGCAGACAGCACCCGAGCTATAAAAAATTCCTACACTTGAAATTCCAACTCGATGTGTGTCTGTGCTGTTAGGTCTTTGTGCTGGGCTTTTAGCTTCTCTCTTCTTTAGGACTTTTCTTTTGTTGTTGTATTTATTGGTGACAGGTCAGATACGTGTGGTTCTTACCCCTTCTCCCCAAGCTTCTACCAGCCACATGCATTCCTCTTGTGCCCGTTTTCAAGCTATGCAATGAGCTGATGTGGGAACTGTCCCAGGTTAAAAATAATTCTCTTCTTCACTAAACTTCAGTGAATGACATAGCTAACGTGTTCAGGTACTTTTTTTTATATTCAGAAGAAAAAATGTAATAAGGTAGATGAAAAGAAGGATGTATAAGTGCCTATGAAGTGTTGCATATAAGCTAAAACACTGACAAGAGAATAATACACGAATATTACATTATAATATTAATATTGATTCCTAATGCTTAGATAAGTCTCTTGGCGCTTGGGATACTTTAGCAAGAGAAGATAAGGGCCAAATCCATTAGCTCTGGAGAGATTTGGATCTGCTTACCTTTGGATTTCACGAAGTCAGGCACTTGCATCCTTAGCAGCTGTTGTACTGGGTTAAATACTGCTGTGCCGAGCAGGGACATGAGGAGCTTGTAACAGAGAAGGGAGTTTGACAGTGAGAGCATTTTTCAAGTGGGGAGATGAGATGCGTGTTGTTCTGTATGTTGTTCATCTTGTTGAAAGGTGTTTCTTTATGTACCTTAGATCTGACTGTCTATCTAAATAAACATGTATATAGTAACATTTTCTCAGCCCTGAAAAATGTTGTCTGGGATAGATTTTTGTGGTGCTTTGCATTTAATTATTTGCCTTATTCCTTGGTGATATTAAAAGCATTGTCCACTCTCCAACAGCAGTAAGTGCATTAATCTTCCTATCCAAGACAGCATTCCATGGACAGTGTTTGGTATGTGATAGCCGCATATTACCAAGACCACTTTGATAATAAAATCCTTTTACTATTAAAACAAAAAAGAAAATCTAAAGGTATTTATTGCATGACACTTATATGCTGTGACATATTAAAAAGTAGTATTTTAATATACTAATGAAAAAGTTAAGTCTACATGTTAGTGTACCCATGAATCTTGTAATTTAAGCAGCTCAAGATTGGTAGATTGAGATAACTGCTTAATATGGGCAAACTAAGTTTGCTGCAGAAGTTAGATACTTTTCTTGCCCACTCTCATGGTATATTCGGTATCTGAGATGAAGTGTTTCAGCTTTTAAGCCTGAAACACCGAAGTGTATTTGAACATGCCTCCTATTCTCTGTTGATCTGTCAGTTGCCAAGGAGTGGTCCATTACATGCAAAAGCTATTTTGTTCATCAGGAACATTTTAAAATATAATTACATTAAAGTCACTGTTTTATGGTGCACCTGCACCAGTTCAACCCTGTGTCACCCCTGCTCCAGCCACGTGGTGCTGTCTCTCCCCAGGCTCCGGTGACTATACTCGTCTGACCCCTTTTCTTTAGGAAGAATTCACCTTGGATAAAAATGGAAGGAATAGTTTCAGGCCCCTGTGGGACCTGCCCAGAAACAATGGAAAGAGCAGTAGCTACAAAGGAGAGCAATGTCCAGTCCTTCTAGCAGCAGTCCCTGGGTAGGATGGCTCAGCCATATAGTTGGGTATCATCCCTAGGTACTGTTGCCTGTGCTGTCTCGATATTTTGTCATGCCTGCTATTTTGTCAGTTTGCTAGGAACCCTGTGGCATTGAACAGTAGTGAAATTCTGTCAGTCTAAGTATCTGCTTTGTGTTTGGGTCAGAATAATGCTTTGAGAGGGGTGGGTAGGACCAAGCAGTATCATTTCTGTAGCACAGCCTTTTCTACACTACTGACTGCAGCACAGTTCTAGGAAAGGTGGTAGAGGATTTTCAGATTGAATGAACAGTGGATTTGAAAATGGACTAAGCATCTGGTTGGTTCTTCACTGTTTATCAGTGTGCTGGCCAAGCAGAGTCTGGCTGATGCTGTACTGGTTACATCACGTGTATACTGGAGGATACACGTGTCTTCTGCTGGAGTGGTATTTTGTGGTTGCTTTTCATACGTGTATTGGTGAGAAATGGGAAAAACACTGCCTATCTTCTGGGTATACATTGCTGTAAAAAGCGGGAAAGAAGTGAAGTTTATGTTGATTAAAAAGCCTCTTTGTTTATTCAACGGTGATTAGCTTCAGAGCAGTGGTTGGGTTTTGTTTTTAATTTGTACTTTCAAAGTCTCTCATAGAATACCCAATTAAAGAAAACATACACAATGAACACTTACTTTTAACTGTCCTAAAAATAGAGATTTTGATTGGAAGTGTTATCTCAACTTTAACTACACAGTAGCATAAGCTATAATAATGTGGTAATAGCTGGAGTTGACGCAGCAGGTAATGAATCTTCTGTTGGGTATGAACTTTATTATCCAATGTATGGCTTCAGCTTGAGTCTGTCTCTTGTTGTCACAAGAGTAGCATTTGCATAATTAAATAAATGATCCTAAAACTGTCTGCTCCTGTGTGGCTGTGAAATACGACGCTTCTTTCTGTCAGTGCTCAAGCTCATATTCATGGATTATTGGAAAATGCATCACAGAAAATTAACATCAAACCTTTGGTCTTTATGAAATATACAGTAAGCAGAGGACTTACTGAACCAACAGCCTGGGTTTTGTTTCTCATCTCACTTAATTGATCTTACTAGCAATTTTTCATTCAAGAGAAGAGTTGAAAATTGTATTTTGAGGGTCTTTTCATGATGGCTACAAGAAGAAAAACACACACAGTGGTAAGAAAGCCTGAAGGCATTAGGTGTTCTTGAAAGGTAGGGGGGAGATAAGCCTGTGTTCCTGTTTTTTATTTACTTGGTGTTTTATGAGGCACATTACAATAAGACTCTTTGCAGTATATTAACAATCAAAAGGCATTTCAAGGATGTTGAAATTTCCACTCTCTTCCTGTGTGGATTTTTTTATTATTATTATTATTATTATTATTTATTCTGTGTCTATTGTTGCTAAGGGCTACATTTTCTGATTTTAATTGAAAAATTCAGTGCAACTCCTGTGCTGGGGTGTTCCCATTGCCGTGCCCTGCAGAGCGTTGGCCTGCCATAGCAGTGCTCCAGAAGTGTTAGGTCTTCTGCTTGGGATATATACCTATAATAATTTTAGTTCTGGAAGTCCCCAGTTCAGTCCATTATTTTGGCCAGAGCAATGTCAGAAGCGAAATAGCATGATAGTGTCATTTATTTTTCCAGTTTCTTTGTTGTCGTAAGGGTTACTGAGTGCATTTGCAACAAGGTATAATCTCAAGGCCTTCACATTTAGCACATGCTCCTCACTTGGGAGGTCCTTGAGTCTGTCTCCTACAGCTGGTGAAGAGAGCTTTGCTTAGTAGCTTTAATTACTAATGAAGCTGGCAGAGCACAGGGCTTGGCTGCAAGAGGAGAGGAGGTACGTGACCCAGACCATCTTTAGAATATAATGGAGGACTTTACCACTTTGCGATGTTTCTAAGGCTGGGAAGGAGAACAGGATTAATAAATACATTCCTGCTTAATTTTGTGAATGAGTTTTCCTAATGTGTATACACAGCCAGTCAGAGTGTAGAAAATAAATAGCCAGTGAAGGAATGTCAGTGGCATTTATATTCTCCTTCTGTCCTCATCCAGCATCCACTAAAGCCCATGGGAGAAGTTCAGCAGGATGTATATCAGGGGCTTGTGTCACTTGTGAATTGTTACACGGGCATTGGCACTTCTCGGGGAGGAAAAAAAGGAGAATGAAACACTGCTAAAATGCCATATATGTTTCCAAGCTTTGTATTTCCTTAAATGTGTCAACTGTACCATGATATTTTCAAGACATAATAGAATGTCATAGTTCTACCAAAAATCTGTGATTGATTGCCACTATAATGAAAGCCACTATACATTGATATACACATTTTAAACTATTTTTGCCTTTATGCTTTTCTTGTTTAACCTGACATTTCTGATTACTGTATCTAGGTGCCTAAATATGTCAAATGTTTATAGTGCGTAAAGAGCTTTTCCTTTTTTTTTTTTTCTAAAGAGCAGCAGTCCTGTTTGAACCTGCAGTTCCTTGAAATTTTTCCTCCATGGTTGGATGTGATGTTCTGTTAAAAAAAAAAATATAAAAATACTGCAGTGTGGCTTCTGAAAGGAGGACAAATGGTTTATAACAGTAGTCCAATCCTGGTTTTAATCCATTGACTGAATTCAGCTTGTTCATCTGAAATTTATTTCCCAAGGCACAGAGCAAACATTTAGTTGAAAAGTGAGTAGCTTATTCCATTTCCATATGTTTTTAATTGTCCAGTTCCTCTGAGAAAAGACCATTAACTGAACCAAATTACTGTTTGGATGTGAATTTTTCAGCATGGATCTCTGCCCAAAAGGTGATAAATTACATGCTAAACTGTCTTTGATAGTGACCTGAGAGATTAACACAAAACTATTTTGAAAACAGAAGGAAAGATTTGTTAGCTAGTCAGTGACTGTCAGGTTTGGGCATCATAAATTCCTGCAGTACTCGCCTTATTTGAAGCAAATGATGATAAATAGGAAAATTTCAAGCAAAGTTAACTCTTTGGCATCCTCATAATGGAATTAAACTTGAGCAGAAGCTATGCTGAAATTATAAGGAAACCAGAAACCTGTGGACTACTGTTTGCTGTGTAGATTTTTGGTATGCTTGATTGGTGCAGGAGCATGTAGAGGGCTGATGGAAATCTATAAAGAGTATGATGGCTGTAATCCTGGGGAGGACTTCTGGTTACAAATAAAGCAGTAACGAAATACAACTGAGTGATTAAATCCAAAGTCCTCTGTGCCTTTGGTTCTTGTGTTTTGATTTTATGCAACAACACTAGTAATAGAGAGGTATGTTTTTCTCCACCACTTTTAATAGCTCTCATGTTAAATAAGAAGCATTTAGAGTGTTTTGTGCAGCTGTGTTTGATACATTAAATGCATATACATGCTGCCGGTATTGACCTGAAAAAGGAGGAGATACGCATTCTTGTAATTTTAGCTGCTTTGTGGTCATTAGGAAAATGTCATCATTTTTATGCTTACATCCACTATTTGATGATGACTTCTGGTGAATGTTCCCAGTACCTCTGAGCCCATTAACTTGTGCTGCTGTGTAATGCAGTGCTTTACTGCAGCGTGGCCCAGGCACAGTTCATCATCTTGTTGTCATTGGAAAGTCTAGATGTGGTCAGTGTAGGACTTTGAATTCCTACTTCTCTTAATCATGCTGTAAGAGTTATTTGCTTAAAAGGTATCTGTACCTGGATCTTGATGCTGGGATGAAACTGGGAAGAAAATAATTTTTGCAGGATACTCGTTCACCTCTGTTAAAATATTTTCCCTTTTAGAGAAAATGTCTTCTCCTTCAAGGGGTTTGGAGAGAGAGAGCCTGGGCACTATGTTGGAGTGGATAATCTTTGCAGCTGCCTTTTTCAGTAAACCTCTGGGGAGAATGGGGGTGAAACAAGTGTCTGGGAAGCCAGAAGACAGGATATTTCTTCAGACAAGTTGAGAAATAATCAGTGGCTATGGGAGGCTTCTCAGGATGAGAATGAAAAGAAACAGATGGATTCTGGAGATTACCCAGTGGGATTTAGTGACCACATCAACATGGCGGGGCGGCGGGGGGGAGGATATTCAGTTTTAAGAAATGCTCTGATTGCTTTTATTTGAAGGCAGCCCTAAAACTAGTGACAAGGCTGGTTCTGTGTGATACTTAGGTGCTGCTGATAGTTTATGAGATTTTGACTAGGTCAGTCTCAAATGTGAAAATAGTAAAGAGAGGGGAGCTGCCAGCGAGGAAATAATAGCTCTTACTTTTAACAAAAACATTGGACTTGAAATTATTATGGGGCAGCTGGCAACTCACATTTGCTGAATTAAAGAATTATCTTTTGTATTCACTGGGAGATAGCTGGGATTCAAGGTTTACAGCTTTCTTCTGCATCCCTTTTTTCTCAGAAAAATATTTAAAATCCGTCATTTTATGTCAGTGTCTTTGTCAGGTGTGAGAACATCAGGTCTGGGGCAATGCCCCTCTAAACAGGCAGGTTGATTTAAGTCCAGTGCAAACTTATCTGCTAAACTGAAGGAATGCAATCACAGTTTTGTGATAGCTGAACAAGGCAAAATGATAATGTTTATCTGCATGAGGCACTTTTTGTAATTACATGTCTTTGTTCTTTATTTTCTTTATTTTCTTTTTTTTTTTTTTAAGAAATAGTTAAATTTGCTTCTGCAACAGAAGGATGATAAAAAGCACCACCTAGCCAGATTATTTCTGGTATCTTCTCCCGAGAAGAGTTGAAGATGGTGAATATTAAGATAGGTTTTTGTTTTTTTAATAAGTTTAAGCTATAATATAGAGCCATACCTATCAAACATTGAACAGCACTATTTTTGGGTTGTCAAGGACATGGGGAGACACATTTATCCCTTGCTCTCTTTCTGATGACCCTATTTAATATAGTTGTGGGTTTCCTACATTTTTTTCCTACCTACTTTTAGACATGGTTATGCTTTTGTTTCTGGTTGCTTGGCAAAGTCACTTCAATGAAGAAAATCTCTGCAGAAAAATTACTATAACTACACAGAAGCCTATGGGGTGATGCTAAGAAATTACTTGAAATGCTTGCAAAATAATTTGAATTGATTTGGCTGGATTGGTAAGTTACTCTAAAAGCATAATGAAGAGCAAACGTAAATAAAAGAGGAAACACTATTCTCAAAAGACAGGTAGCACTGATGTCCATTCTACTCAAAATGGACTGTAAAAAGCTTGTAGCTCTTTGTATAAATCATGCTTCTTTCAGCTTTGTGAAAGCTTTCGGTGGAGCTTTTGAATCTTAAACAGGCAAAGCAGTCATATCAGATGGAGACTTTTTTTTCCCTTCTTTCTCCTTCATAGGGCACATAACAGTAAGCAGATGCAGTCGCGGAGGCTGAGCAGACAGCTGTAATCCCCGCTGCCTGTGTCACCGCTGTTGATCCATTTTATTATGTAGCTCATTCTTGTACTTTTTGCAGTTCTAATGACCTGTCTTCTACGTTCCTGAATGTCATTTTTAATCTGCAAGAGCCTCCTTTTGGATTTTCTGCATGTATTTCCACTTCGGGCTTTGATGAGAGTGTCACATAATAGATGCAACTCATAAACCGTGAATTACAGCTTCTCTCGAGACTACAGCTGGATTGAGTGCAGAACCTGTTTATCAGGTTGACTTCTGTAGTGGTATTGGCCAAAATTTTGTGCAACTAATGTAGGAACAATGAAATCTTTAGATTTGAGACTGAACTACCATTTTGACTCTAGACACTTTGCTTGCAAGTCTTCATTTGTAGCTAGATTTAAAAAAAAAATCCAACAGATAGCATTTTCTGCATAACAACTGATTTGGGACAAAGCCATTTTGTCATACGGCTGGCAACTAGGTATGGAATTGACTTTTGTGGCACTAGAGGCTTTGAAAGAGTATATGTGCACCTCTTCCAAATTTCCTTGGGTACTTATTAGCAGTTCTTAAAACCATTGCAATAGGCAATTAAATGCCTTTTTAAACGTATTTATTTATTTATAAATCCTTACAAACTGCTGGTGCTACTAAGAAGCTTTCAGGCAATGTAATGAAAGAAAAAGGAATCCTTGATCTTAATTTTGGAGAAGAACAGATTATTTACAGCAAGTACTTAATGTTAACCCGGAGGACACTAGCATTTCATCCTACTTGCTATCCTGTATTGGTTTCCTGTTTAAATCAAGATTAATTTTGACGCAAAGACGATTACAGTGTTCTGTTTCTTTCTCTAGACAGTTAAGTTTATATGAACTGCTTAGCTATGTCCTTACAGTTACTGTTAAGTTCTTACATTGTAGACTTGATTGGATTTTTATGGTGGATTTGGAAGTAACTATGAGTGTCACTGGAAGTGTCACCAGCATTCTTATTTTGCAAATATTGAAGAGAAGGCATGAGCACTACTCTGATCCACTGACTGTGGAAACTTTGGTTTGAGGTGCAGTGTTTGGGACAAACAAAAAATCCTGGCTTCATTTGTGCATCTTTTCACTTGTGCCTTGTGATGGGACAAGGGGCAATGGATTCAAGCTACAGGAAATTCCACTTCAATGTGAGGAGGAACTTCTTTGCAGTAAGGGTTACAGAGCACTGGAACAGACTCCCCAGAGAGGTGTGGAGTCTCCTTCTCTGGAGACTTTCAAGACCTATCTGGATGTATTTCTGAGTGATCTGCCCTAGTCTCATCCTGCTCTGGCAGGGGAGGTTGGACTCAATGATCTTCAGAGGTCCTTAGCAACACGTAACTTTCTGTGATTATGGTTCTTTTATGCTTTTGTAATGGATGTACAGTTTTGATCTGAAGTGTTGATAGACCTTGATTCGGAATGTTAAAATTAACCAATTCTACTTGTAGAAAAAGGGAGAAGCTTTATTCCCCTCTATCCTCCCCTTGATTGCTTCCAGTCAAGATACCTGCCAAATTCATCTCAAATTGTAAATCTTTAGCCCCCAGACATGATGGCTGGGAAGAAGTACAAAAGGCAGCTGTACAGAGCCTGTTCTGGCAGTGGTGCGCAGAACTGCCTGGATTCCTTTCCATTTCTAGGGGCAGGTCACAGAGTCACAGAATTTCTGAGGCTGGAATAGACCTCCAAGATCATCAAGCCCAGTCTGTGACCCAACACCGTGACATCAGCTAGACATGGTATTGGTACTGATCTGTGATGGTTTTGGTAGTTTGGGGCCTGGCTGGCGTGGCTGCTTCTGGGGTCAAGAGCTACCAGGATGGAGGAGATCCAGGAGAGGCCCATTCATTACATGTTAGGAGGAGGGTCCATTCACTCAAGCAGCCTTAGCCTGGAATTACCTTCCCCCAGTGGCTTGTCAGTTGGTATCCGCTGGCATTCACAAGTCCGTGGCAGGCTCATCTATCACTTGTGCTTTTGCTCAATGGGCTGATTGCAGAGATTGTGATAAACTTAATCTAGGGTAGGAAGTCTATTTTCCCTGACATTAGTCAATAGTCATATATATTCTTGTACACAGGCCTACAGACCACATGGGATGATGTATTAACAAAACCTGAAATAGATGGCTTGCCTTAAACTTAATGAACACTTATATACACAGGGAATGTAGCCACAGACCTCTTTCAGTATAGTCAGCTTCTGTTTTTTGTTTTTTTTTTCTCTGTAAAGCCCACATCACTTGATGTATTTCTCACATCTGCTCTGGGATGGTAGAGTCAGAAGTATGTAGTCCAAAAATACATTGACACAAAGCATGCCTCTGTCCTGCTCTACTGCTTTCTCCTCTGATTTCTGCAGTTGTGTGGACTGGCTTTCTGACCCCTCTATGTGTGGATGTCAGCTTCATTAGCTAGATAGATCTCTAGCAGCATCCCAGGAGCCAGGGTGCTGTCAGTTGAGGTATAGGAGGAGACTCACCCAGGGTCACATCTGCTGGCACTGCCCCTCCTGGGATCCAGCCATCTATCAGGGCTGGAGAGAGACCACAGAGGTTTCCTATGTCTCGTCTTGTAGAAATGTTGACAGTGTTGAATTCCTACCTCTGTAGCAATGGTGGTGACAGTGGTTTTTAGGGAGAGACTAGTAGGTTGATTGCAGCCCATGGGGCAGAGCATGCCAGGGCAAAGGGACAAGCTACTGTAATTATTTGTTTATTAAGAAATTGCCTTAATATATAAGCTGTCTGCCATGTTGCATGTCTTTGCTTCAGAAGCCTCTCCTTTTGCTAGCTGCTTTGTAAATGCATAAAACAGGAATGTTTGCAAACCAAGCGCTTGCAGTTTGCGCAGATCCGTATCACACATTAAGCATTTGCCAGGACCACTGACACATGGCTCTCCAAGCAGCCAGCTGGCCACTGCCATATATAAAAGTTTTGGCAAAATTGTAGAAACAGATTTCACTTGGGAGAGAATGATGCGCTGGCTTGAATGTATCTGATGAACAAGGTGCAGTCACAGAAACCAGACCTCATCTCTCCTTCCTCTACCTGTATCTTGAGCACTTTTAGAAGCTGATACAGTATTTTTAGTAAGTCCTCCAAGCATCCAGGTACATTCCTGTACAAGCATGGGGTGTATCTACTTTCTAGCACTAAGGCTATGAGGTTTTTGTGAAGGTCTGAGCCTTAATACCGTACTGATAATGTGCTCTGTGTGCATCCTTTTGACCTCATAAGACCTTGAAAGGCAGTCAGAAATGACCTTCAATGAGAAAAAAACCTCTAGGTCTCAAAGAGATCAATGGTGTGAATTTTTGTGGATGTTTTATGTGAGCCTTTGAACCTCAGGAATATTAACTGCTATCCTGCTATATTGGACTGTGTGCTTTTCTTCTGCTATGAACCTGCTTCTGCTGGAGGTAGCTGTTGTTCATACCGGTATATACTGGTATTGTTGGCACGAGCAGTTATCACTTGGAAAATTGTAAGCCAAAACCGGGTATCACTTGTGTCTGGATGGGGATTTCTTTCCCTTTTCCTATCAGCATATGCAAACACAAGCTGCACTGTTGTCACATAACCTTTTTTCTTTGGACCATAGAGAGAGAATTAATCTCAGAAACTTCTCAGGAAGAATTCCTCATGGCATTTATGTTGTGATAAAGGGCCTTATCTCCCATCTTCCAAGCCAAACTTGACAGTATTGTGCCACCTATGTGAGACTGAAGATTGTAAGTACCGATACGAGGGAGATGATCATCACTGGAGAATAAGCAGGAAGAAGATTGGAAAGCTTGGATGATAATGTAGCTCCCAAAGGAACAACAAACACTGAATGTCACCTCTTGGCTGGGGCAATGTGTCTGGGGGTAAAGCCAGAGAGGTAGAAGCAGGACTGGGTGAGTTGTGTTTCACCCTGTGTGACTTGAAGAGCAAAAAAGAATCCCCTCAGGGTAACAGCTTCATTCCTCCTGAGCATCAGTGTCCTCTCCTGTTCTTGATGCTGCCTCTTTCCCACCTAAAGAGACATCATCCTGACCTCTGTTCTGGAATTAACTATCATCTTCTGCATGCTAGAGTTGCATTTCCATGTGCTCCTTCCCAGCTGTAAAAGGTTCTCTTCCTCTCTTCCTAGTTGTCTACCAGCTGTGCAATCTACCATTGCTGATCCTGCACCCCAGACATTTTTGTTAGATTTTTGTGGGTGTTTTATATTTTCCTTTAAAGAGGAGGACAGCAACATCATGGCTGCTGTAAGAACAACACTGCTATTGCAGCTCTCACTGTCATAAATAAGAGTCTTCAGACAGGCTGGAAACCTTGGCTGACTGCTGGTGGGAATCTTAGTTGTGCTCTGCTGAGCTGGCTGTGATGGCAAACTGCCAAGTGAAGTACCTGGGCTTAAAATGTCAAGAAAATTTATTCAGTTTCAATTAATCTGTGAAAATACTTTAGGAGCTTATTTAAAAATCAGAATCTGATATTTTAAAAGGATTTCACGTGATTAGAGTCTTGATGCAATAGAATGTCAGCTGTCTTTCCTGTAACTGGGGACTGTGGACGTCTTTGTGAAATTGGAAGGGCAGGAGACGCAGGTTTCTGTCATTGAAGGAGCAGATGTCCAGGAGGGGAAGAAATGGAAGCCACCTTTTTTGACAGATAGCAGATGTCAGATGAACTCTGCTGGGTCATTTAACTGCCCTCCAAGTATGTTTCCAAGAACTTAGAATCCTGATTTGAGTGTAATAGGGTTTAATATTGTTTAAGGACAGAAAGCTTTATTGAGAGTGGGATCAGCTTCATCTCATCTTCCCAACAGTGTGGTGATATTTCCCTCTAGTTAATATCCACATAACCTGATGATTATTTCTAAGGAAATTATATTAAAGTATTTGTAATGTTGAGGAACAGAAAGACTCAAAGTGTGCCAGAATAACTTCTTTTAATTTGTTGTTATTTTGTTGTGGTTGGTGATTTTTTGTTTGTCTGTTTCTTGTGCCTTTTTTTTTTTTTTTTGGCCAACCATGATTACATTTTCACCAAATTGTCAACCGGCAACTTCACAGTTAGTGGCAATTTTGCAGTTGTAAGTTATTGTAAATCTAGTATATCTGTTTGTTGCTTGATACCCTCACCTGCTTGCTATTGAGTTGCCATAGTAGCAACCTGTGCATTTTAGGTGCTGGAACTTATGTATTGGTGTGAAAGGAAAAGGCTCTGACTCTCGTGTAACAGGCAGAAGAAGGCTGCAGTCCAGTGGGTGGGAAGGAAGAGTGCAGCCCAGAAGGACAGGACCATGACAGCTGTGTCCTCAAAATGCAGCAAATGTGTGGTTTCCTCCTCAGCTTTCCTTCCATAATCCCTGATTTCAATGGATTTTTTTCCCTATGATTGTTTTTTTTCCTATTTTTAAACATTAAGGCTGTTTAAAATGAATCCACTGTAATCCATGTAGCAAAGCTGGGTGAGTTCCTCATAATGCCTGTTGGGTTGTTTTTTGAATCAAGATCCCTAATCTTTTATCTGGCTCTGTCTTTAGACCAAATTTTTACAGCTGGGATTATCTCTTCTCTGGGTAGCTGTGTCCGCAGTTCATTTCTTGAAACAGTGGCTGAACAGAAAAGCAAGGGAAAGGAGATAGGAAATGGGCAATGTATTGGATTGATCCTAGAGGAAGAGTACTCCATGCTGATAAGTAAACCAAAGCAATAGCTTCCCAGCTGAACAAAATATTCTTTTAAAGGGTGTTCTTAATCCTTTTCCAAAATGTAGCTTCACTGCAAAAATATTTCTTCAAAACAAACAAACAAAAATATTAAGGCTGTCAAAGTCAGCATGTTAGCTTTTAAAATTTTAGGGTTTTTTGGTTGGTTTTTTGTGTGTGTGTGTGTGTGTCTGGTGTTTTGTTTTGTTTTCTGAAAGTAATCAGAAGATTAGACTAGTTTGAACTGGATTTGCTTGAGTCCAGTTCAAACCGGGCTTTTTAAGCAAATAAACTCTGTATATAAACAAACCCCAGAGACTAACTGGTAAGCATCCCTGACAATTCCTGCTACCACTGTCTCTGCTGAGTCTAAAGTAACATTTAAAAAAAAAGATAGTATTTCCAAGTGAATGGTATATAATGTGGGATAAAGGGATTCAGCAATCCCATGTTTCTAATTGCAGTTTAGGTGGAGGTGGTTTTGGTAGCGGGGTGGAACTATTGTAGTTAAATGGAACCATCTGTTCTCTTATTAGAAGGAATTGCAAGAAATGCCTGAAATAAGTCATCAGTCACTATCTGCCAGTGGCTTAACAGAGGCAGTGGAGAGTGATGAGAGCCAGTAACAGTGAAGAAGCCTCACAGATTCTGTTGGCATTTCTTCCTCCTTTGAATCTGCCTGTTCACACTGAGGTCAAGGAGTAACGGCACTGTGTTTAGGAAAGGCTTGTGTATGGGAGGAAATTGTTCTATTAATTGCCAGTGAGGTTTTAAAAAACTTGTATCACCTTGATCCAGGAAACCGAGTGGTATTCAATAATCTTAGACCATGCCCTAGAGAGATGTCTCCAAGAACAGAAGTCAGGAATAATTAAATTTATGGATGACTTTTTTTTTTTCTCTCTTTTTGCTTATGCTACAAGCAGAGTACAACAGTTTTATAAGCTTCATAAACCTAACTGGCACATACCTTTCTTCAAACCTGAAGGATCACTATATATCACAGTGCTGAGCAGTGATCAGTAGTACAATAACAGCAGTTAGGAAAGGCTTGAGACCCAAAAGATGCACTAATGAGAGAGCTCATTTTGTACCTTAAATGTGCGTTACACTCCTGCAGCCTGAATGCTAGTGAAGGGGAACTTTTTTCTATTCAGTTGATCTTGCATGATGTCAGACACTGCAATTGAAGACTGAGGCTAAGACCTTCAGTGAAAGACTGCTGAAAAACTGATTTTGAGGATGTTTCGAGTGTTGTGGGATTGCACAGTGAGTGAGTGGATTGGGGTCAGGCTATGTTCAATTCTCAGTTTAAGGATCTGGCAAAGC
This sequence comes from Chloroceryle aenea, assembly GCA_013399075.1. NCBI lineage: Eukaryota > Metazoa > Chordata > Aves > Coraciiformes > Cerylidae > Chloroceryle > Chloroceryle aenea. The sequence goes on from VWZY01004812.1 coordinate 372,163, forward strand.
TTTTCAGAAGCTGACTTTCCAAGAAACTCCTTCATTACAGATACCTGAAGGTATGAACCTTAATCTCTGATCTCTTGACATAGCTGTCCAGGTGGCTAGATCCAAGCTCTCAGTGTGTACAAATAGTGGAAAACCCTTTCAACATGACTTGCATCTCTTCTGAACAATAGATATATGTAATGGAAGTGGTTGAATTTCAGGAAATGTTTTCCAAGATGTTGAGTTATTTGCCAGGAATAAGCCAGCCACTGAGAGTGGTACACTAGGTAATGTAATAGTCAAGTTCTCACTACTGTCTTGTGCTGAAATGTTAATTTGCAACCTTAACAGAAGATTCATACCAGAACAATGATATTGAAGAAGTAAAATACTATGAAAACTTTTAATAATTGTCAAGATAAGAATTTGCTTTGTTTCAAGCAAATGTTTTGTAAATCATTTAAAAAAAAACATAAAAGAGCTTGGAAAACCTTAGCTAGCATTCCATACCAGCAGGGACAGTTTCACAAACATCTTGTGGGTGTTATTTTGTTTTGATTTGTTTGTTTTAATTGAAATTTTACATTCTGCTTTTTTTCTTTGCTGAAAAATATTAAACTTAATGATAAGAATAACACACAAGCTGCTCATTTCATAAAATTCTGTGGCTGAAAAAGCTTCTCAAAAGTGAGCTTATTTCTATCCATGGATAATACCAATATTCCTTTGGTATTTGAATATAAAATCTAAGGAAGTTTAGGCTTGCTTCCAGCATAGTGCTGTCTTCTGGGCAACTGTTACCAGCACAGGTATTTCCTCTTTAGAGCAAGTACTACACAGCCCTTACAGAGCAAAATGAAGAGTTAGCAGGAAGGTATGCGCTGCCTCTACCATCTGCCATCATTTTCACTTTTCTTTCTTTTTTTTCTTTAATATTTGGTGTTTAAAACTCCAATCAAGAAAAGAAGTTCTTAATGAGTAGTTCTAGACATACAGAGATTTATCCCTGATGCTCACTCCGGAGTGTGTATAGGACAGGCTTCCATGTGTCATCTCTTTCCAGTATTGTTCCTTATGGATGTATTTCCCTGTTGAACTGCACATCATCTTTACTTTGCTGGTGAACTGTTTCTTGTAAAACTATTCACTTAACAGCCCCACCCGTTCTGATGCTCACAGGAGGTATTTTGCAGGCTTTATGGCAGTTAGAGATACCTGCTAAAAGGATAAATGTATGCAAACTGGCTTTCTGTGTAGCTCTGCTTTTCATCTATTTCAAGAAGCATTGTTAATATAGGTAGTATGCAAGAAATATATATGGGAATACTAGCAGACTGGATGGATAGCTAGGATTTAAACCATTTTCTAAATGTGCTAGGAAAGAAAGTGAAAATACCAAATTTGCTTGGATCCTTCACAGAGCTGTTAAGAAAACACTTTGTTTCAGAAACTGAGAATTAAATGGGTTTGCTATCTTCTTAGCCCCATTTGGCTTATGTGATATACAGATGGGTATAGATGGAAAATAGGCCTATATAATGCATGCATACATGCACAGTAGATACACATGCACATAAACATTTACAGTGTGCATTAAACTTCTGATTGATTTAAGCTTCAGAGAGAAGCCTGGGTTATGGATTTTTCAATGCTTCTCACGATAGTATTTCTCCTTTTGTGAGGAAGCAAATAGCCACTGTAAAAGCTGACTCCACTGGAAGAATTAAAAGCAATTAGGTGAGTACATTTATAAGTAGTCTAACAAAGTGTCCACTGAAAAATAATCAGTGAAATCATGGTAGTCCTGCAAGGGGAACCTGTAAAGAGAATGCATACACAGGGGAGGACTGTCACCGAGATGTGCAGTCCCCTAGCACTTTACAAATCAGCTGACAAAAGGAGCTTTGACAAGAAAATCAATTTAGGTGAAAAGAATGCATTTATCAGAGTTTGATTAAGTGATGCAAATATATCGCAGGGAAAACAAAGATTTTCACATAGCTCTTTCAAAGTTGTGCTTATCATAAGGACAGTTGTTTGTGCTGGTGTCTGTTCTGGATGCTCTGGATCCTGGACATGCACAGATGTGTACCTGCTGTAATCTGTCCCGGGGTTGTGTTTGTGGACCCTCAAGGAATCGTGGTTTTTTTATAAGGGGGTCTGTGAACGGTATCTAAGAAAATAAAACCAATTATCCATGGGCTTAAATCCCCAATTAATAAGATCTATATCCCCTGGGACATGTTTTGCAGTATACAAATCCCAAAAAAAGTTGAAAACCCAGGGCCTCATAGCATTTGCAGCAGAAGGAAAATGAGTAGCTGCAGGACTAGATACATAGCCCGTGTAAGAGCTCCTGTGTATATTTACATATATTCAGTACCTCATTAGTCTTAAAAAGTGTGGGGTTTTTAAACCTGGTTCTCAAGAGTTTTCTGACCCCAAGAGTTTGTTATTGTAGCAAGGAAATGATGCTCTTTTTTGTTTCATGAGAAGTAAATGTTAAATAAATTGAATTTTAATGTTTACTCTGGTCCCAAAGGAAGATGAAACCATTAGCTAATGACCATAATGATGAACAGATTTTATTTAAATTTGGAATAGTATTTGATCTGTTATGCTATTAATGGTGATTCTTTAAAAAAACCTCTATAAATATAAAGGAATAAGCGTGATTTATGCAAGCAATATGAAGATGAAAGCAGTATAAAGAATCTGTTTGGATTTGAATTTATTTATATGCAAGTTTGGATGCTGAATATAGCTAGAAAAGCTTCCTGCTTTGTAAAAGTAGAATAGCAAATTACCCTGCTCCTGTGGAATGTTCTTCCCTTAAGTTTACCTGAACAGTGGAAAGGGATTAATAATTATCACAGAATGATCTTCCAGGAATTCAAGTTCATAGATCTGCACATCAGAGATTTATTTTATTAATATTTTTGTATTGGGGATTGAAAAATCTATATTAAAATATTTCAATGAGGTTTAAGGTGTATAATATTTATAACTTTCTATATATCATCACAAAGGAAATCTCCAGCGTTTCCTTTTTGTTGAACATTGTTTCAATTAATAAAAACAAGTTCAAGGTTTAAAAAAAAGAAAAAACAAGTACCTGAGTAGTATCAGTTACAAAAAGAGCAGAAAAAAAAAAAAAAGGCAGCAGTTTTTTTACAAAAAACTTGAGAGAGTTCCAGACTTCAAAAAAATGTAACTATGTATTTCTCTGTAGGGCAAAGCCTTGGGCTATGGTTGTGAGGTTATTCTGATTACACTTGCTGAAGAAAAACAGTGTTGTAGACCTGGTTTTGGTGCTCCAGCATTTAGAAGACCCTGCCCTCGTCCCTTGGGTTGAGAACACCAGAATGCTGCTAATCTCATTTGCTCGCACTGAATGAGGGTTTGCAAAAGTCCTCCTGTGCTGCTAAAAAGCTCATGTAAATCTTTGGTGTGGTGCTTGGGACCTTACACAGTCTTCATCACTTGCAAGCTTCCCGTGTGCTGTTGAGGGAGTGAGAACAAGGGACCTGGGTTGGAAGGGCTTTTCAGGGTCCTAATTAACATCTGGAATTGCACATGGAAGGAAATTGCAAGCCCATAGAGGCTCTGGAGAACAGATGGAGTATGTTTCCCATAGTTAAAGGGGTATCATTATCTTGAAATACAATCAAATTAAATAAAAAATAGCTTAAAAGTCTTTTATTGTATCTAACCTTTGCTGTCCTGCCAGTATTTGTTTTATAACCAAGATTTATGAGAGAATGAGGTGATACATATATCACCAAATGGGTTGTACTTCATCTTGGTGCTGCTGATCCCAGCCAGATACTGATAATAAATCCAAGGACGTTTTCCTTTTACCTTTTTTTAGCATTAGTGAACCTGAATGCTGTTTGGGACAGGAACGGGTGGATAGGTGCATGCTCTTTAAGCTTTATGCCCTTGTAACATCTGTGAAGGAAGCCTGCAGCTTCTGATGAAGCGGGCTGCAGACCTGAACCAGATTAAATCTGTAGTGCTTACTCAAATCTTTGCAAGTCTGCAAAGGAAGGTGGACCTATGCCTTCCTTATTAAGGGCAGACCACTGCCTACTCTGAAGTACTAAATTCTTCATCCCTTGAAGATGTGTTGTGCCATGTGAATCTGGTGTAAAAGCCCTGTTAGCATGGGAACAATGGACCTCTTCATCCTGAACTGTGGTGTTGCTGCTCAGGGGAGCATTTCAGGCTGAAGCCTTTCCTGGATCAGCACTTGCATGCAGATTTAATTTGTGTATAAATTAAGAAGCTTCCCTTTCCAGGGACTCTTTAAATATCCCTGCAAATAATTACTGACTGCTTGTAGGGGTTGAAAATGTTGCAGTCACTGGTATCCTCTATAATGTCACCAACATGTCCTAGAACATCAGCTCTCTTACAGGATCTTGTGAACCATGGCAGGGATCCCTGCATGGTCCTCTGGGCTGTGTCAGACGGGCAGCCACATGAGTAGAGATGCCTTTTTTCTGTAAATATTTGCACATGTAACTACTAAAGAAAGCTCAGGACATTCAGCTGTAAGGACTTCCATGTTAAAACCCAACTAAAATATTGTCATACAGATTAGAATGAAAAACCATGCAGCTAGATCTCTGTCTTCTCTTTACTGTGCACATTGAGTAATAATACTTATCATATGAAGACAGCGCATGGTAAATATTTATAAACAAAACATGCAGACTGAGACTACAGTGAATAAATAACTATAAATCTATCAAAGTTCTCTTTCAGAATAAACTACAATTAGATTCCTTGCTATAATCAATACTTTTTTTTTCTTTCACAGAGAGTTATACAGTTGTCAGTGTGCAGTTCCAAGAGGATGACATTGAATATGTTCTGGCTAAATTTTGGTTTAATATGAAAGTAGTGTTCTTGTTCCATGCATGAAAACAAATAATCTATAAATATAGATCTTTTTTGGTGTAGTAATTACTACTTCACCAACTATAAGAGCAATTAAGCCCCAATTAATGAGCAGTTTTCTGCATTATACTTACTCTGCTCTGTCTTAATAACACTTATTAAATAGCTTTCTCCTTTCAGAAAAAAAAAAGGTCTAAATTCATTATACATTTTACAGCTGCTGGTCAGAAGAGCTTAATCCTTTTATCTTTTAAGGCAGTTTTAGTTTCTTTCTTTTCTCAGGTGCATCTGGTTCTGTTTACATTTTTCACCCATTTTAATTTGGCTTCTCCAGCCAGCTTAGCATATAAACTTGCTTTACCTTCAGGGCTGGGGCAGAGGCTTTCATCTGAAACACTGGGTCTTAATGTGAGGCACCTGACAGCAAATACCTCTGAAGTATGAATTTCATTCTTTTGCCTTTTTATCTAACAAATTTAGAGAGCTGGCTTTTCAGAAAGTTGTGCTTTTGGCATCTCTGTGTCTTTTTTTTTTTTTTTTTTTCCCTTGGCCTGCCACCTTCTAATAATTTAAGCCACCATATTTTGAAACATCTGAAGCAGTAGCTAGCAAGCTAGTCAAGGGTCCTGCATTGCGTGGTTCAGTGGGGAGCTGCTCAGAATGGAAATGACTCAAGTGGTTAAGGCAACACTGCCAGGTCTGATAGTTTTATTGTTAGCTTCACAGTATTTGGTGTTTTTCTTAAAGCCACAGCTGCTAGAGTGTTCTAATAAGAGGAAAATTAATCAGCTTTCATGTAAAAATTGCAGCAGTGATTATGAGAGAGGAACTTGAAAGTCTGTCCCAAATATTTCTTTATGACTGAGAAGAAAAACAAAATAGTATGAAAAGACCCCCAGAATACTCGGGACATATTTTTGTAGTCACAGTATCCGGAGACTGAAATGCATGATGGGACTGGGGCTACTGTAAATGAAGAGACGGGAATTCTCCAGAGACCCCTTCCCCTTCCTGATGTAGCACTGGCTGCAACCCCTGCACAAGAGCATGGCTCTGCCTGACTTGGGCTATGGGGAGAAGCCTCTGCAGAGGCAGTTTTAACAAAGGATAATGTTATTTTAAAAAAAAATAAAAAGAGCTTTTCCATCTAAGGAGCAAACACTTCTGCCATAATAGGTGGAGTAAAAATAACCCTAATGCTTTGTTGAACCATATTGCCACGATTGTTGTTGGTGTTCAACCGAGGTATAGATATGAAATAAATTGCAGTAAATCCTATGGCTCTTTAGTTTTCCTATTTAAAATACTTGACAGCTTAGAACTGAATTTGCAGAAACATTATTAAATAAACTCTGACTGTGGCATATTTGCTTAAGGACCTTGTGTGGCGAAGCACTTAAGGAAATGCGTAACACGAAGCCCATGAATAATATTATATCTGTGCAATGAATAGAGCACGTAAGTGAGTGCTCAGTGTCCAAGATGTGAGAAGCCCTTGAACTGGAACTGTTCACACAATTAAACATTTGCTGAAAAGACACTGGATTATTCAGCTATTTAAAGTAAAGCATGTGCTTAAGTACTTTGGCGAATCAGAGCCTATAAAAAGAAATATTCACAAAAACATGTGAATGCTGAAAATGGAAACTAATTGCTAGCTAAATGACGTTGTGTCACAAACCCAAGCAAACTAAAGCTGGGTATGAGACTTTTATCAGCTGAGTTAGTGCCGTGCATCTCACAGCAAAGCTCTAGAATGTGAGCTTTTCTCCAGTGTTTGTGCTGGCTGCCTTGAGTAAGTAAAACTAAAGTCTCTACTAGGGTGGTAAATCCACTGCTTAGTTTGCAGGTCATCATACTAGAAGCATAATGCTACATGATGTGCATACTATAAAAAGTAAGGCTTCTCTGAACCACTTAATCGAAGCATAAACTGGAGCCGTGAGGTAAACTCTAGAGGCTGAATGCAAGTAAAGAAGATCAATAAGATGTGTCTCAGTAACTAATAAATTAATAAACTTCTATTAATGATTTACTAGCTTTTCTGTGTTAGTGGAGTTGTAAGTGGTTGCATCCAGAATTTACTTCAGAATAACCCCTACTTGCTATTCTGCTGCTGTGAAAATCTGACAAGACCAGAAGGTGTATTATGTGCGTAAAAGCCAGCTAGCATCAGTCACTGATAGTTAAAAAGAGACCAAAAAAAAAGTGGTGAAACCACTCTCACAAAAATCTTACTATTTCCATGAGCCTCTACCCCTCAGAAAATAATCTTCTCCACCCAAAATGTGCACACCAGTTGTGTTTCTGAGAGCGGGTGCTTGTACAGGACACATCACAAGCAAAGAAGAAACAGTAGTACTATCTGTGCATCTATAGTATTCATTAAAAACAGGCCTGGGAAAGATCCAAATAAATCAAATTCTACAAAAAAACTCCACAATTTTTCTTGCTAGGTAGTATGAAGTATATGAGTGACATGTAGAATAAAGGCATCCTGAAGGAAATAGTCTGCAGTTTTCCACCCTTTTGCTTATAAAGACAATGGAAGCGGCTCTGAGCTGAGTGCTGAAGGGTGGTTGGCATTTGGGCACCTGTGGGGATTGTGTGTATTAGCCCAGCTCCTGGTATTGATGATTTTGGTTTCTTTTGTTATTTCCCCTGGCATTAGATTCTGTTTGGCATTTGTCAATAAACTCAGGTACCCTGGAGTACAGCCAGGATCAGTTGCTCAAAAGTAATGAGACCAACCAAAACAAATCAGGGGAGATTGAAAAAAGATAATAATTTTAAGGTTTTTGTTTGCCTTCTGGCTCCTGGACCATTCTTCTTTTGTGTTTCAAATTTTCCTCTGAAGCCACAGAGCCTGGAAACTTTCTAGTTTAAAAACATGGACATAATTCATTCTCATGAGACTAAGACTGCAGCTTCTCAAGTCGACCAACTACAGCTTTAATAAAGGCATTAAATTACCTAAGACATACTCTCTAATCAAGAAGGTTGTATTTAATAACTTACTTTGGTTCTGTGTTCCCAAGCACTGCTTCTGTGATTACCTTGTAATGCTCAGAATACTCTAACTCATTCCTATAGGTTTGTACTGGCAAGAAATTTCAGTCAGAGATTGAAATTACTCTTAACCAAACCAAACCAACAAGTCAGTCTGCTCCTCAAAAGCTCTTGTCTTCAGTGTAAGATAATAGATACCACAGGAATACAGAGAAGTGTAATGCTGTGGTGGGACAGCATTAGAAGTAAGCTGCAGCTTGAAACTTGGGGAGCAATTAAGCACTGAAACAATCTTAAAAAAAGGCAAATAAATCAACACGGTAAGTTCTGAAGTCTTGATTTCTTTCATGATGAGTACCTTTCTGGATGAGGTGAAAACTGTTTTTAAGGCTTTGTAGGGAGGTAACTATGAAGTGTAATGACTCATGCTCATCATGTCAGTAAGTGTTATCCAACTGTTTATTCTGGCATGAAAATCTGTTACTTTTTGTTGATACTGTAAGGGTGGAAAACATAACAAAACCTGAGGTTCCTTTCCCTGGAACAGAGAGAGTTTCAACAGCCTTTTGGAGATGTAACAAGGTTTTCCTTGATGTACTGAACTGTTCACAGACCTCTGTAGCTATCAAGTATGCTGGTGGTTAAGTGAAGTAGTTAATTTTTGATTAAAATTAGAATTAGCAGAATCTGTTTTCTACTCTGTGCATTAATATGTCTGTCAAGCAAATGGAAATACAGTTTAGGGAGCATTTAGTTTGTTAATGGATAAGGATTTCAGACCTGGATTAGAGAATCTATGTAAACTATGCAGCCAAAGCAAAGACTGCTCTGTTGGAGGTGTAGTGTGTGGTTCTGCATAACAGGTGAACTGAAAATGATGAGTATGACAGGAGCTATATTTAAATGAGCCAAGTTGAAAGCAGTGCAAGAATAGAGGAAAATGATATACACATATCATGGTGAATTCTGTCCTCTGCAGATCTATTTCTTTGTCACAAGCAAGAATTGCTGCAATGGAACATGAGGAGCTAACTTCTATGACTGAATGAGTTCAAACAGCAGTCTGAGTTTGGCAAAGGTACATGCCTTGTGGCACATGAAAGGGAAAGGGACAAATGTGTTATAGACAAAACCTAGAAGAAGAAAAGTTTAATTTTCCTGGACTTCAGAACTTTTCTTTGTGTAGAAGGAAACTTCAGATCACAATTTCCAGTGGTTTAGGTCAACACAGTCATTTCTGAGCAAGAATTTGTCATGAAAGGTCAAAGTTGGCATTAATAACGCTGTGAATGGGTCTTTATCCAAGCCAAGTTTCTGCATTTTTTCTAATAGTTGTACATACATTTTGGAGTTACAGCTACATTTAGTATAAAGCACTGGGACAGTATAGGGCAGGTGTCATTGTTCTGTATGATGCTAACCAGGTTACACCAACGTGGCGTGAAGATCACAAACTTCCAGGTCTCTGGTACCAAGAAAATACTAAGGTAATTATAGTCCACAAAAGCTCTGATATCCTTTTATTCTCGAGGGAAAGTCCTGGTGTTACCAATGTCAGTGTCAGTCCTGTCACTTCAGGCAAAGACCACCTTCCATTGTTTAACTTGTCTGTCTGTGCTGGGGTCTGCCCAGCATCCCTGAGCCGATTCTGTGCTGAGTAAGTCTCTGTTTATTTGTATTATAACCTTTCATCCGACAGATAGATAAGTACAGGAGGAACTTGAGTTTTACCTCTTGATATTTTTGACTTGTGTATTTCAAATCATGTTCCCAGGTGTAGTCTTTTAGGTGGAGTGTATAATAAATGGCATGTTTTTATTTAGGGAGTTTTCACTGTCATTGAACTCTAGGCTTAAAAGCACTCGATGCATAAAATAGCAAATTACTTTTTTCAAAGTTTGATATAAAAGTTGGAATGCATTTTATTTTTGTATTTCCAGGCACCAATAATCTCAGTAAAGATTTTTTGCTCAATGCTATGTGGATCTTCTCTCAGCCTTTGTTACATCAGATTTTCACAAGGGCCACTCGGGTTGGTCTCCACTCTCATCCTTTCAGTGAACATCTTTACTGCTTGCCAGTTTTTTACCCTAAACTTCTACATATGGAGAAAAACTGAGAAAAATGATGCATTTTTTTCTTACCACTCGAGAAGCCCCTGTTGATAGAGGCAGTACGGTGCATGTTAGCATTGTATCAGAAGAAGCTGCATTTCTCCTAAGTAGTGCTTTGTTATGAAGTTCATTTGACTGTAAATATTTTGCATGCTTAACTACCTGCTGGTGAATTTTTCTATGCCAAGGTAATGTGTCAGGAGCTAGCAGAGCATAGTAAGTTAATTACTTGTGTGCATACTGTGAAGGAAAAGCAAACAGCAAGGCACCAGTGATACGAAGAATGAGACTTCATTTCAGTCACCAGAGATTGTGTTGTTAATGAATCCACTCTATCAGCAGGGAATTGGTAATACAGATAAGACCAGGTATGGCTGAGTACTGATAGGAAGATTAGTCCCTCAACCAAAACATTGCTTTTAGTGAGGGTTTGCTAATATTAAATAGTTTTTTAAAAGCACCGGTGAGATAGAATAACAGCCTGAATAATTATGGCTGTCTCAAAAAGACATAATGATGATGAACATCATCATCTAATATGCTGTGCAGACACCATATAAATCCAGTATCTTACAGATTTCACATAGGTGATACACTCCAGATTTCATTTTATGGTATATGTCACCATGGGCTGCCCATGACTAAACAGCACAGGGAGGCATGTTCAAAGCTGCCTGCTGCCTTCGTCTCATCAGGTGGGGAGCACTGTGTGAGAACACCTGCCTTGCTCCTGAGGTGGTGGTAGGTGAAGATGCTCCTGTTGGAGGGCGCAGACAGGGCAGCTGTGTGAGCTGCAGGCAGAGTAGTGAAGGGGCAGGTGATGCTTTTATCTTGCCCTGGCGAAAATCCATCCCAGTGAGAAGCTGTGGCCTGAAGCCTGCAAGCTGCTCTCTGGGGTGACCATCCCTAAATGAAATGTTCATACACTGCTGGAAGAAAGAACATCTATCCCATCATATTTGGGTTTTTTTGTTCGGGGGTGGGTTGGTTTGTTTGTTTGTTTCTGTTTGTTGTTTGGTTGTTTGGGTTTTTTTTTCACTTTTTGTTTAACTTGCAGTTTTAGTGTGCACTATTGGTACTGTGGGAGTGAATCTCCTGCAGCGCTTACCCCATCTCCATCTATAACAGCAGTCGCTTTGCTGCCAGCTCTCTGCAGCAGCTGGTTTTTCCCCACAGCAGCTGCTCAGCCGTTTGGATGCAGGTTACCAGCCGCAGGGCAGTGCCAGTGGGAGGAAAGAGGCTCTGCCTGTCCTGGCTGGGCAAGACTGCAGGGCCAGGGAACAGGGGGTCAGGAGGCAGCTCCAGACAGTGCTTCTAGGCAAGAAGGATGCAATGGAATAAGATTGACCTTAGGAACATTAGGTCCTTTTCATGACTGTGGTTTGTTGATGTTTGTTGGATTTTGATTTTGTTGGGGTTTTTGTGTGTTTTTGTTTTCTCTTTTTTTTTTAAAAACTCTGGACTCTCCTAATTGGGAAACTAAAGCTGGTTTTGAATAGTTTAAGCCATTTAGTGTAAAATACTGGAAATGGTAGATACATAACAAAAATGAGGAAAACAGTTGTAAATGTTCCCTGTTGTGTACAGGAGCAGCGCTGTCTGCTGGAGCACCTCAGGCTGGATGCTGTGGCTGCTTATTGTCTTCCTATTTATTCCTACTCCTGATGCTCTTAAATTAATGGTAGAAACATAGACTGAATGTTAATGGAAGTTGAGGCCAGAGTTCATGATGTGTCGTTAAGTAAAAGCTGGCAATCTCCCAGAATCTCTCCCGGGAGCTATTTTACTGGTGCATATTAGTGAAAGGGACAGCTGGATTGAGAAGGCTGTTTTAACAGGGATGCCATTAAGAACTTTGTTCGACAAAAGTTGGTTTTTGCATAAAAAGGAAATATCATAGCTAAGCCAGTGTTTGTCAAGGTTTAATGGGTAATTTCAGGCACTGCAGTGTTGTCTGTCATATAATTAAACAATAGGGTCCTAGTATGGTGTCTGTTCTTGTCAGGTTAGGACCAGCATGAGGTACTGGAAAGCTGGAAGTGACGTGTGTTTCAGCAACAGATAATTTAATCTTCCTGCTTTTATATTTTAAGCCACCCTTTGCTTAGGACACTTCTATTTTTTTTTGTGAATTCTAAACCTCAGCCAAAGCAACAAGTGAAAATTATTTTTATAGCAGGTTTCTTTTGAAATCATGAGTAGTTTCACTCCACCAGTGCCTCTGGATAGGCGTTATTGATATTAGCCCTCCCTCCCTTCATTCCCTTTCTCTATTGCTTTGTGCTCTCTGTGGGTGTTTTATTAACCTGCATCCTGCCAAAATTCAATAAAAATATACATTTTTTTTCCTTTCTTTTCTCTTTTTTTTTTTTTTTTTTTTTTTTTTTTTTTTTNTTTTTTTTTTTTTTTTTTTTTTTTATGCTGGCTTCCAGAGACAGAGCTCTGGGGAAGGCTCCTTTGGTTAGTTACGAGGAACAGATGGGAATCAAGAAAAGGTACTTTCTGTTCCTGTGCCCACCTAAATTGGAGGTAATTAAGTTACAGTGAGGCATCATTTACGTTAGCAGTTTCTTTGGTGAAATCAAGGCTATTAAGGATAGATGTAAGAAGCAGTAGGATTAAGTCTGTGGTGCTTTGAGAAATAATTGGAACTGTGTTTTTCAAAATGTGTTTGCAGGCAGCCTGGCACTGAGGTCTGTAGCAGGATGGTTGAGTCTTGCACAGTTACTGTGCTTTTCATCTCAAGTTCTGCACAATCCTTGTAGATGCTCTGATGAGACACATGAACTTCTCCATTTATAAAGGAAGGGAGTGAAATGGAGCGTGTAGCTCCTGGTGGTAGGAAGGAGACAGAGAAGCAAGATGGGAATTTGAGATTTCCTGACTTAAATGTCACAGCTTATTACTGACACTGTCATTCAGTGCTCCTTTCTGAGCCACGGGGCAGGTTCAGCAGCCCGGGAGCTTTGATGCTTCAGCAGGGTCTCAGTCAAGCCCTCAAATAAGCCAAGATAAGACTAAACACCCTCACAAAAGGGTTCCTTAGCCCTCTATACCTTTTCTTGCAGGTTTTCCTCTTGCCTCACTTCTGCAACTTGAGGTCTCGCTACCTCTATTTCAGCTCAGCAGCATCTCCCAGGCTGCTGCCTGGTTTCAGCTTGGGCTGCCTTCTATGGGGGTCATCATCGACAACCTGGTGGGAAGGTCACAGGCACAGAGCAGCAAGGTCCAAATTCAGATACTCTTCCTTTCTCTTCTTTCAACAAAGTCATCTTGAAGCCTCTGGGCCTCCATCTACATCTAACAACTCTTGGGTGAGAAAGTTTCCTGCACAGTTTCTCCCTCCTCTTTCCTCTCTCTTATTTCCTCAGAGCTTTGTTCATGCTGTGCTTTCTCCTTGGAGCAGCCCAGATGGAACCCTGGTTTACATCAGCCTCTATTTAATTCCATGAAACACCAGAGTTAGTTCTTCTTTTATCTTTGCTCTTTGAAAGAACTGGCCTTTTCTCTTATGTCCTGTGGGAAGGTTGATCGCCCTTCTGTTGTGCTGGTGGGTTATGCAGCTCAGGGAGATTGCCGTGGAGAAGAGAGCATGAAGCAAGGTTGTTACAAATAGGGAAGGTCAGCCCGGGAGGACTGCATGTTTTCAGATTTAGAATGCTTAGGCTTGGGTTGCTTGCAGCTCTGTCTTAGATTGTTTGGTTGTAAGCTTTTCAAGACAGCAGCTGTTTGCTGCTCTCTGCATGGAAGAATGGACCCCTTCTGCACTGTTCTGATGCTAGAGCAATATACCTATTTCTTTTATCAAGATCCATCGTTACACAGCTATTACCTTGTAAAGAAAAAAAAAAAAAAAGACAGTGAGCAAGAGAGACACCATTTCACAGAGAAAGTTGTCCTGGACGTGACCTGTCCACAGCACCTGTACCCTGTCCAAGGCAGCTATTACTGAAATGTGTGTCTTCCTTCTAGCAATGTAATGTGCTGTCATTGAGCTACTGCATTGATTCATAATACATCTTCATTCAGTAATTTCAATTAGGATTTATACTTTTTTAAATTATATTTAGGAAAAAAAATCTATTTTTATGTCTGTCCTTAGCTTTTGTGAAGCTTTGCTGGTATAGGAATAAGATAGTTAATTTACAATGTCTTCATATAAATTAATCTCTAGTTTTCTCCTTATATTGTAAGTTATCACCTCGTTTATTATATGCTGCTCAGGGGTGAGTATTTTTAAAAAGGCCTCAGGCAGTTATGAAATGAATGGTGTGAGATGTCAGATGCATATATTATAAATGGAAAAAAATTATAAAAAATGAAGGCTGGAGCTGTGTATTGTCTCAGTCACCTTCTACCATCGTGTACCTTCTATATCACAATTTATCCTCCCCCTCGGTGAGTTCTGCAAAATACTTTCATTGATGGTGTTGTCTTCTGTGCTCAATATAAATATTTTTTAAATATTAAGAGTACAAAACTCAACAACTCATTAGTTGCGTCTATCAAGAGTTTACTGTGTGAGACACCCCTTAAAAAACCCCCAAACTATTTTGCCAGCACAGCTAAACTTAATGCCATTTTCACTTTTCTGTGGTGGTAAATTATTCAGCTCACAAATGCTAAAACTTAAAATGTCGATGAAAGAAACTTTGGTTTAGTAATTACACTTACTCCACTTACTCCACTTTATTATGAACTTCCTGCAACATTTGTTGTAATGTCCTGGTGTTTCCCGATGTTGGATATTCATCATACATTTGTGCTGCTGGTAGGCTGATAGGTCTAGTGGGAGCTTCATACAAGATTCATGATGGCTTCATACTTTTCTGAGGAACAAAATTAGGATGCAGAAGTATGTATATGTATGGGCAATGTATATGTTAACAAACCTCATTGTCTTTGTGACTATACAGATGTTCACATGTACTAAAGAATGCAAAGGTTTTGTAAACATATACATAAAAAAAAAAAATTACCAAAGATAATTGAAAGTTAGACAGTTCAGTTAAAGAGCCCAGCAATAGTTCTAGCATCTGTGGATATGAAAATTTAATCAGAACATACACCTCACTCTGTGTTCAGGTTTAAAAGCTGCAGACATTATGGGACAGTTTATATTTAGGAGCATGGTTAGAAGCCTGCCTTTCTCTCATTGCATCTGTCACATTTTGGCAGTGAGGCAGTATCACGGACAAAATCAGTTCTGAAGATCAGCGTTGCTTTTACAGCCCCATGGCTGGGCATTTCTGGAGGTGTGGTGGCATCGGTGCAGAACGGAGTTGTTGGTGTTTCTGATGTTGCTGCTAGCAGTTGCTCAAAGGTTATCTAAATCCAAACCCCTTTTGTTCCATCTTCCTGTATTTGTGTTTGTTCCAACAACTGCCGGTTAAGATATCCCTTATCAGGGATTGTTCTTGGGGAAAATTTCTTTCTGTTCTCAAAAAAGCTGTCCTTTGCTGTTTATGACTCTCACATGTCTTACACACACTTTTCTGCACTGAGCTTGAAGGCTGGATGATGCTTAGACCTGTTTGGGTCTCAGCAAGCTGTTCAGGATCTTGCTCTTGGTATTTGGTCTTATTTTTTGAGCAGTAATTGGAATTTTCTGCAAGCATGAGTGTCTCCTGTTAAACAGAGTGATGACAGAGAATAATAAAATGAAAAGCCATTTGCCCTCAGGGTAGGAAATCCTGCAATCTTTGTTCAAAACAGCACTGTGAACTCTCAACTACAGGCTCCCCTTCTCTGTCTCTTTGATTTTGGTATGCCATCATTTTAGAGCAAGACAGTATAATTCCAGCAACTTTTCCTCCTAATATAATGATTCTATAACTTGATTGCCTTCTCTGCAATGGGATGGCCCCTGAAAGATGCCACTGATTTTTGTCAAGGGATTTTCATACCCTTATCTCTGCAGGTAAATCACCCGGTAAGAGATACATCACTCAAATCATTCTTTTCTCTATTTGAAGATCAGTCTTCAGGCTTCGTCCTACGGTATTCACTTTATTTCTTTTTTGCAGGAGGGAACTAGAGGTGACAGGAGAGGGTGAAAAGATGCCGAATTTGCCACTGATCTGGATTAGCAGTATGTGCCTTGCCTTCTGTCATAACTCACATGGCACAGGCACCTTCCTTTGGTGTCATCCTGGAGTTACTGATAGAGTTGCTTTTAAATGACAAAAAGTGATGGTGAAGTCTTAGTTTATCGCATCAGGTAACAGTTTGAATCATTCTGCTCCAGGTAAACAGAGAGAAGACACAGGCCTGGACTATCTTAAAATACTTTCACTTCTGTAGTGAATTTCACTGATACTTGATTGTTTTAAACATCTTTTTTCCTGTGTGAAAATTCAGCCCTCTATTGACGTCGATTGCTTTGTAGCTGAGCAGGTGCACCAGTTCCTTGCTCTTTCTCCTTGTGAAAAAAGAACCATTTTTGTTTACTGATGGTGAAATTTCAGTGTTACTTTAGATTTGGCTTGTGGTGGAGCAGTTCACATTAGACAGGGATTCAGAGGAGTGCTTCACATCTTTGATGTTGCTTGGCTGAATGCTGAGATGGTTGGGCAGGTCATAGCTGCCAACGTGTGCAAAGTGAAGCCTCCCTGTTTATCCAGAACATGTGAAACTTGGAGCGGTTCTTCCCTGCTGTGGTCCTTTAAGCAAGCTATCTATCCAGAACTGTGTGAGCAAAGGTTGGAGGTTTTGTGTGAAGAAGAAATGCTATTTCATTTGATCCATCCTTAAGAATTGGTTGGATTTTGCCATAACAGAAGCTTGGAATTTTCACTTTGATACCCACTTACAGCTGTGCTGAATAGCATGATACTGCCACATACCTGAAATAACGAGCCGCTTTTGGAAATTCTGTGTCAGAGGCTGTCCCTCACTGACTTTTGAGTGATACCTGTTTTTGAACTCTTTCTGATTTTGTTTCTTGTGCTTTAAGTGGGAAGGAAGCCTGTCTAGATGCTAGAGACAACCAACTTAATTGGCATCACTAACATACCAAATACCACTGCCATCCAAGAAGATACCAAGCCACTGTTTAGCAGGTTTTTTGACCTATTTTTGGGTGAGGTGGTTCCACATCCTTCCAACCAAGCAAGAAAAGAGCCTTTCCTACTTTACATGAACTGTATCTGAATGTTCTGTAAAGGTGTATGTGATACACACCAGTCTTTGTCAGAGTAGTTGATACATTAATTGGACAATGCTTAAAATCAAGTAAATGCCAGTGGTTTTAATGAGATGTTTCAAACCACAGATTATGGAAGAAAAAGAAATCTATTTGTTGTTTGGGGTTTTTTTAGTATTTATACAAACTATAATTAGGTTGGCGGAATTTGTTATTTTAATAATTTTTCATTAATGAAGGGTGCTCATCATTTCGGTGGTACCTTAGTAAGAAGAAAAAAACAATCTTGGTTTCTATTTAAAGAACAGCCTGTGTATTAAAACCCTATTAAAGATATTGCAGTCATTGACAAAAAGGTTTTGTATGAGAAAAGAATTCAGCATCACTCTAGGATGCATCAAGAAAATTCAGATGAGGATGAGTGATAATATCTCTGACATTATGTGGTGTTTGAAACATCACATGTAAGAAGCCATGATGTTGTAGAGGTTCCTGATCCCAGCTCTGCTTTCATGCTTTGGAAGCCAGCAACTCTTTTGTCCCTGATTTCTTTGGAGATAAGGTCAAGTCCCCAGAGACCTGGCTGCAGCCCAAAATGAGCTTGCAGGCTGTCAGTCTCAAGAGATCAATGGGCTCTGCACCTCCCTCAGCTGCAAGTGGATGTGGGGCAGGATTTCAATGGGGATGGAGTTACTGGGGCTGCAGTGGAGGAGTACTCCATCCTTTGTACCAGTCTAAGTCAGGAAAGGGAGAAAATATCTGTGTAGCTCGGGGTGGGAGAGAAAACATCCTGCAGCTGCTGGGAAAGGGTGGCCTGCTCTCTGCAAGTCTCAGGGGATTGCTGTGTCCAAATTCCCTTTCTTCACTGCTTTCCTTAGCCCCTATCCCATCTCTCAGGCATTCTCTTGCTGTCATGCATTTGTTTGCCCCAGGAGATAAATCCAGCCCTCTTTCCCCAGTTCCTGCACTTAATTTTTTGGACCCAAGCGCATGATTTGCTGGAGGCAGAGACACTGACTTAACGTTTGGCATCTTCCCGTACTTATCAGGACATTATGTTTCTGTGTTGCTTTTGCATCGAGTACTCCAGCTCCAGGGTGGAGCTATCTGATAGTTACCTTTTGCTTGCTGGTTGTCCCACCATTGCAGTGGAAATGTGTATTCATTATTAACACAGGTGAGGGATCTTAACTTGCTTGGGTTTTTGAAAAATCTAATTATTTGTCAGCCCTTAAAAGGCAAATTCAAATTAATTCCAGATTTTATCTGACTAAAGCCACAATGCGTACTGTTGGAAAAATGAAATACAAATAGCCATAAGTTACTCTGTTTCAGATGGGTCACACACAGAATGAAGGTTGTTGATTTTTTTTTTTCTTTTTTACTAGGTTTAAGTGAAACAGAGTCTTTATTTAGTGTCATGTTTTTATTTAAAAGCATTTATTTAAAGTTCTAAAAAACAAAGAATTCAATAAAGCAAGACAGGTGTAACTGCAAATGATTAATGATATAATTCTCAGTACTTTATAAGTGTCTAACGCAGAAGAGATTTATACAGTGCAGAATGGCAATTGTGCTTTGATGGAAGGAATAGGTAATCAATACCTGCAAGCTTAGAAAAAGTGTTCTATTTCCTCCTCTAATGATATAGGGTTTTTTGCAAGGCAAGGATGTCTGGAGCATGAGACACTTGGAAGAAGAATTAATTTGAAATTTGTAGTGGAAGATCAGTTTCAATTAAAACTGTACTTGAATGTCTGTGGCAAAAAAGCAGGCAGTTAGGCCTGAGCCTTCTGATGGCTACCAGTGAATAAATGTATCCCACAGCACTATTCTTGATTACATTTTGTAGGTTATTGAGCTTATTTTTTTCTGGATAGAGGGTATAATTTATTTACTTTGGCCTCAAACTCAAAAAAAAAAAATTTCTTCCCACCGCTCCAGCCTACCTTTGCCTTTTCCCACCAATTGTTAAAGGTGGGATAGCCCCAGCTCTGTGCTGCTAGGAATGGAGATGTTAGGGTCGTGGCCTCTATTTCTGTCTAGAATTGTTGCCATAATGGTGTAGGTCATACAGCATGTAATAATTTGCATATCAAAAACTTCTGAAAGAAATTAATGGAAAGCCTAGCCATTTATGAAATTCTTTGCTGATTTTTAACTAGCAGGTCTTGAACCTCTAAATCAGCTTAGCCTTGTGACTGTAATTTGGAATGTCAGGACTTGGGACTCATAGCACTAGCACTAAGCTGAGGTTTTGAATTGCTGAGAAAGTTTCATTGCATTGGATTTTTCTTTAATCATTCAACACCAGTATGGAAACATTTTAGACATGAAAACTAATACTATCACATGAAGAAACATGAAGAAAACAGATATCGCTAGGCTTTTTTTTTTTTTAATTACAGTTTTAGAATCAAGAGAAGTTACTGTATTTACAGAAGGAGATGTATTGCTATTAAATTAATCTAAACAAGCTTAATTAATTAAAACCAAACAAAACTAAATAAACAACGAAATAGACCCAATGAATGTTTTTTTAAAATGACATTTCAGCGATAGTCAGTCCTGGTAGTTAAGTCACTTGAAGTTTTAATTCAACATGTTTTTTGTTTACCCTGATGGTTTATTTTATTCATTTTGACAAGACAGTTTTCACTGCAAACTGGTTGAGAGGTGGCTATACCTAAAAAAAATAATAAATCCATGACAAGTTGCATGGAAGGAACCCTACAGTCCCAGTTAAAATAAATCTGCATACTGAAAAAAAAAAATAAAATCTCCCAATTGACACCAAAATACTTAAAAGAAAATTTGAGTGTATAGCTCCTTTTGAATGCACAGCTGTAACCACTGCGATAGCCTCTGTGAGCAGAATGCTTTTGAAAAGCTCCCCCCATGTTTATAACAAAGCCAAAAAATGAGAGCTGGCATGTTTGATGATTATGTGTAGTACTAAACATTTTAAAGCAAATTACCAGATTTCAAGGAGTACATGCAAGGTTATATTAAAAATAAATCTGAAATGCCAATTAATTCACTGCAAACAAATTACTAAGAGCATCCTAATTCAGGAAAAATATCTGTGTTTGAGTGGAACACATTTGGTTTCCCCATGTAGGATTTTTAATAATTCTGTTCTCCTCAGTTGTGGTACATTGGGAAATTAACTGGAAGTGGCTTTTGCTGACAATACAGGTTGAACTATGAGATAAACGAAACTGATTATTGGGGCAGTTGGGCAGTTGTTGTAAATTATTTTTAAAGGATGTTGCAATTTTGTCTAATTTTAGTTGAAACTAAAACACTTTCTTGTTGTTTTGGTTAGCATACAGCATTTGTCTGTGGTGATTGTAGCACAAAATCTTGGTATTGATTAAGTGTCCTACATTAGCCCATGGGAAGACAGCAAGAATGTATTTCACAACTAGGCAGATTAAAACCCAGGGGCCAAAGAAACTGGCCTTCATAACTGCTGGGTTGGGATGGCACTAATTGAATTTACATATGCTGCTCAGATGCAAGGGTAGTAAATGTATATTGGTGCATCATTTACTGCTGTCTGCCTACTGAACTGTCATGCTGACTATGTAGTTTGGTGATACAATAAAGGTATGACATCAGAGGTCTCAGGCAAGCAGAGTTCAACCCTGGGTTG
Source organism: Chloroceryle aenea (assembly GCA_013399075.1). NCBI lineage: Eukaryota > Metazoa > Chordata > Aves > Coraciiformes > Cerylidae > Chloroceryle > Chloroceryle aenea. The sequence goes on from VWZY01004812.1 coordinate 392,972, forward strand.
TAATTTAGTTTTGTTAGATGAGCTTGGGCAAAATTCTTCCCTTCTCAGGCCATCAATTTCTCCATCTTTACATGAGAATCATGTTACTGATCCCTGATGTAAAGCATTTCAAGAACTGAGCGAAAAGAGCTTTACAGGAACTCTGTGCTGCTATTTCAAGTCTAAACCACTGTTTACACTCACGGGGATATAATCTCTTAATCTCTGTTAATACAAAATACAAAACCATTTGAGAACTGGAAGGGGAGGTTATAAGAAAATTTGAAATTCACTGGAGATTCTCCTGAGTGTGCTGCTGAGGGTCCCTGGTGTTATAGTGCATCTAGAACTGGTATATGGTGAGGATAACAAGGTGACTTAGTATTTTTTGTTTGTGATGGAGAACCTTGCACAATAGGCATGGTCAGTTAGGCCTATGGCAGACAACCTCTGGCAGATTTAGAATCATAGAATCATAGAATAGATTGGGTTGGAAAAGACCTCCAAGATCATTGAGTCCAACCCCTGATCCAACTCCAATTACTATATCACAGCACTAAGGGCCATGTCCAGTCTCTTTTTAAAAACCTCCAGGGATGGTGAATCCACCACCTCTCTGGGCAGGCCATTCCAATGCCTGGTTACCCTCAGGGTGGTTTGTAATACTACCTCTTGCAGGTAGTATCCACTGCCACGCCATAAGACACTGCTGCTTTTTTTCTCCCCCCCCAGCAGCAGAGATGGTGCAATTCTGTTGTGAAATTTAGTTAAATAATTTGTGGGTTGAGTATACTCCAAAAAGTTACCCAGAGCTGACAAAAGCTCTGGAACAGGAGCAGGATGCACTCCTCCTCATGTTCCTTGAGAGTTGGGTGGACAGCTGTGATAACAGTGAGTATCTTAAATTACTAAAAAATAGTTCAAATTGTTCTGCTGAGCCTGTGAGAACCCTGACATGCTGGGGATGGAGGCTGGTGCCATTTCTCATTACAGCTGTGGCATGCTTTTCTCTCGCTGACCTCGAATGGTGGCTAGTGATGAGCTCACAAAACAGAGAGGCTTATATTTGCTTTCCAGAACTTAAAACTACTTCCTGATGTTTTTTTAAATTTTTTTTAATAAAAAAAGAGAAGAAGGGTGTGTAGGGGAGGAGAGGTGACAATATCAAACTCTGTGTCTGCTTTTGGCTAGCTGATGGCTCTGATGTGTCCAAGTACAGCCAAATATGCAGGACAATCTTGGAGCCTGTCAGTCCTTGGAGCTCCTCATTAATTGCTAACATTTGACTTGACTTGTTTTGAGAGAGTAGTTTGCATCAGGTGAGAACAGACTGTGCTAATAAGGAACATGGAAAACTCATGTAAAAAGAGCAGCAAAAGAAGGTTATATTATTTTCCTGACAAGTCATTGTCCTCTTTACTTCCTCCATCAAGAGTATTTTTTTTCTCCCCTTTGTTGTTTTCTTTAAATTTACTAATATTCATTTAGCTTAACTCATTCTTTTTATCAATTCTGGCTTCAAAAACTCCAAAAGAAGTGAGATCATTAATAAAAATCATATTATCTAAGCAGACTATTGCATGAACACGGGTTAATGGGTAGCTGTTACATTATTTGTCTCATGTGAACAGATAAACAATATAGTAATATATTAAGGCTGAAGCTTTAGGAAAGTTCCTGTAACACCATGCTAATTGATAACATATGCGCAAGGGGAACTTGGGAATTGTAGATAGTTTTATAGAACAGTAATTAAAAAAAAAAAAGCCATTGTTCATTACAGCTAGAGGCAAAGTTGGAGTCCTGTGCAAAGCTAGTGGATTTCCATCCAAGTCAACCTTTTTCAAATGCAAGAAATTTAATGGCAGTGGAGTTACCTGGGGATCTTAAGTGCTTCATCCTCTTAGAGTTATGCAGAACTATTGAGCCACTGGAATGTTAATCAATATTGGTATTTTTTAACAGGTAACTATGGTCCCGAGCACTGGGTTACTTCCAGCGAGAAGTGTGGAGGGTCTCACCAGTCTCCCATAGACATCGTAGACCATCAGGCCCATGTTGGAGATGAGTATCAAGAATTACAGCTTGATGGTTTTGACAATGAATCTTCAAACAAGACTTGGATGAAAAACACAGGAAAAACAGGTATGTTCTTTCCTGTTTGTCTCCGTAGCCTGCCTGCAGTGAATTAAAAATTCAAGCCATGTTCCACCCTCCTCTTTCATTGTTCTGTTATTTGGGATTTCCTGCTTGCTTTTTTTTTTTTTAATATAATTTTCCAGCAGCAGCCACCTATCTCTGCCTCTGCATTCCGTGCAAAGCTAGTTCTGCAGATTGATTTTAAGGTTGTTTCTTTTAAGGGCGGTTTGGAGTTGGCTTTTTTTTAGGTTCTCAGTATAAACTAATTCTCTTGGTAGTGAGTTGTTCCTCAGAATAAAAGGCTGTATAAGAGTTTCAAGGTGTAACCTTGAATTATCAGCTTTGGGAGGCTGTAACATCTAATCCAAAAGAATGCTGAGATGCAAGGCTCAGGGGGGAAGGAAATGGGAAGTCTTAGAAATTGGAAGGTTTTAGAGAAGAGAGAGCAATAACTGCTCAAAGTGGTGGGGGCTTACTAATGTGTTTCTGATATGATTATAGCACTGTGTTCTTCACTGAACTGAATCCTCTTCTGTTCTGTCTGTTCTGGCTTTTAGAGAAAAGAACAGTCGGAGTACTGCTTATTTTTACCAAAAGAGTTCACCAAAAGGTCAAGGTTGATTTATATGCAAAGCTGCATGCATTTGATTACTCTTTAATTCTAAAAATGTAAAAAGCAGAAATTATAAGGCCACCCTCTTCATTTGACAAGGTCACATATTTTTAGGGAATTGGATTAAACCACTAATTAATTCAATTTTATTTATTGGAAGTATATTTTTATCTTTATTAACATTCGGCACGCATCTCTGTAGTGCTTTATGTAACATGTCTCTAGTCAGAGGTCTGCTAGCGAAACCCAGGGCATGTACCTGCTCTGGGAGTTTGCAACACAGCTGTGCACACAGCATGACCTCAGATACACCCGCTGCTTCCAGGGGACTTTGGATCTGAGCCACAACCTCCAGTCCAGCAAGTGCTTCAGATCCAGTTCCAGCAATTCAGGATCTTAGCGGGAGTTGAGAGTTACTGCCACTCAGATGAGATGGAATGACAGGCTGTGATTCTGTTTTCTTTCACCACAAAACAAGTCCAGTTAACATAAACCACCACCAAGCATAGCTTGAGGTTTTGATGCATTACTGAGTTTTTTTTCCAGCTTCACTAAGAAATGCTCCCGTTTCTTTGAAATCAGGACTTTGTTGCCCTTTGTAACACATAAGGTTCAGGCAAAGTTGAATGCTATGGAAATTTTGTGCTTAATTAACAGATTTATGTTATGCACCCTGCCCTTTTGGTCACAGAGGGGTATTTTTGTTAACCAGCAATAAATGTAATTAGAAATACCACCCAAAAAAAAGTGATAGTGCTGTTCTAAGAAAGATGCTAATACTATCCTGTATGTGTAATAGGAACGTATTGCTGCACGTGTAATAGGGAACCACGTTGAATCAAAATGTGCTAGCAAATTCTTCAGTCTCCATGCAGTTTGCTTCTGTCTTCTGTGCTGGTTGATTTTAGAACTGCTGCTGTATTTGATTTCCTCACCCATTGTGGTATGGATTTTTGCTGACAAGTTACTGCTTTGCAGAGCAACAGTTACTGTCACTTTTCTTGGTAACTTACAGCCTTTTACTGGTAAAGTGAAGACTCTTTTTGCCTTGCTGTCATCCCTGATTTCTTCTGCTGAGCTCTTAACTCCTCCCTTATTTTGCCAAGTCCACTTCCTTTTCTTGGTTTTCTGACCTTCTGAAGAAACTTGCCTGTGATTAGTTTTTAAGGTGATAAGTAGTAGAACAGCAAACCAAGTAGGTTGTTTTGGCTCGTGGGTAGAGCACAGAGGCAGGTTGTGCCATGAATTGTGATGAATTTTGGCAGCAGAGTCTTGGAGCAGATGGCCATATGAGACCTTCATATTGTGGACTGACAGAGACAGTAAACTAAATATCTGTTTAAGCAACAGTGATGGATGTAGAGGGCATTTCTCAGCAATTAATGACTGGTTAAAAGAGACAGGGGTCCAAGAGAAGGCCAAAGGCCCTTAGTCCTAACGCTCATTAACCGGCAGGAAATGTGTTGCTTAGGTTATTGTTATTGCTATTGGACCTAGTAATTTTTCTTTCTTTAGGATAGAACAATTAGTTATTTTTATGCTCTGAAATGCTGAAAGGTTAAAAAGTTACTGCTCTTTTGATTTGTTCTGCTCTTTCTTGTTTCTCACAGCCCCGACGTATCTGGTAAAGGGCAGACAATGTACAGAAAACAGCATTTCGTTCAGAAAATGGAAATGACTTCATTAAGCCCTGTCTTGACTAGAAATGCTTTTGTGCATGATTACCCTGGCAAAGGCAGTAACGTGGGTTCAATTTCATCACCACAGTAGCTAGTTCCCAAGTGATAAAGATCACTTGGAGAGTATAAGCACATTTCATAGCTGCAGTTGCATTATCTGTTGTCATTTGTGCCACCCTATTATCATTAGCTGGTGTCAGCTGGGCCTGAGGCTGACAAGGCTTCTTCAAGCCCAACCTGCCCTGTGGGAAGAGTTGCCTGTGGGAGCAGTCCCCTCACCAGAATTACCCATGCATTGTTACTTTACCCCTTTTTAGGTCACTGAGAACTTTAAGTACTTTTCCTACTTGATGTGCATCACTCTGACTGGTCCTGACCATCAGAGCCATTCCGTTAAGGCAGAGGAAGAGCTGCTTTGTATCCAGGTGTATGTTTTGCTCTCACAAGGGTGATAGCCATAGAGCTCCATCTGTGATCCTGCAAATGGCATCATGCGATTGTGATTCTGGTGGCTTGTGCACCACCTTCTTTGGTTTTGTAATCTCAATTATATAGTATTTTAAATCAGTGGGCTCTGGGGGTTGATTCATTGCTGTGCATTACTGAAATTATTGGATAAAAGCAGTGGCTCCCAAAGCCTGGTACGATGGTGTTTGATTGTTCCCATCCTGAATGCTAGAGATCAAATGGAAGGGACAGAAGCCCCCAAACCACTGGCAGCAAGGGTAAGATAGGAAGGTGATGGGAGCATGTGTTGTACAGCTCAGCAGTGTAAGAAACACTGTAAAATGAACAATTAGATGAACATTTCAGATTGTACATCCTCCTAATTATCCTTTTAATTATTCATCTAAAACAAGTAAAATGACCCCTGACAGAGCCATAAATGATTTAGGAACTATCAAATATTTATTAGATGCAACTGAATCCCCACAGAGGTTTTTAACAGATGCACACGAATCTGCTTTCCTGTATTGCTTATCTCCTACCATTTTATCTATGGAATTTATAACCAATTGAGTGAGATTTTCAGTATTTAAAATACTGCTGAGCTCATTCAGAATTTTTTTAAAGGAGGAAGAGAGAAGTGGTGCTTTCAGCCTCTTAGGTTTCAGAGATTTGGTGTAGGAAGCCAGTGACCACCAGTAGTACCCTGGCTGACACAGGCAGTAGTATCCTATAACCAGTCTGCAACACCCATCTTTCTACAGGAACACTTGGCTGCAAAGGCTGTGCTGGGAGAACTAGAAATCATGGATAAAAATAACCCTGTGATGTCACGGGCACAACTTAGAAACATCTGAAGATCTCATGCAATTTAACTTTTAGATGGTTTTAACCTAAACAATTTGAGAATTGTCTAAATTGCACAGTTGGACCTGAGATGAGGCTGCTGTAGCCAACTCTAATTGTCCGTACTGATAGAAGGGCAGCCCTGATGCAGCAGAAAGCCTGCCCTCCAGCAGAGCCTGCCACTGATTCACCAGTGGAGGAATAACTTCTATTTCACAACTAACCCTCTTGGTTTTTTTCAGCAGTGAATAAAATCCTCCCTCTTGCATAATAAAATTGGATTTATATTCCCATTGTGATGACACAGTTGGCTTGAGAAGACAGAGAAATCCTTGTGGGTTATGCTGTTCCCATTAAAAAAAAAAAAAAAGAAAGAAATCCTCAAAACCAACCCAAAAACTTTTAATCACAGGATTATGGGCACAGCAAGTTGTGGGCTACAATGGCTTTTTAGAAAAGAATAATTACAGTTCTGTTTTTAAACAACAGCTTTGTAAGGAACGAGAAGAAAGGTTTTCATAAGGAGTAATTTTTAGGAATCGTGCATATTAAAAATGGTAAATGCTAGAAAAGCAGGTAATCTTGTAGTGAGAGCAGAAGACAGAATTTTTTTGAAACCTTGTTTCAGTTCTTGTTTGGACCATAAATGTCCTCTGTAATATGTAACAGCTTCTACCATACAATTTTTCCCTCTGTTTGTGTGTGCTACTTTTATTGTTACATAAATACAAAGGATTTCGAAAATTAAAAGAAAATACAAAGAAAATCCTTTTGACCCTTATTGAGTCACATAATAATAATGCCAGAGTTACTGTAATAAAACCCATTTATTATGGAGGTTATGCCATAAGTGCCCAACAGTGTATACTCATGGTGAAGAAGGCCAGTGGCATCCTGGGATGCATTAGGAAGAGTGTGGCCAGAAGGTAGGGAGGTTCTTCTCCCTCTCTACTCTGTGCTGGTGAGGCCTCCCCTGGAATACCGTGTCCATTGCTGGGCTCCCCAGTTCAAGGACAAGGAACTACTGGGGAGGGTCCAGTGCAGGGCCACTAAGATGATTAAGGGCCTGGAGCACCTACCATATGAGGAAAGGCTGAGAGAGCTGGGTCTGTTTAGCTTGGAGAAAAGGATGCTGAGGGCAGATCTTATCATTGCTTATAAATATCTAAAGGGTGGGTGTCAGGAAGATGGTGCCAGGCTCTTCTCAGTGGTGTCCAGTGACAGGACAAGGGGCAATGGCCATAAACTGGAATACAGGAGGCTCAACCTTAGCATAAGGAAATACTTCTTCACTGTGAGGGTGATAGAGCACTGGAGAAGGCTGCCCAGAGAGGTTATGGAGTCTCCTCCTCTAGAGACTTTCAAAAGTCACCTGGGCTTGTTTCTGTGTGATCTACTCTAAGCAATCCTGCTGTGGCGCAGGGGCGTTGCACTCAATGATCTTTAGAGGTCCCTTCCAACCCCTACTGTTGTGTGAGGTTGTCTCATGAGTGGGTCCTAAAAACGTTACCATCACTCTCCTCATGTTACAGAAAGGAGGAGCAGTGAGGCTAAGGTAAGTATCCACCAGATCCAGCAGTAGAAGTGGGACAGCACACAGGGGTTTCTCACACACACCTGCACCAAAGTAGTGCAAATCTAACAAGCAGAAGGATCCATTCTTTGCCTAACTTGTGATATGCAGACCTTCGGGAGTTTGTAAGGCCAGGGAACGTGGTCAGCCTCTTTTGAACCTCATTAAACAGGTTTTAGTGGAGTTTGCCATTTAAATTTTAATACAAGTGCAATAAGAAGGGCAAAAAGTCCTTGAGAAATTTGGACTTTGAGATTTTCTGTAGTCCACGTAACTTCATAATCACTTCCATAATTAGCAAGCATTACTTGTAGACTTTTTTTTAAACCAATCCCTGTGAAAAGGAAAATGATGACCAGACATTTTATTTGCATTAGAAAAAGTATTCTAATATAATGAGCAAAACCTGGAAATACTTCATAAAAACTGTGCTAAGAACATCTTTCTCCTTGTTCTGTGTGTGCAGTTGCTATCCTGCTGAAGGATGATTATTTTGTCAGTGGTGCCGGGTTGCCGGGCAGATTCAAGGCAGAGAAAGTGGAGTTTCACTGGGGTCAAAGCAACGGATCAGCTGGCTCTGAGCACAGCATCAATGGCAAGAGGTTCCCCGTTGAGGTGAGTGGAAAGACATATGCTTATGTTCTCAAAAAAAAAAAATAAAAAAAATCAGAATGTATTGCTGTAGTGTGAGAGGACTGTGAAATAGGGCAATGTTTCCTTCAGTGAACATATCACTTTCAAGGCCCTTCCGGCCCTCGCAGCACTCTATCTATCATCTCTTATGTGCTTTTGCAATGTCAGCTCTGAGCTCGGCTTTGCTAGCGTTGCCAGCTCTCATGTCCCATGGGTTAAGTTGCAAACAGCCACTTTTCTTATTTCTCCCATAAGCTTTTCATGTGCAGGAGGATCTCCTTGCAAATATCCGCAAAGTGATCTCGTCCTGCAAATTTTTTCCTTTCCTGTGACGCTTACAAACAAATAGCAGCAGTTTGGGCGCCATCATGCTGAGACTGCTGTCCTTGACTGATATTGCTTCCTTGCACAGGTACAGGCCCCTCTCTACCTGTATTCAGCTGTGGTCTCTTGCCTTGTACTAAGAGGACATCTACATACATCTGTGTGCAAACACACAGACCTGTGCCTTTCTCTGCTGGTGCAGGAGCCAGCTGGACCTGAGCCAGCCCTGCTCTGACAGCCACCCAGCTATCAGAGCAGACCACCGGGCCGCAGCAGGAGCAAGGTCTCAGCTCGGGCACAGCACCCTGTGAACGTGGCCGCATTCAGAGCACAGGGCTGAGGGACTGTCTGCAGCTGACCTCAAGCCCCTGCCTTTAGATGGGAGGGTCCCTGTGTCATGGACTGCTTTGGAGTGTGGTGCGGTTGGGTCTTGGCTTGTGACTGATAGCTCTAGGTCACTCTGTTATCAGTGCAATGTTTTCTGTGTCAATAGAGTTTGTTGATACTTTTCACTGTATAGTCAAGGCTTTTCGTGGTGAGATAAAACAGATGGTATCTGAGGTTACCCTTTCCTGTTGGTAAGGAGATAAGCACTTTCAGAGCGTGGCATGTGCATGTGAGCAGGTTATAGGGAGCTGCTCTTGCCCAGGAAAGCTCATGTGTGGGCATAAATGATTCTCTTGTTAACAGGGTCTTGTAGGAGCTTGATTCAACCCCCAGCTTGCCATAATTTGTCACATGTGGCTTTAGCCAATTCATATTTTTCAGGACGTGGGAAGGGACTTCAGAGCACAAAGGGAGATTGTAACAGACTCTGGTGTATGACCAAAACCTCTAATTTTCACCTCCCTGCTCCAACAGCACCATCACACAAGAATTAGAAATTATTTTTTGTCTCCCAATTCTGAACCTGTACATTGAAGCAGAAATTTTTTATTAGCTTTTTAAATGAGCTTTTCCAACAGCTTCTGGCTGATGTAGCTGTGATTTCACACGAGGGACCACATCTGAACACATGGAATAAAGGCCCAAACACTGTCATGCTGCTCTGTCTCAGTTGGCAATACTGGTATTTGTAAACCTATTTCTGGGTGAAAGAAGGAACACTCAGGAAGTCTGCAGAGCCAGTCAACTCCTCTTTTGAAATTTCAGGCAGCAGAGATAATAAAGGAGCCTGGGACTTCCTGTGTCGGAAGGAGTATTTTCACTTCACAAACTCTTTCTTATGGTATCAGGGCTATTTGTTGCTGGCTTGATGAATGGAAGCTATCTTACTTTGGAAATAAGAGATAATGTTCCTTGCTTAAATATTTTTCATTTGATTTTCAAATGTTTGGAATACTTTTTTTCTTTTTAAATTTAAAATTGGGGAAAAAAAAGTAGACTGCCTTTCAGAATTTAGGTCACTTGTTTATGAATGCTGTGCAAAATAAATTGCTGCACCAGATAGGTTTAGTGTTAATCCTAATAATGAAAATGTCATTTTCCAAGTGATTTGTATTCATTGCAATGACATGAACCTCTGTTCTGTGCCCTTCCTGGCTATGACGGCATTAACAGAATCCCCACAACCTTTCCTTTTTACTGCTTTGTAAAGGAAGAGCAGTTTCCAAACCAAGCCTGTCCCTGTCATGATGCTATCTACCTCCTACCCAAGATTCCCAGCTTTCAGTCGTGTGCTGAAAGGGCCAATAGGTCTAAGGTGATGAAAGAGAGTCCTTCTTGCCGATACATGCAAAACCAATCCTCATGGTTGGGATTAGACCTCTCAAACAGTAGATGTACATGTATGCATGGTGAAGATTTAATTTGTAATGCTAATTGTAGTTCAGCTTGCAACTCTCTGATGCAATCCTAATTGCCTGATTCTGGGAGGTCTGTGCCAGAAATGCTGTATTTCATTTGAGAACTGGCATTTCTAGGAAGGCTGTAGAAAGGAAAAAAAAAATAAATCCTATTCTACAGAAAGCAAAGCTCAAATCTGATTATTTTGAGCCTCTGGTTGCAGGTAAAACTTTGAAGGCACACACAGGTATTGACGTTCCAGGTCTGCAGCAGCAGCTACAGTGGTGACACAGCTGAAGGGAAACATTTTCTAATTGTACAACCAGATGTGGACTATGCAAAATCCATTAGTTCCAAAGCACATCCCAGGGGAGTGCAGATAGATCAGCTTCATCCATAGACTATGCTCTGTGCACATGAAGTTTAGATGTTTTTTCCTCTGGGAAACAAAGTGCTTGCTGGTAGTCTTTTTTTCTTGAAGAGGATGCAGAAACTAATTAGAAATGTCATATATAATACAGAGCATTATTGTTTGACCATGTTGTTTGGTTTTTATTATTACAACTAATGTGTCAGATGGTAGGGCTGTCTGCGTTAATTGGTTTCCTTCATTGAAGCCCATCTGGATCATATTTTTTTGTGATTTATATGTTAAATTAGTTGGTAAGATATATGAGAACATCCTTTTGTTTCCTGCTTTAAAGGCATGTTGGATCAAAGGCATATTATCTTGCAGTACTTTTATGCATATGTAACATACTGTGATTCCTTTTCAAACCATGGCATATGTAATGGTATTCTTTCATTATGTGGTCCTGATTGCTTATTTATTGATTAGATTTTCCTTGGTGATACTTGAGCCCTGTAAAGCCATTATAAGCTTGGTGGTCTCTGAAAGAGCATTCATGAATGGAGATGTGCATGTACTTCAAATTTTTATCCAGAATCAGGTTCTGCTTTGATACCAGGCCTGGTCATCATTGGTCTCAAGTTTCTTTTTACCTCCTTCTTGCCATTTTAACACCATCATCTGGGGGAAGCCAGGGAGGAGTGCTGTGATGCTGAAGATTAAAGCGATACCATTAGTGTACTGTTGTGTGAGCGGAGCACGAATCCTAATGAGGATGTGGGCTCTGTGCCAGCTTAGAAAAAGTCTCTCTCCATTTTTCTTCAAGTTAAGAAAAGTTTTTTAACATGGCATTCTCTAAATTTTAATGAATTGCTGACTCTTTTGTATTTTTTTTATTGTTCTTCTCTGCTATAATTACGCAGTCCTTTCTTTTTCTTTCTGAAGTCGAAGCAGTATAAATGAAAATGCAAACGCTAGAAACCATTTAAATGTCGAAGTGACAAAATTAAAATAAAGATGATGAGCTTCCCTCAGGCCAGGAGAGAACCCAGGTTCCCCTCATTAAAGCCAGGAGGAGTAATTGCAGCACTTTAATCTCCAGTGTCAGCACAGTGGTTACCAGTCCTGCCTGCGCAGTGCTCGCAGAAGGCAGGGCACACCGTGCGGGCTGCCTGGTAGGAGTGAAACCCGGCACTCGGTGTGTTGCAGGCACGCAAACAGCTGACGTGGCAGTGCTATGCTGGCAGAGTTTGGTACCACCATCCCAGCACAACTGTGAATTTTTTTTATTTCTTTTTTGTGAGCTTCGTCATACTCATTTTTATGCAAAATGCTGATTATTTCTGTGAAGAGCAGAAATCAGAAGAGTGATTTTAATCATGACTGTGTTAATTTGATGTGAGATTTGGCTGTTTATGAGCTTTCTCTTTAATGGCGCTAATTGTCAGTTATAATGTGAACACCATTATACAGTAATATACAGTAATTTATTTAGTAAATGAGAATCTTATTCCAAGGACCATACTGCAATATGCCATAGAGACCTCATCCCTTTAATCTTACATGAACAAACTTGCACTGTCTAGGCCAAATTGGTAATAGGAACATCAACTTGGTTTCTGAAATAGCTAAGTGATTTTGTACCTACAAGTGCCAGCATGCATGTTTTTGGAGATCTTGAGATGTTCTCCTTTTAAAAATTAGGAGAAAAAAAAAAATCCAAGCAAAACCCTACAAACCATCCCAGCAGAAAATGAAGATGTAACACCCTTTCATGGTGATTAATGAGCTTTTACATTACATTGATAGATTCATTTCACTAAATTATTACTACAAAACAATCATTTGCATTAACAATTCTTGCTCTTCTTTAAGTAAGTTTCTTAGAAGACTTTCCAGGTTCTAATGGTGTCTTTGTTCTTGCTGCTACTTTGATTTTTTTTCCCCCCCTTTGAATTTGCATACTAACTTCAGCATAGAGTAGATCTATAGCTAGTTGCTCTAATCTGAATGCTCAGATCTCTTTGCCAAAGTTTATCACTGTGTGCTACTCTACCTCTTATTATATTCCTTAAGTTCTGATGTTTTACATGATCACAGGCAGAAGACAATCAGTGTCATTAATTTAGGAGAAATATGTGGTATTCTGTGTACAAAACCCTTTATTGAATAATTTGAGACAGGTTAATGTTTTTTGTTTTGTTTTGTTTTATCCTGAATGTTAAGTCTTTCTGTCACTCTTGGAGTCATCTACAGTATATGTCCAGCCTTTTGTCCACCTGTCAAGGGCAGGCGATATTTACTTTATAGTGTTAGAATTGGGGCCTTTTCTATTCTTTAGTTTTATACTCTTGGTGCATTTTCAAGTCTGTTTACATTTAAGCACCCTTTTTGACATGAAAAGATGACTGTATCACAGTAAGCTTTCTTGATATGCCATTGAGAAGTATCACCCTATATTGCTATGTTGCAGCTGGGTTTATTATTTCTGGGATCCAGCATATCTGGTAATTGTAATTTTGCAAAGACCTCCGATGTGGACTTCAAGCACAAGTAAAGACTAATTGTGAAACAGGGAGCCAGCATTCATTTTATTTCCTTATATTTCATTTACTAGTTGCTCTTCAAATTTTCTTGCCTCCATCTGGCAGGATGTAGCAAAGTAGAAGTCAATAAATGATGGAGGGGCCTAAAGAGGACCACTGGGAATATATCCACAGTGAGAGATTTTGACTGTCTGAAGTCATTTTACTCTAATATTCTCTCCAAGGACCAAACCCACACTTATAGGGAAGTACTTCGAGCTCCCAATGACTTTGATAGGGGATGTGCTGGTGAAACTCTGAATGAGGAATTGGCATCATACTCATTCTGTCTGTGCTGTAGAGTGTCTAGGGAATTTAGTATGCACTGCTTATGCCATCTGCATCTCTTACAGCACCTCTGGCTTAATCATCCAGACAGGGAGATGACTTGGGGATTTTCACATTTAACTTTTCCTTCCCACCCCCCCACCCCCCAACTGTGACATGCACCATGTTTTTTTTTCTGCCTGTTTTCTTAGTGTTCTGTCTCCCATTTTCCCACAGTCTTAGAGTGTGCAGATAACCATAAAATATTCTCAATTTAAAACCAAGATGCTAAAATTCCAAATCTGCCTCTGTCTTATCTCCAGTAAAGTAAGCTTTTACTTCAGGAGTCTCCAGAATTGGTTCTTAAAACTTGTTCATGTTTCTCAATGGCAGAAAATCCACATGTCATAATCTTAAAACATAAAATGAATGGATATATGGACCATATGGCTAAGCTTCCATCATGTTGCACTGTAAAGACTGTAAGCAGTGCAAGTTAAACATCATCTTATAGCTGTCTGGTTTACTGTTTTATTTTCCTTAGTGTAGCTGATACACTGTCTCCTCGCAGTTGTCTTTAGTGCCTCCCATATACTGACAAGAGAATCAGTTGAGACTTTAATTAATGACTTTATTGTAATCAAGGTTCCATTTTAGTGCAGAATGCTTCATCTTGTGGTAGTGAAATATTTAGTCTCCATCTGGCTGATCTTTTCTGTGAATGCCCTGTGATAATTAAGAAGAAACACGAGAGGATGGTCTGAAATTAAAATATGTTTAGTGGAGGGGTTAGCATATCTTGGGACTGTTCGTGTAGAGACCCAGACAAAATTTAGGGATTTAACAGCAGTTTGGTTTTATGGCAGCATCTTCCCGCTGCCAGCCAGGCCCCAGTAGTTTCTAGACCGAGTTGCAAATGTTACAACACATCCAGGGTTTTATTTTGAAATAACTATCCAGTAACACGAACCAGATATAACTCTTCACGCTGGGCAGGAATGTCCTGCTTTCCACAAAGTATTTCCACTGACTTATTGAAAAGGTCAGAGACAGTAACACTACACTGCAATTACAGTATGTTAATAATGAGCTAAGAGTTGTACATTCCTCTTAACATAAATCCCTGATTTTCTACATGATTAATGGGAATTGGGAAAGACTGACAAGGAGAAGGAGGATCAGATGGGGTGAAAATAAGAGATAAGAGGCTGACAGCCAGCTCTTGTTGTAAAGGAGAGTTATTTTGAATAGGAGAAAAAAATCAATACAGAGGTTGGAGAATTTGACAGAGTTATAAGAACTACTTTAATGAAAGGTAGCAGATTCAATATGATTGTAACTTGAAATGTGGGATCGTCTGAGTTAGAAAAATGGGACTGTCTTTCCCCAGCTGTAAAGGTGAACTTTACTTGCTGAGCTTACTGGGAACTTAGGCCACTGGATTTCCTGGCATTCACTCTGGGAACTCAATGTGGCAAGAAGTGGGGGGGGGAAACACTATATGTATGGGAGCTTGCTAAGTTCCGTTTTTCTGGAATAGCTAGTTGATCATGGGAGGAGAAGGAAGAGGATAGCAGGTGATAGCTATTTCTGCTGCTGTGTTAGGTAACTACCGTGCTAGAATATCTGTCAGACTTCTGCAAGATAAAATGTTTCATTATGAGGAGGTGACTTCATTTGGTCCTAGATGTAAGGAATGGGCTAGGACTTTATAGGCTTGAAGGGTCTTCTAGCAGGAGCTCTTCTTTGACATATCCACATCAGCTTCCTTCCCCCAGCAGTGGTGCAAGTGACCGCAGGTGGGGAGGCTGTGCATGGAGGCTTTCTAACCCAGGCTGGAGGTGAAGAATCAACTGAACCTCAGCACTTCTCTGGGCAAATACATCTTGGACAGAAGCACCACATCATTTAGCAGGGCTAGATATGGGGCCTTCAGTAACGCTGCAGAAAGAAACTTACTCCTACAGCTATTAGAGAGCTTTTTATTGCTCTTAGGGGAAATGGAGACCTCAG
Organism: Chloroceryle aenea; assembly: GCA_013399075.1. Classification (NCBI taxonomy): domain Eukaryota; kingdom Metazoa; phylum Chordata; class Aves; order Coraciiformes; family Cerylidae; genus Chloroceryle; species Chloroceryle aenea. Next base: position 408,204 of record VWZY01004812.1, read on the forward strand.
TCAACACTGCAAAGGGGGAAACAATTTTTCCAAAAATGTTCATAGATTTTTAAATTTGGGAACTTATTCAAAGGAAAGTCAAATGCACAGCCTTGAAGTGCATGAGGCTTACAGAGAGGTGAGCTGCAGATCAGTCAGATGTCCCTGGCCTGCAGGTGCACCAAGTGTGCAGGTCAGGTGTGTTTGCATGCTATACAGTGCTGAGTTGGTTCTTCACAAGGGTCCTGGAACACTGGCTAAAAACATGTGCGATTTGATAAGTGCTTAGCACCTCCTCTTTCCATCAGGCAAGTCTGTCAGTCCTGGGACTTTGGGATATCTTCCCCTGGAGATGTATGACCCTTCATCGTTATTCCAGTAGGCACTCTGGAAATAACAAAGATAGATAACATTTGGCAAAAAGATAAAAGAAGCATTGCACAAATGTGTTAAGTAGTGATAATGTTTCTTTGGCACACAAAAAATCAAAACAAAACCTTAATGTGGTTAATGGGCTTGCTGGTAGCTTCTTGGCCAGTATTTCCCATGGAAGTCATTTCACGGGGTCTCAAACAGTGGGAATAGATTTCACCAATGTTAATCATGATTTAAGGCAGCAAGCAGGAAATTATTTAAATTGTCTATTATACTGGTGCTCTACTGATGGCATTTTTATTTTTTGGTTGTTTTTTTTCTTTCCTGAAGAATTCTAAACAGTTGCTATAATTTCATGCCAAGCGAATAAATTACATCAGACATGTTTTTTGCAGTTAGAAAACTTTGTACATTTTATTCAGGTTTTACTTTTTTTTCCCCCCTGTTTTATCACATGTTAAAGAACTGTTTTCTAAAGTATGATGACCAAAAGCTTGTGTAATCCAGAAAAGATGATGTGTCTTGCTGTCTTGTTATTCATATCTCCAAAAAGATTTTCATTAAAATTGATTTTATAATGCAGGTCATCAAAAGGCTTTTTAATTCTAGGGGGACACGAGCTGTGGAATGTGTTCACTGTGGGCTGTGCTGATCAGTGGTATCATATTTACGTTCTTGCCCTCCCACATGAATTCTTCTGCCGTCTCTTATTCTGAGTTTAAAAGCTCTTTGCGGCAAAGAGTGTTTCTTTGCTAGGTTTGTGCAGTGCCTGCCCCGGTGGAATTCCTGCTCTGGGATACAACAGTGCTGCTGCTGCCATAACCGCAGGCTTTGCAGGGATGAATTGCTTTGTTTTTTACTATGATAAAGCTTCACATGATGTAAGAGATCAGGCAGCAATCTGAGTGTAGTCCGTGTTATTTCCCCAGTTCACAGGCATTATATTTCCAGACAGGATGGGAAGGTTAACTAAAGTTGAAAAAGGACCTAAAACACAGCAAGAGTTTACTGTCTGGTAGAAATGAAATAACAATCAAGTGCTTGAAAACGAGAGAGAAAGGTATGTGTTTGCTCATGCTTTGAGACACACAGCACTCCACTTCCTGTCAAGAAAAAACAATTTGGAGAAAATAGTTGATCCTTGAATATGTTTTTCCCATCTTGCTCCCTATTTTTCAACCCAGCTTAATAAGCAAAATTCTATATTCTCTAAGTAACAGGGTTTTTCAGTACATACCTCAGGAAGAGGCTAATGTCCTGTACCATCACTATCCCATCTACGCTGGCTGTCCCCAAAGAGGGCTTTCCTTTATCCTCTGGCTTCAGAGAGGAGTCAAAGGAGGCTCCTATTTCCAGGAAATCATAGCCCCTTCTCTTTCCTGCCTGCAGCTGCCTCCAGCACACTCGCTGCCTGGGCAGGAAAGCCTTTGTTATCATATCCCTCAACGAGGGCTTGGGTGTCATAGTCCATTGACTGCTCAGGGGAATTTTTTTATTTATTTGTTTGTTTGTTTGTTAAACTTAGCTTCGGAGCTACACGTGTAAGAAATGCAAATTTTTGGCTTCCCACCAGAATTAGAAATGGCAGTACCAGGTGGGAAAGAGCTTTTCCCCCTCAACAGTTTGTTAATAGTTTATTCAAGCGCAGAAAATGTCACCTGATCTGCCAAAAGAGGTTTAGCTTTTCCAGAGAGGACTCTTAATTGTCCAAGAAAAGACAACTTCACGTGTCTTCCTAGTAAGTTAAGGATGAATCATTCTTCTCTGGGACTGGGGGCAAATTTGATTTTTGAAAAGACTCTCAGACACAAAATAAGGAACCTTGCTTACCCCAGGCAGCAAATGTAACTTGAGAACTAAAAACATGCATTAGTCCAAGATCTATCAGATGTTTGTTATGGAAGGGAGAGATCTCTGGGTTGTGATCGTGCCTGGCATGGATTCAATTTCTTGAATTTTGTAATTTTTTTCTATATAGAGATTTCTTTATAGAGATTTTACCAACCTTCTGTGTTTTGAAGGTCAAGCCTGCAACACCACTTGCTTTCTCTTTACCTTAACCAGTTTGCTGTAAAGGTAGTTTTAATTGATTTTTATCCCTGCATTCCTTCAGGGTAGCAGTTCCTACAACTAAGAGAACAAATTCAGTGCATGCATGCAGCACTCTAGGATTTTCAGAGTAGCAGATTTAACTTTTTAAAATGCAAAAGTGCCCACAGATGAGTAGCCAAAATTACAGAATTCATCTGAAAAGAGGAGGAAACCTCCTGAGTTTCTCCTCACCCTTGGTTGAGCAGGAAATTCTGTTCTTCTTTCTCTGAGGTCTAGATACTCTTAGGGCAGGCTAGTGCTCTTGAGGAGAAGGTGACTTGCTGAGTGACACATTTCATTTTATAGTGGCATATAGCAGGCAGGACCATAATATCCCTTAAGAAAAAGAAATGTCATTGCATCCAGCTGAAAATAGGAGATTGGAGATAACAGGAGGGGTTTAAAAAAAAGATTGATTTGAAATTCTTTGCTTGAGAGGTCTCATTCTGTTTGAGAGGCAGGAATGTGAGTGCTCACTTAATGAGCTGCATTCAAAAGATGAAATTTCAAGAGAGTAAAAGTTAAACGCATTATTTCCCAAACATAAATGGAGTCACCCATCCTCAAATTCATAGTCATGTCTTTCTCATCTTTCTCTTTTCCTCATCTAATTTTCCCCATACTTCCTAATTAAGTAGGAAAAAAAATAAGGGGCCTTTGCTTCCAGGAAGTGCCCAAAGTAGGCACCTTCAATCATACCAGTCATTGATGTTAAACCACATGCTGTTTACTAAGTAATGCTGAAAGCTACATGCTGTTATTGCTGGCATACCATTTATGAAAGGCCTGTTAGCCCTCCCACTGAACCATATGGTGATTTATCAGCCAATTTAGTAGTACCAAGACCCACATTGGTCAAAACTAGAAGTGGATATTCCTTATGTTGCCTCTGATAAAATGTTCCTGCTCCATTTGTGGCATAGCAGATATGTGTGCTGAGCTGTGTGTCCCTTACCAGACATAACCTGGAAGGGAGTTGCTGTTTATCCAGAGTACAGGATTATGGTTTTACAAATCAGTCTTTCAAGAAACTGAAAACAGCAGTATCTGGATGCTTGCAACTTAAACACCTTTGTGTTGGTCCACTTTAAAGAAAAGAAATATGAAATATATGTGAAACATGTGAAAGCTCAAGTGCAGGTCTCAGCTGAGGAGTTTGAAGTGAGGCCATGTAAGAGGAAGTTAATGTGTTCTGTAGAAGAAAAGCAAGCTTTTGTTTCAAAGAAAGCTTCCTAGCATTTTGGCCTGCGTAATGTCTGAGGTAGCAAAACATCTGCATGTGATCTCTGATACAATAGTGCTGCATTATTAGTAGATTTCAGATGTTTTCCCACTGCGATCAAGTAAGATAGAAGTAGAAAACTTTTTGGTAACACTGCAAGGAATAATTTGTCAGCAATCAGAAGCTGAAACTGGAAAAGGGCAGTAGGACAGAAATAATTAGTAAGGATAAATTTCAGGCTTTGACAACCTGATGTGTCTTTCTATCAGTGAATGCATTCACCTGACACACAGAGATAACCATCTGATAATAGCACTCATAAGATCAATGCATCAATACTTTTTCCTTGAAACAGTATTTAAAGTCTGTTCTTAAGTTCATTTCTTCTGTAAAGTTATAGCAATCTGGGATTTGAGATAATGCATTCATTGCAGTCTTATCAGCCCCTCTTCATTTACTGTATTCTAATGCATCTACTGTGATTGCTGAAGGAGGATACTCAGTGAGCTTAATCTGCTTATGCTTTCAAAAGAAAGGGTGCTCAAAAGATTAAAATGGGGCCTCATGCAGAACTGGTCTGAGAGTTTGCAGTGCTTACAATGGCAAGGCATTTTGTGCAAGAGGTACTTTGAACGTTAAGTTCCCATGGTGCTGGCTCTGAAGACCTGATGTAGAGGAGGGAGAACACGGCTAAGATTTTGATTTTGTAGACTGAGATTCTGCCCAGGCTCTTGCATGGCTAATAATGCCAAAATGTCAATGTGTTAAACCTAATGCCTCTTCCTTCTATTTATGTATCTTACTGGTCCACATCCCTTTGCATTGTAGGGAATTATTAGTGGGATTCTGATGCACGCCCCAGGACAAAAAAATTGTATGTGCATTCCTGAAATAATGCTCATGTAGATAAGTAACTTGTATGTAAGTATGGTGAGAGATAGATCGGTTTCCTCTGTATAGACTCACCAGTGAAAAGTTAATTTTTAATGAGTGCTGCCATGAAGGAGAGGATCTATAGAGCAGGGCAATATTGTTTACGTGATAGCACCATGCATATGTTCTGTCTGTAGCAAGGGAGAATTTCCTCTTGAAAAAGATCTATTTATCTAACAGCACCAACAACAAAGAAATCCTTTTTCTGATAAAGACCAGAAAGATCAGTTGCTGCCCTCTGAGTACCAAGGAGGAATTATTTATACCTCTATATCTAGGTATCGGTGGATGCTTTGCTGCGGCAGCCTGAGGGGCCGGTCCCATCCCCACCGCACCACTGCTGGCCTCACTGTGGGTGGAAAGTTCAGCGCTTTCAAAACCAGAGGGTTTTGTTCGTTTTAAGCAGATTATGGTGTGAAAGATGGAAGAGGAGATCAGAACTGGCAGGAAGCTGTGATTTGAATAGGACCTTCAATTTGACACATGTTATGTCCTTAAGAGAGGAGTCGGTGCCTGGTTTTTGTTGACAGGTGTGGCAACGGCCTTGAGGGATGATGGGCACTTCAGTGAATTGCTAAATTGATTTGATAATCAAGTAAGTGAGTTTGCTAAGAGCAGGTACTACGAGCATTCTTTGGAGCTTGGTTAACACAGTGACAGCTTGTTTTAAATGTACTAGGAGGCTTTATTTTTCCTTCTCTTTTCCCAGCAAGAACTCTACACAGAGTTACTGCCAAATAAAAGACGACATTTCTCCTATTTGTCTGTAAAACTAACCTGAAGATGACCAGCCCTTACTTTTACAAAGGAGCTGCTGTCACAGGTTAAACTCCCTCCATTTTCTCCAGCTATGCCCAGATAGCAGTGATTGTCACTGCCAGGTCTGTAATGTTTATGTTCCCACCATGGGGCTATAGTGTTTCATCACTGTTGCCCTCTCTAGGTGGAGAGCATTGGGGTCACAGGCAGACTTTGATTTGCCAGGAGCCTTTATTATAACTGCCCTGCTCCAGTTTCCAGCTGCTCTTTCCCTGCTGGTCCTGTAGCCTCTGGACTTTCCCCTCCACTTGGGTCACAAAGCAATGGTTTTTCCTTTCCCTGGTGGCCCAGATGATGGGCGCTGCAGCACAAACCCTGAGCTGTCAGGGTGGGAAAGGCAAGCAGGCAATGTGGTCCCGGGTGACAGACAGCTGTGGCTGAAGGTGATAGCCCTCAGGTGTGTTTGTGTCACCTTTAGGCCATTTGTGTGGCTCCTGGTTGGACTTGCAGTTATCTCCTCAGTAGCCCTGCTATTTACTGTGAAAACTTGACATAGGACAAGTCTGTCAAATTAAAACACACTGCTTCCAGCACCTGGCAGGCTTATTAGAGTTTATGCTGGTTTATGTTGGAGCTATTCAGAAGGGGGATTTTGCTTCAGGCATTTCTGAAAGGTGATACAGTTTGTGAAAGTTTAATATGTATTTATCTTCTGGTTTTCCAGCAATGTCTGTATTTGCTTAGGTTCAGATTAGAAGCGTTTGTGTTCTAGGTAACTCACTTGCCCAACTATTACAAATAAGAATTTTCTTTTTTTTTCTTCACATATATTTATAATTGTCCTCAGCTCTGAAGACATAAATTGAAATTGTGTCCTTCATACCATGATGCTCAAACGATTTCCTTTTCAACAAAGAGTACGTAATAAAGGTTAAAAATTATTTTTGCAATCCATGCATTTAAGTATACATTACTATCTGTTTTAAGGAAGGATAATCAATGTAAAAAATGATACTTCCGTGTATTCCTAATAGGTCACTGTGTAAATATCCATAATGGAATCGATCCCTTAGGTTATGGCAACCATTAGTACAGAAAGGGGTTTCACAATTAATGTATCAGACATTTTCCTTTCATACTTACACGCAAAATGATTATTTATTGATTATTTTCAATCCAGGTTAATGATGTTGAAGAGGTTTCAATATCTCAATTTAAAGTACTTAAAGTGCAGTTCAAACAGAAATATCCCTTTCAAGAAGTTTTGATAATATCTGATAAGTGATTTTGCTCTACATTCTGTCTCATATATACATATATATTATATGCAAATTAAGAATGTTTGTGCACCTAGAAAGTCTTGGTTCCACATTCAGTGTCAGCCTGGAGTGGTAATTTTTACTGATTATAGTTTTGTATTTCTGTGAGCTGCAGGATATTGCTATAGCCGAGCACTCGGATGCTCACCCTCCTCAAGGAACGTGTGACTCATTGGGGTTAAGGGAATTGTGCACACAACTGTGCCACAGCTGGACAGAAGATTTGTTTCCACGAGTTCACTAATGGATTCAGTTATTCCCATTAGATATATCCATATAAACATGGGCATCCTTATCTCAGGTAACCATCTGAGAGAGTGGGAGCAGAAATGCATTGAGCGAATGCGGGCAAAAAGCTGGCCAGGCTCCATGGTTGCACCCCTCAGTGTGAGTATATAATGATAGCCAGGAATAGGCCATGACTAAAGGAAATATAATTGTGAGGAAGGAAAACTATTGCATTTCATCCTAGTTCATCAGAAAAGGTTCTCAAGCTGTCAGCTGAACTGTTTTTCTTTATCTGTCAGCTTTTGGGTCAGGAAAACTGATTATACTTTTACTGTTACCTACTCTTTTGTCTTTAGCTAATTGCTGCCTAGAGCTGTTTAACGCTATGCACGTGAAAAGCACATCCAAACCCAAACTGTATGCTAGAAGACTTGTTTGATTGTCAGAGATCATTTTGCACATGTAGAGCTCTTTGGCAAAATTAATGAGCAGTGGGAAGAACATTAAAAATAGTGTATGAGTGACTTAGGATCCTGTATCCCATTTGTAAAGTGACTTGACACGTGGCTCAGAATACATTCAGGTCAATACATGGTGATTTCCTCAGTTCCTGAAAGTCAAGCCCACGAGCATCAAAACAACTGTTAGTCTAGACAGAGCTTGATCTCACCTTCTGGCGCCATGAACCCTTTTGGTATGCATTTGTGTTCATAGCTCTCCTGTGCAAAGAAGTGTCTAAAAAGAGGGAAAAAAAAATCTCCCAGGCAACCTCTCCCACCACAGAGTTCTATTTTTTTATTAAAAGTGGAGGACATTTTCTTTATCTGATATGCAACCCAAAGAAACTGAGGTCCAGAAATAAATACAATTCAAAAGGGCATTAAGCTGACTTGTTTCCTCTGCTTCATTACATATACAAGCAGGAGGTGGAGCACTCTGTAACAGCTTGGTGAGATGTTGACCTTGGAAATGGAGGAGCAGGTATAGTGCAAATTCACCTGTCCTTTCATAGGCAGAGGTGGCATTTGAAGGCTGCTGGCATGTGCTGCAATGACTGCTTCATATAAGCGCTGAGCCTATAAGGCTGACATCTGCTTTTGAATAAAACTCTGTACTTGATGCTCACATCAACCCTCTATGCTGCCTTAACTTCATATTCTTCTTGGAAAAAAAATAAATCTAGTATTTCAGTGTAGGTTTTAGCTCTTTTTTTATTATTATTATTTGTGAGTCTATTAAACATTTTCCTGCTGAAGTGTAGGCCCTTTTTCAGTGAGTTTAAGCATACTGACAGTAGACTGTCTTGCCTTAATTATCTTCTCCAGACCCCTTTAAATTAGTCCCGCAGGGGTCTCTGAACCTCATATTGAAAATGACAGCTTTAATATTTCCTTACTAAATACTTACAGAGTGTTGTCCAGGGATGCTGACTCACGTAAGATTGCCAATTCCCACTGAAAAACAAAAGAACTTGTTTGTAACAGTAATGCATCTGAGGGGATGGGGCACAGTGTGAAAGGAGAATGGCCATGAAATGTGGCCGTGGCTTTGTACATACAACAAGAGGGTGTGGGAGGGGAAAAATCATTTGAAACCATTGAACTCATGCATAAATGTATAGCTTTCAAATAGCTAATTTTTTTATGTCATAAAATAAAACTGGCTGGGACTGGTTCCTTTTTTATAGCCCTGTCATAAATTCTGAAAAATGAGGTTCATAATTTATGGTCTGAAACCACCTTAACTATTGCAATACAAACAGCATCACTGTACTGCAGTTTATTTCTAAAATGCCTCTGGTGACAATATTGCAGTGCCATAATTAACTAATACCAAGATCCTGTTTGTGGCGCTTTGTGCTGCTTTCTCCAGAAATCTGCAGTTAGTATAAATCCTCAGGGTTCAGAAGATGGTGGTGCTTTGGAATAATCTCTCATCACTGTGTCAGTTAAGACAATCAATAATACTCTTTCTGTGTCTCACAGAATCTGTCCCACCACTGGCTGGATTTATAAGAAGGGTGTTATATAGTTTTTATCTGTCTATCTGTGCGTGTCTCTGTGTATGTTAAAAAAAAAAAAATAGTACAGAGGAGAACAGTGTTCATGCTGTCTCCTAATTACTTTGTTTTCTGATATCTCAGCAACATTGATCTTTCAAAATGATCTCTTGCTGGTGGCATCAGTTTTATGTTGGAAAATATTCCTGCAATTCTGGCAATGATAAACTAATTACAGACTATACATTTTTAATGATTTAATCTCTTGTCATATTCCTAGAGAGAAGTGATCCTGATTCCAAACAAATCTCCCATGCGTGAGCAAACACTCATCATGAAATGTATGGTTTTCATTAAACCCTGTTGTTAATACAGGCTTAGGATTGTTTTGTTAAAATGGAGAGAGGTTGGGGAGTAAAAGCATGCTGAAAGATTACTGTAATAATGCTGCAGTAAGCATTTTGAATCACACAGATCTCCCAGCAACATTCCACTGACATGTGCCTCCCATTACAGAGGGCTCTTGACAAACCGTATGTAACACTGGAACCGTGTGTGTCAAAGGGGCGTTTGATGAGTGGCAATTAGAAGAATGCATTTATGTTCCTTATTCTGTGCTAGAAATCCAGGTTTGCATCGCTCACCCCATCTATGTTAGCCTTCAGTTTTAGGAATAATGAGTAGGTGAGCAGTGGGTCAAACAAATGGCTTCAAGTGATGGCCTTTTTATGTGCTGAGATTTCTGCTCTCTGAACCGCTGTTCATGGGTGCAGTTTGTTCCTTGTTGACACTTCTGTCTCACTGCTTGTGTGCTTTAGTGGGGGTCTGCTTAATGTTGCATAAAGGCAAAAGCAATGTGCCTTGGCCTCTGGAGTCTGAGGATGGTGCTGCAATGGGAAAACATAAATGATCATCTTTGCATTTACTGGAGGGACTGGATTTGTAATCCTCATTAGTAGCAGCTCCTATAGCTGCATAACATCCAGAAATGGAAGAGGGACTTAGCTCTCTTGAGAGTGCATATGTAAGAGGTGTTGGAAAGATGACAGGGAAAAACAATTCTTAGAAATTTCTTTTACCTAGGGGAGAAATTTCAAGTAATTTCAGTGAGCTGTAAACATTCCTGCCATTTTGCTTGCTTTCAGAAGCCTCTGCCCCTTTCCCAGCGAGCTGTTTTCTTGTTTTTAATGCCTTCAAACTTCAGGAAGTCTGAAGATAAGAAAAGCATTTAGAGGAGTCATTTAAAGCAAATCTTAGCATATCTGGATCGACTATATGCACACTCACACACTTGGAAGAATTGGAGTCAGCTGCATGCACGTTCCCTTAGCTAATAAAAATCAGGGTCTATAATTGAGAGAAGTGAGTATGTGGAGGGTGAATTAAGGTTCTTGTGAACTTCTTGTGGTTTTCCTGGCACAGTGAGGATGAAACTATTATTATGAACTAGAACTCCAATTTTATTAACGTTCTGAAGTATGGAAGGAAGCAACAAATCTGATTTAAGTGAAGACATTTGTCTTGGCAGTGTGATTTACTCCCGGGTTGTAAATTTGACATGATGGAGACTAAAATGTACTGAAACTTAAATTTCTCCCATATCTCACTCAAAGTCAAATGATTTAAATAGCAAGATATAAGAAATGACATGTATCCTTGGATGCAAATATATTTTTGGTGCTGAAGATTTTAATTTCATGTTGGAGGAAATTAATCAATTTAAGGACTAAACTTTTGGGAAAATAAGGGTCAAAGTTTCAGGGCGTGGTGTGGGGATGCAGCTATAATGAGTGCATCACCATATGCTGCGGTGAAGGTTTCCTGCCTGGTAAGCCTCCTATCCAATGTCCAGTAATGATAAAACAGATATTATCAAAAGTGAAATCTGCTTTGCTGACACAGATCCTGATAATGCTTCTGTCCTGCAGTGCTCACCACACTTCTCTTTGGCACTGTGCCTCCTCTGTCTCCTGTGCTGCAAAAATCTGTTCAGGACTAAAAATTAAAACACATTAAAGGTACACAAGTATTAACAATCCAAAATGGAGCTGGTGTGGGTAACTGAGTTAATGTTGCAGGCGGAAGGCCCCCAACGTGATACAGCACTGAGCATCCTCACTGCTTTCAATCTGGGGGAGAATTTGTTACTGGTTTGTTTTTTTGTTTTTTTTTCTTCTTCTTAGGACCAGCTCAGGTAGGTGGACCAAACCAAAGTACCTTACTCTTCACCATGTTTTTATTCTTCATTGAGTGACAACTTGCACCTTCCTGAGGGTCACCAAGCCCTTGGGATCATTTGCCCCCTGAAGGGGCCCTCTTCTTCCACTGAGAATTAGGGGAATTTATAGGAACTTCACTCCTTGTTTCTACACATGAGAGGTGCCGGTAGTTACAGGCTTTGACTTTCTGGTAATCCGTAGGAAGGCTTTTCTTTTGTCTGATGAATGTGAATTTTACCCAATGGCTATGTGATTGATTTGGCATATCTCTTACTGTCACCTTCATTTCCTGAGTAGTGTCTTTAAAAAATGCCCATATTCTAGAAGAAAAAATCAAAGGATGAGTTTAATTTTTTTTATTATTATTATTATTAGTCTTTAAGATAAACCAGTAACTTTTATGGCCTTGCTTTGTGATTCCATGAAATAGGATTAATTTCTTAGCAGTACTGGACCTGCTCTATCAGTTCAATAAAACTAATGTGGACAATTTCAGTCTATTACTTTTAAATTAACTCAGCCCATACGACTCTTCCTAATACACTGCCACCTTGTGAAAAACAGGGTTGCATTTTATTGATTCATGTGATAGATGAGAATATTAAGTGTTCCCTGGCAAACAGTACCCCAAACAACACGAGGCTCTTAGGCATGCCAGGACTGGGGAACTAATTATGCTGAGATAGAAGAGGTTATTTTACTCATATGTTGTAAAATGGAAAAAAAATATTAAAGTAACTTTATAGCTTAAATAACACACACCACTTCTCCTCCATCCCCACAGCTGAGCTAGTACATTTTGTCTTGCCATATTTTATGTTGGTTTCTCAAAATGCAGTGAATAAGAAAGAAACCAAAGCAGAGAAAACCTCAAGTCAGTGAAAATATAAGGAAATTCAAAGAGGTCCTTGTAACATAACACACCTGATATTTCAGTGTATGTAGTAGCCCTGTTTCCCATAAAGGGAGAGGGGTGAACAGGTATTGCTCCTTCAGAGATCAAATCTTTACAGAAAGATTGCTCGTTAAAATTTCACTCAGTGAAAAATGAAGTTTGAAAAAGCTGGTGTGATGATCCTTTGAGGACATTTTAGAATAATTGTAACAATAATGCATTAAAATGTCACTAAGGGAAATGATTAATTGCAATTGTCTTCATTTTTCTTCACCATTTGCTTGGATTCCTGTCCTTAATTCCTGATATAAAAAATAAAAATAGTAACATCCAGTCCTAGCAGTATATACAAAGTCTTTTATTACTGCAAAGTGACATATGTGAAACTTTGTTACTGACATTCATGGACTTACATGCCTACTACTTCAATTGCTTTATTAATGTTTTGGCTTACAGCATAAAAGCTAAAACACTGAAAACCACTGAAAAATTCTGACCATGGCAGTGACATTTATCATTCTGTAACAGAAAGAGTAGTAGGTTGTTTGCTAGCTGTTGCTTTGCTCCTTCCAAGGCAGAGAAACTAATTTTCAGTTATTTTTCCTCTCAGCTCTTGTCCTCATTTACCAAGGACTAATCCAAGCCAGCACACTGTACAAAAGGAAGATCAGTGGTGGAGGTGACTTTTGTTCTTGAGGCTCTAAAACACAAGCAAAGTGGGAGTAAATGACAGACAGATGTAATAGGAGCAGGAGAAATTGGGAGCGGGAAGTTTATTTTCATGAACTCTTTCCTGTTCTTGGTGGTTAACTCCTCCAGATGATGAGCTTTAAAAGGGGCTTCTGGGCCTTGTATGGGTACATCTTCCTTTGTGCTTTTTTCTTTCTAAAATCTACATGGCATTCAGGATTGAAAATTCATCCCAGTATTTAAAAAAATTAAAAATTGCCTCTGTATTTCATCATAAGAACTAGAGGAGAGGAAAAAAAAATACAGCAACATTACAAATAAGTAAAATAAGTAATCTGCTTGTTGCTTTAGGCATGTTTCTGCTCATTTTAGTTCGTTGTCATTCAGTTTGATTCACTGAACTGATTCAATTTTAATGGTTCACTTATGCATGCAACTACCTGGAAAAAAAGATTAAAAAATGCCCCTAAAGCAAATCTTACCAAGATTTTGGTCAAAAAAAGGATCATAAATAAGCAGAAGTAAGAGCAAAAGCTAAAACAATATGGCACACGTCGAGTGAAAAGAAAGTACAATATGTGAACTGAGAGCAGAAAACAAACATGAACTACAAAATAGAAGTTAAAAAATAGTACCTAAGGTAAAAAAAAATCAAATTCAATATGTTTTACAATTACACAGGAGAATGAGTTTCTTCAACCTTTAGATTCTTTCTTTATTCAGTTAATTTAAAGACAACAAGGCTGGAAGGGTATCTCTTCAAAGGCACCAGCAGTTTCTTTAGAGCCCTTGCTGAATGCTGAAAAATTTAGCAAGGGGGAAAATTGCATATACTAAGAATATAACATGATGAATATGTTGTGTCACATACATACCATCTGTGAGTTATTCTGATAGACAGAACAGCTTGGCTGCCAAATCCTAAAGCATGGCTTTGATTAGTGTATACGTTGTAAAATAATGATCTCGGGAACTTTGGGTGAATTAAGGTTTGACCTTGAACTTGTACTTTAAAGATCATACCATTTAGGTCTGGAAGGGTAACTCCCTACTTCAGTAATTAGGTCTTTCTGTAAGGACTGCTGTAGAACTGAAGGTTTCACAAATGAGGCTGCTGGCAGTTACCAAGGAGAGAACAACATCAGGACATAACTCCTAAGAACAGGGATGGTGTGAGTTGTTTTTTTTCCTGGAGACTTCGTGGTAGTTTTAAAACAATATGTGTTGTATCCAGTGCTTGATACTGGGGGAGAGTAATGAGGAAGGCGTTTTTGCAGCCACTCAAGGAGAGGTGGCCTGTGCACAGTAATTTGTTAATTGCACAGCTCTGTAAATCATCTGCTTTTGTGGTGGTCACCACGTTCCCTGATTCTTGGCCCCACTGCAGACACTTACATGATGGGAGGATGGTCAGCATCTCACAGATTTGGTCCTTGCTATTCTGGTTTTTAGCCCTGTTGAAAGTTAATTTCGTATGTTATCATTTACTTAAAGTTGTTAAATGTTAGCCTGGGTTTAAAAAAAAACCTTCATTTTTGTGCAATAACATGATTCAACTGTGATGGCTGCTGCAGTAAATGTCTTATAAAAGAGGTCCCTTCCTGAGCTATAGTGCCCATAAATATTAGCTTTATTTTTATAAGTAGTTGCTTTTTCAGCAGAAGAGTAGCTGTAACCATAAAAATGCTTAATAAGAAATGCTTTCTCAGTCGCTGTTTATATGGTTAAACATTTTAAAAAACCCATTTTGTATTTCCTGAATAGCCCTTAACATTAAATGTAAGTTCTAAGCAATTGTTTTTCTGTGGTTTGGGGATTTTCTGCAAAATGACTCTGAGCATGGGAGGCTTTATTTATTTATATATTTTTATATATTCTTTTGAAACTGCTGAGCATCTCCGAGTGTTAAAGATTTATATTTTGAGAATGAAGAAACTTAAGAGAGGGGCTCCATGTGCATTCTCTCAAGGCAAGCTGTTTAAGTACAGATGTCGCCAAACGGAATCAAGGCAGTTTCAAAACATGGACTTCCTGCTTTTTAATTGGTACCTGCTCTGAGTCACCCTGACTCACTGTTGTGGCTTAAAAATCACATTTTCCTATCTTTCCTCCTTTCCTGGGTTTCATGATAATAATAGAAGCAATTAATTAATTGAGATTGCCTTTTGCTAATTACATGGAGTGACAGGTGAAAGGTTCAGATATTGTAGGTGCTTTTCTTCATGCGCTTCAGTTGGGAGCAGGCAACCAAAAATCCTGGCATGTGAAATCCCCGTTGGCATTCTTAGACCTTCCCTGAGTGGAGAATCTCAGCACCTTTCTGACGCTGGTTACTTTTTAGTTGCAAGTATTGCTCGTGACTCTGGAAGCCTGGATGAATCTTATTAATGATTTGTGACTCATCTAAGTGCACTTCGCCATATTGAAGGTTTAAGGGCTTTCCAAGCTTGGAGAAACCTTTTAAGCATAGCAGACTTCAGAGTGAGGAGGGGCAGAGTTCATAAACTGCCATATGAGTCCAGTCCCAGGTTATCTTGTGCTTTCCTGTATGAAAAGGAAACAATCCAACTGAATCCTCTATAAAAATTCTGGTTTACCGTGTTCTGTAAGTGTGATCATTGGTAAGGTGTTGCAGAGAGAGAAGAAAATCTATTTTTAAAAGTTTCACTCTGCTTGTTGAAATTATTTTGGAGTCTGCATTAAGTAGGGGAAAAAAAAAAGGTCATCAGCTAGAAACTTAGCACTTGATAACCAGAAGGCATAGTGAAACTGCAAAACTCATTTCCATTGTCTGTTTGATTTGATCCTCTAAAAATCATGACAATGAACACAAGCAAGCACAATATATTCTTTCATTATGCTTCCATATTTATTTTGTGTAACAGGCAGAAAAAATAAGTATGTCTCTAGCACTTTCCCTTTTTAAGAATATTATTGTTCATTTAAATATCTACTTGAATAAACTTTTTTCACTTTGGAGGATTTTGTTCATGTTTTAAATCAGCACTATTTTCATCAGAGTTTCCTTTCTTTCCTGAATAATACCTTTAACAAAAAACTTCAATTTAGTGGCTTCCAGAAATGTCCAAGTTTTCCCAACTGCCTCCCTCTACCACCAGCACCCACACCTTTTTTTTTTCCCCAGGCTACAATAATTGCCACAAATTGTGCAGAGAATTTGGAATGCTACGCATTTCCTGCTAGAACAAGGGGGCCTACCTTGAGTGCTGTTGCCAGCAATAGATTGTGGCAGCAAGTCCTTAGGGGAAAAGTTGTTCCTGGACAGGAGACCAACTGTTAAAATGAATAAGCAGTAAGTGCAGATACAAGATCATCATATACCATAATCCAGTATGAAAAATGCTACAGCTCTGTCTCCAGATATCTTTTAGATGCTGCCTTGGCCACAGCATGGTGTAAATGAGAAGAGAGGAAAAGGTTTTACATATTCCAGTTGGGACAGCATGGGAAATGAGAATTTCCACAGATAGATTAAGATGTTAAAGTTAGATGCAGTTACAGTGGAGACCACTTCTGTGGAAGACCATGTGTTAGGAGAAAATGTTCTAGTCTGGAATCAAAAAGAACTTTATAAAACTCTCTCTTAAAATATGCACTCAACTCCAGAATAGCAGATGCTCTCCACTCCAGATGCAGTGTATTGGAAGAAGTGTGCATTTTTTTAGTTGCTGCTAAAATGATGTGTATTGCATTTCAGATTGCAAGCACTTTGCAGTTCAGGAAGAAGTTCCCCAGATGGAAGGATCTGAATTATTTATGCAATGTTTATCTCTGGGTTTACTTCCCATCACAACCAATTAAGGCTATTTCATTTCATTAAAACTAACGTTTTCACACTGGGGAAATAATTCATCTAAGGAAACGTTACAGTATCCACTACTTAAAAGCTTGGAAACTTCCATCAATCATTCAATCTCACATTCTTCTATAAACTTACAAGATGGAAAAGTAAAGACATATTCCTGTATGAGCACTTGCCAAATTGAATTATAATTAATTGGAATTTTGCAAATTAAGATATTAATTTTTTTCTTCCTACTTAATAGGAAATTATGGGGTCTAGAATTGGTGCTCTGTCACCTCAGTGCCTGGATGAGCCTCAACTCATTTTTATCTGTATGCATAGAGCAGAAAAGGAACCTTTGCTCCCACTGAACTGTCTTAAGCCTTTTTTGCAGCAGCAGCAGCAAAGACTCTGATCAAGCCTCACAGAAACAGAATGTTTAGTGAAATAAAATTGGCTGGTTTGTATGTAATTCTGCATTTAAAGGGGCCTGTGTTTTCATGGCAGTGAAGAATCTACTATCATTCTTGTCTTTGTTCCTCCCCTGCTTCCAGTGTCTGAGTGTGACTTGTGTGAAGTGCGAATAGCCAAGGCATTAAACTGGAAGGTCTTATTATTATTAATTTTAGAGCCATTTTCCAGTTGAGATACTGCCAGGTCTCACTGAGGTTTCAGCAGATTAGATTAGCTGGTCTTGTGTATAGATCTGCTTTAAATGAATAACATCTGTCTTGGGGAAGAGGGGAAGGGAGAAAGAGAGACCATTACTGCCACTTGACAACTTCATTTCGGTTCTTGCCCCCAGTAATTACAACTACTAGAAAAGTTAAATTTTGGAATCTGAGGAATTAAGGTCTGGTCAAACAAATCACTGCCCGTCGCTGCTTTTTTAAGAGCCTGGACTGACAGGGATACCAATCTGTGAAAAATGCTGGGAAAATACAGGCAAAAAAACCCAAAATAACAGCTATACAGGTTTTTTGTGGTCTGTGATGGGTTTAAAAATATAGAATATTCTGTAGCTAACTTTCCTGGCTCATTGTGAGGTCTGTATCAACAGATCATGGTAAGAATGTTAAAATATCGATTTCTTCTTGTGGCGGGCAGGATTCCTTCATTATCTCCATCCTCTCTGGGGAGAGACATTAACAGAGGCCTTCAGAAGTTGTTCAAGACTAGTTTGCAAACAGCTAAAATTTCTAAGAGTTTTGTAAGTAGTCTGTAGTGGTCTGACAATCAGTTACTGTAATTTCACAAATTTAAGGGGAAATAAACATTGTTTTTCACAGGATCCTGCTGAAAAGGAATCTTTTGTTTCCCTAAGCTTGTGGGTGTATGTATGTGTTTATTTATGTAGAAGCTCTGAATCTTTTCAAACCATATGTGTATAACTGCTATTTCTTGGTGAGATACAACAAAATTCTGCATGTGATAAAGTGGATCTAACAGTGGGTGATATTTCTTTATATCATGGCTTTAGTAAAAAGCCTGACATTATTACTGTTGAGGAAAGTTCATCCTTATTTATGCCTTGCTGCTGTTAACGTGGAAAAGAGCAAGATGATAGTGATTGAAAACTCAGATTTGTATGTGACTATAATTGGGCTGTGATGTGGAAGGAAGGAGGAGGAAATCTCACCTAAGTCAAATCAGCTCCAATAGTTTATTATGTTATGCGTTAGGTCTTCTTTAAACCATTTTCCCCCAGAAATGTTTGCTTGTCTAGCTAGGCCAGGGAAAATCCAAGTAATTATTTTTTAAGGTTCTTTTACCTGAGCTGAAAATACTGTGCAGAAGACCTGTCTTTTGAAGGAGGCTCCATGTCTGTTGGGCAGGATGGATCCTGTACAGATACCAAGCAAGGATGCTGCCCCACATCCGAGTAGCTTACAAATGGGTGGCTGTCACTGACTGTTGATTTTATTCGCAACATCCGACTTCTAAGATTTAATCCTGTCTAGAACTGTTTTAACTTGCTTTCTCTGTGTGTGGGTACAAAAGGAATATTTAAGTGATGCAATTAAGACAGTGTACTTAAACCTATCAATTGTGCTGTGTTTCTTTGCTTCTAACTTATTGCATTCATCCAGCACTTGTCAGATTGCACTGGTCAAATGCTTTACATTCTGAGATGGTAAATTAGTAGAGGCAGGACTCGGTGTATGTGGCGAGAGTGTGCTTTTGGGTGGCTATATCCCTCTAGTTCTATTCTGTAGTGGCCACACAAGAGGTGTTTGTGATTAGACCTCACACTCTTTTTTCAGTCCTTTCTTCTTTTCTACAACAGGACTCAACAGAACAGCCATGCACCTTTACTTAGTATTCAGCCAGGCTTCAATTGTCAGTGAGATACTAATAGAAATTTATCGCATGCTGAACCCAAAGTGACATATATATATATGTTAAAATGCTGTGTTTTATTGCACACCTAAAAATACTTCACTGTCCTTACTCTTTAAGCTTTTTTTATGTAAAGTCCTCAATCTTTGCTTAAAATCTGTCACTTCCATATTAATCTTTCTCTTTTTCTAATGTAAAGGAAAAAGGTACAGTGGAAATTCTTGATCACCAAGGTATCAAATCATTCATCTTATTTTAATTTGTCATTCAAAGCAGAATTGAGTACAGGATGCACTATCAAATGATAATGAAACTACTTGTTACTAGGGGTCAGATAGTCAGTTGCTACAAATTGGCTTTACTGTAGTAAATTTAACTTCTACTTTCTCCATATAAGGATATGGCCTCTTCTGTATTATTGATGGCTGCTTTTGAAATGAAGCTGGGACATTGAGTGAACTAGCATGAAGGTAAACACGATCTGACATGGTTTGCTCTGGAGAGTTCATCATCTGTAAGGTTTTGTATGCCTCTGAGAGGGAAAATGGTGTCAGGATGAAGAGGCAAGTTTTTCTTATACGTTTGCTTCTGTCTTTTTGCTCTTGACTGTGAAAAGACAACCTTCTCCTCTATGGAGTGACATGCTGAATTGCTCTATTCACAGATTCTGGTGAGGAGAGAATGCAAATTTCTTTCCCTAGGCTCTTTTATTAGCAGTAAGTAATACGCAAGCAGGCAGAATTTTAGGAAAAACATCTTTAGGGAACATGAATAAAGGGCAGCATTTTATGTGAACAAGAGGTCTGCATTTTTCTGATATTCTAGAGCTTTGTGTGTTACATAAAAGCAGGTTTATCTGAAAACTTCTCTCAGTCATGCCTTGATTCAATTGGCCTGAGTATGGATTGAATACTCTTTTCTGTTCCCTGTATTTTTTGCTCAGCAATTCTTTCCTGCAATGACAGAGGGATGTTCTGGGGGACAGACCAATTATTCCCCGCCAGCTAATCCATAAGAATTATGGCATTTTCAGAAATTCCCACTCAGCTATCCCATCCAGTTATTCTTTCTCTGATATGTTTTGCAAAGACAGATTCCCTTGAGAGTTGGAGTACTAATTTTGCTCAGAAGGACCTTTGCTGACATCTGGAAGGAAAGATTTGCATACCCTGACTTATTAGAACTAGTAGGAGGGGCTACCCTTTAATTTTCTAAGGAGTTGTTTTTGCAGTCCAGATAACAGGTGAGAAAAAATGGCCTATTCCTCATCCGCACAAGGACTAAAATGGAGTGTGAGGTATTTATCACCACCTTTGTTATGTTTCTGAGAGATTTAATAGTCCCCAGAATTGTTCATTTCTTAAGAGCTATGTGCTATTAAACTGAGGCATTATTTAGCAATTGGTGCTGTCTCAAGAGGATAATTATTCAGTAGTATCTATTTGAAAATACATCTACTGCTAGTTGTATAAATGTCGTCAGTGCCTGAAGTATTTAAATACTGAGAGGCTTTATGATTAAAGTCACCATATTACAATATTTAACAGAATGGTTGAATTGTGTGTACTTACATCCAAATGCTGGCATTTTCTCAGTGACTCATGGGAATCCACACCTACTGATGTCAGTCCCACTGGGTAAAAGAAAGTAGGTACATTGTGTGACGTGGTACATCCCCAGGTGCAGAAATGAATGCAGTACAGCTCTCAAGTCAAAAAAGTCCCATCTTACCTGACTATAGCACTGCTGAGTTTGGAGGGAACATGACAGCAGCTGAAGTACTTGCTGCCCATGCTAGGCATGATGATGAAGTGCTTTGGAGGGAGAATAGGAACAGTCTTCGGTAGTTGATCCATACGTGTGAAACTAATTGGGTTTCTCTTCAGCTTTGCCACTTAATTGCCAAGGAGTTTGCCTGGGTGTAAAGTCTTTGAGAAACCCAGTGAGCAGTTGACTTTTGATGGAATTGGTCAATGCGCTCTAAAGTAAATACAAGTGGCTGACGTGTCACATGCAGACACACACACAAAGAAGGATCATATAAATCTAATTTTCTAGTTTAACTAGGTTAAAAAGAAGGCTTGGAGTTTGCACATATAATAACATTAAATTAGCTTTTGTCACTCAAGGAAATGTTCCCAGAGTCCTTACACGGAGCTGTCTGAACATGTGTGCTCAGCAGTAGCAAAAAGGCAAACAGGAAGATTAGAAATTATTAGGAAATTAGTACAATCAATAGGAAAAATCTCCATGGTACGTATGACTCGGGCAGTTCTAATTACCCGACCTCAAAAATGCTTTGTAAATCCCCAAAATGTAGAGGATCTTCACTGATACAAAACACATTCCATGAGACAAGAAGCTAAGCAGTTGTTGTGACATCTCGGCTTGGAAAAGGTGACTTGGGGCACATGATTACAATGGTCTATGAAATCTCAAGTTAAATAGATGTTACTACTTATGCTTCATGATATAAATAGGAGTCTGAGCAGAGGGTGACCATTCAGCAGAAAGGAACACTTTTCATGCAGAGTATCAAAGTGCAAGTGGAACCCCTTGTGAAATGATCTTCTAGCAGTCAGCAGTAAATACAGGTTAGAAAGGGGATTTAACAGAGTTTTGGATGAACAAGTTAAAGGATCATTCTTACACAACTTCCAGGTTAGAAAGGCCCCTGAGACTTACTGGAAGCTGCAGTGGTGTAGCTTAGGGGAGAGTTGCTGTCTGTCCATGTAAAGACACCATCTTGTTTTTCTTTCTGTTAGTGCTTGTTACTTGAGACAGGATACAGAGCTAGATGAACCTATAGCCTGAAGCAAGAGTTTTTCTGAGAGCTCTCCGGGGCTATAGTAATGCAGCCTTAAGTATCAGACGACATCCAGGGCAACATGGCTCTAGACAAGGTCAGTGTGTAGCATTGTGAATAAACTCTACAGCATGAGGGCAGATTGAAATAATCTAAAAAACATCAAGATACCTTCAGAGGTGTGTCCTTAAATGATAGGAGAATGGTGCTGGAAACTAGCAGATCAAAACTGGTGTTTTATAAATCATTAGTGGACATAATTAATGGATATGCTTGTGCCATCCTTAGCCCTTGGCTGGCAGTCCGTGTAAAGGAAGCTCTTGCGAGTGAAAGGACCAGATGATGTATTGATGAAAGGAGGGAGATAAAATACAGTGCTTGCAGTGTCATGATCTCCTGGGATCTCAGGACCTTGTAATACCAACACACCGACCACCACGTGACTGGATGTTCTGGGAAGGCGGTCATGAATGTGTTTTGACCTGTTCGGAGCAGCAGTGTGGAAAGCTACTAGAGCTGCCACTGCACCTAAATAATCTTCAACTGCCATTTGGTGTGAGAGATACAGATGCTGACTCTTCTTTGTTTGTCCTTTTTTTCCTGTCTCTCTGTTCTTTTCCTTCCTATCTCTTTGCTCCTTCTGTTTAAAACAGGCCTGGCATAGTGAGCCCAGACACACTTCATTTCACAGCGCTGCTCTGATCCCCTGCCCAGTGAGGCAGGTAAAAGCTGTGCCACCTGACGGGAGTTACCAGATGTTGGAGGGGCTGATAATAGCCACTTTCAGTGCCTGTTTTCCTCAGAAATGAAGTTGCAAGTATCAGTCACAGAAGCTACACTGTCTGTCTATGCACTTCTTTTCTTTTTGCTGTTACATTTTTTTCTTCAGAAATTAGGTTTCCAGAACTACCTCTAGCCTATCTCATCTGTTTTTCTGAAGATTAATAGTTATCACCATCTAAAGATTGTCCTTGTAAGAAAAAACTATTTGCTGACAGAGATAGTGAGAAGGCATATGGTGAAGCTTGAAGAGTTAATTGTTTATATTTGAAATTCTTTATTTTTCTGCACTGTTCTTAACTTTTATCCTATGTATTTAATAAAAGGTTATAAGGGTGTTTACATCATTAGTGTTGCTATGGAGCTGAGCAGCCTTTATCTGTGCTCTCAACAAAACCCAAGTTTGACTGTCCAGCATTACAGACAGGGGTCATATTAACACCTTACCTTATGACTCTTCATAGTCCATTTTATTAACATTAGTGAGACAAGATGTTGGTTGGTCTTTTTTCTTCTGGAGTCACAGGCTCTGCTGCTGGAGGGCAGAATGAGGCTCTGGGTTACTGGTGGATACTGTTATATGAGCAAGGTAGTTCAACTCCCTCAGTGTCAAGCAGATGCTGTTAGAGCTGTAGGATTCAAGTCTCATTCACCACTTTTTGTCTACAGCTATGAGAGCAAGATACATGCTTTCGGTAAGTGAATATGGGGATTATTAAGTAAACACAAGAATTCCTTATGTAGGGCTCTAATTACAAACCTGTAATATTTCTGTCACAAGTTGACCTGGAGGACTTCCCTTAGTGAAGCATTAGCATTAGATGCTGACAGCCTTTGGAGTGTGTGTGCTCGACAGAGGATGCTGTGGGAGGAAACCAGGCACGATGGATTAAAGAATGAAGCTAACCAGGGTGGAAAAGAAAAGTTAAGAAAAAACTGAAACTGGACATGAACCATCTATCTATCTGAGTCAACAGACACTCACCCTCTGTAGCAAGCACTACTACCCCTGAGGTGTCAACACTGGAGTCAGGAGGTGGTACCTGGAGCTAGTTTAAGAGAGTACATACTACAATACAAATATGTACTTCAAAACGTCCTGGGGCATGATTATCTTGTGCATCTGATGAGGAGCACTCTGTTGTTCTTTTTCTGAAATGCCCCCGGTAACAAACACTAGCATGTTGGATGATATTTGCTAGTTGAGGGAAGACATTGTTATTCTCCTGAAACTGGATGTTTTGGAATATCCCCTGATTATGCACACATAGGTGGTTGGTTGTGATTGAGGCCATACGGTTAGACCACCATTTCTTTGCAGCATGTCTTGTTACAACATAGGAAGTTAACTTTAACATTTTCTTTGAGATACTATCCTGGGTTTAATCTCCTTTCAATATTTGAGTGCAGCATATGCTCATCTCTTTCTGAACCTTTATTACAATAATGGGAAAGTTTAAATTTTAAATCAAGTATTTAACTTCCAATTTTGTTCCTTTAGCCATGGTGTATTATAAATAGGTGGTGGTAAATTTGAACAAGCTGTTTGGCAATGCCTTGCTGACCAGGACTGAGATTTATGCAAGTAGTTTTATATCAGATTTGTGATTCTTAATATATCTTGTTATAAAAAGGTTAAATAAAAGGAATATAACTTTCATAGAACATAGGCTATAAACAGACTTTCAAATGAATCTGTGATTTGTAGGTTAATATTTGAATTTTTAACTTCAGTGCCACATTTTTAATATATTTCAGGCTTCTTGATCCAAAGCTTACTTTATATTCTGAAGGTGTGCAATTGTTTGCTGTAATCTCAGGAGAAGATAAGCATGACATCTGGTTCACACCTGTGGTTTTAGGGATAAGAGCATAGCTGCTTTATGCATTATTCAGAGCACTCCGTTGAAACTGCAAGGAATTTGACTCTTTGAGGCCCTTTGTCCCTAGGTTTTTATACCTACTTAAAGTAAACATGAAATATAGGTGTCTTCTCTCAGTAGGTATTGAATAGACTATTTATTCCAACCTATGCCTGCTGCCAGAAGGGAAATTACTTATGCAGGCTAATTATCAGATTTATGATACTTTACTTGTGCAGCTTCCATATTTCAAAAGTTCCATTGAGGCATTTGTGCTATGACAGAACAACGCCAGGGGAGGTGAATGTACTGGTAAGACATACAACGGTGTGCTTTTGTATCATAGGTGATGCCTTCCCTGCCCACTGCAACCCCAGCCCTGGCCCCAGGCAGTGTGGGACGTGCTCTCTGTGCCATGTGACAGAGACACAGAGAGAGGCCACACCATTTTGCAGTACTTCCAGTTTCTATTCATGGTTGCAGGTGCAAACCAAGTGTCTGGGCTGGTGGAGACAGCAGTGGCATGAGCAAGAATTAATTTGGTTGGGCACTTCTAGAGCCAAAGACACTCACAGTCTGGAGAGAAGCCAGCAGCTGTCATACTGAAAATCAGAACTTATGCGGTGTCTGTTACTCAGGTGGATTGTTCAAATGTGAGATGCTGAGGCAGAATAGGTGCATTCAGAAATGCACAGATGTGAGCCAGGGTGGAAATGTGACTCTCTGGCTTGAGACTTGTTTCTATTATTAAAACGCAGAGCAGAGAAAAGGGACAAAGCTGGCACAGAGCCTGGCTGAGCAGGGACACAACTGTGCACGCCTCCCACAAGGAGTGTATACTGAAAACTGTACTGAACCAAAGCCTGTAAAATTGGGACTCAAATGCTAATCTGACAGCACTGTTCATCAGGAGTCCAAAGAAGTTCAACATGCTTTTTTTTCTGCATCAATGGATCCTTAAAGAATTGGAGGTGTTAAAGCTGAGCGGCTGCTTTATTCATGTTTTGTAAGGCGATGCCACAAGTGAGAAGCAGAGTCATATCCTCCAGGGGATCCTTGACAAGGCATCTGCAGACAGGTACCACTGTGTGAGGGGGTGAGAGTTAGGTTTGTGTTTCTGTTTCATAGGCATGGAAGAATAACTTTGACATTTAGTAAAGGACCATCACAGAATCTGTTTCCAAATGGGTTTGAGGTGCTGGAGCATCTCCAAGGAAGGGCAACAAAGCTGGTGAAGGGTCTAAAGAGTAAGTCTTACAAGGAGCATCAGAGAGAACTGGAGTTGTGTAGTCTGAAGAAAAGGAGGCTCAGGAGAGACCTTCTCCCTCTCTACAACTACCTGAAAGGTGGCCGTAGCAAAGTGGGTATTGATCTGTTCTCCAAAGTAACAAGTGTTAGGACAAGAGGAAATGGCCTCAAGTTGCACCAGAGAATGTTTAGATTGGGCATTAGGAGAAAATTCTTCACTGAAAGGGACCTCAAACCCTGGACCAGGCTGTCCAGGGAAGTGGTGAAGTCCCTAGCCCCGGAGGTATTTAAAAGACATGTCGATGTGGTGCCAAGTGACATAGTTTAGTGGTGGACTTATAAGTGCGGGTTTAACAGTTGGACTCAATGATCTTCATGGTCTTTTCCAACCTAAACAATTCTATGTGACAGTGGACAAGGATTTAACTTTAAAAGACTATATGATTTCTAACACTTTAACCTTTCCATTAATTTTGCTGCTTACTTGAATATTTTGCTCCTCTCTGTGGTAGAGTCCAGCTCTTTTCAATTTGCTAGAGTTAATTCAGAATCTGATCCTTAACAAGCTGATGCTGTTAAGGCGGTATATTCATTTACTCTGTGTTTGTGTCTGTACACAAAGTCAGTAAGAAAAGTTTGCAAATTTCTTAACACTGCACTTTAGATGTATGCAGACTTCACTTTCTACTCTGATATGACAGTCAAAGGATAAAGGTAAAGAAAGCTAAAAAATTAGACTCAGAGTATAGAGATATTACATGCAGGGTTTTTCCAAGACACTAGGGAGCTTGGGTAGGCACCCTGTGGTATGGAAGGATTTCAATTTGAAGTATTTTCAAGAGATCTTGAGTTTTAGAAAGGATATAGTGTACTCCCTCCTTGCATATTAAGTGCTTTTGAGAATCTTGAAGTAAAACACCCACATTAAGCAGTTGCATTGAAAAAAAATCCCTCATTTTCAAATGGAAAGTCTGTGGCAGACCTAGTGCTGTGCCGAAGTGCAGGGCTGCCCCATCTTCCTCCAGTAATCTGAAAGTAGCTACTGAGACCTCTGATGCTGAGCAGCCTGTTTGCTTTATCTTTGGGATTATGATGCTGCCTTAGACAGATGTGTATTCTGCAAAATATGGGAAAGCCAATATTATTTTTGCCCTCTGTTGTAAAGCCATCAAAGTAAGCTCTTCTCATGGTCTAGTTCTGCTTTGAATGACCATATACTTGACAGTTCATAAATAAAATAAATAAATTAATAAATAGAGGCAAGTGTACAGCCTGGAGGATTTCACATCCCCTCAGAGATAGGAATGGCCTTTTGCCCAGCAAAATGCTTCTGAAAACGTGCCCCATCTGCTGCATGACTTTGAATCCAGAGATGCAACAAAACTATAAATATCTCAAAATCATTCTGAGGCATTTTGAAGACCATTAAACCTCATGGATCTTCTCCTACTTACAAAAAGAAAAAAAAAAAAGGAAAAGAAAAAAACACAGGAATTTCTGAATTCTACAGTACAAAAAGAGTAATTTCTGCTAAGATGTGAGCTCTCAGAGGACTGAATACTTGTGCTAGTGCATCTTTAAAGTGAATGGTATATGAAATTGTCTTAATCACCCATGCTAGGAAAAAGAGTGCTTTTATACGGTTTATTTTAAAAGTGCAGCTCCTTTCTTTTCCCTGAAGAGCACTGGAGTGTGTTTGCTAGGAAATCCCTGCAGTTCTCTCCATTTTGGCAGCACTTCTTGGTGTTTAAGAAAGTAAATGCATTCTTGAAAGACGAGCTGAAGTATGGACAGTTGGGTATTTTGAAGTTTAAAACTCCTTCCTCTATAGTTTAGTTCTCCTTGTAGGATGATCATGGGAAACAGATGAAGGCATCATCTGAAACAGTCATTTCTGGTTTGACTTCAGAGCTATTCTGTTCATACAGACAGTCCAACAAGCTTGTTTTAGTTGCTGTGGCATTTGGTGCTTAGCCACTTCCTAAATTGCCTGTTTCAGTTTTCCACCCTTGCCAGCAGCTAAGTACTGCTTCTAATTTTTTTCAATTGGACAGTCTGGCAGAGTCAGAGTCTGGCACAGAAGCTAAAGACTAGTGAAAGCAGCCATCTGACCTCTGGTAGTCTGGGAAGATGCCCTTGGATACATGGATGCTGTGCCTTGTAGTGTCTCCACTGAACTGCAACATCAGCTCCGTGCCAGACCTGAGCCGTTGGTACCAGTGTTAAGAGTCAGTGTACAGACTTGGTGAGGTACTTGTTTTGCAGCTCATCTTACTGCAAAAGAACAGTAACCCCAAAGTTGTTTTCTTCAACATGACTCCAAAGTGTAGTTTCTTTAGCATGCATTTATTTCAGTTGCTTGTTGTTGTTCTTATTTATTTCCAATCTTTCATATTTTTCTTCATAAAATATCCAGTTAAAGGAAGGATGAGCAATGACTGTGGTTTACACATGAGGAAACAAGGCCCAAAAATGGACAGTGATTTATGCAAGATGGTAGAAACTTTCTAGTAGTCTGGAGAGATGAGCCTTTGCAATCCAAGGACTAGTAGGTTGCTGCTTCTTCTCAAGTTAACGAAAGACCTGATTTGTAAGAAATCTCCTACTGAAAAATCAGAATACTGAGCAGAATATCTCTCATTTCTTCTTATGGGCTTCTTACTCTTTTCAGGAGGGCAGGAGCTTTGCATTTTCAAGGTGTTTTTCTTCCACACATGAGAGCAACAGCCACAGTGATTTTTAAATTGCTGTGAAGGTCCTGGAATCAGTTCATTCCAGATCCTTGGACTTCATGTGAAGTGCTGTATGTCAGGAACCCTCTGATGGCGGGGTACAAAAGAGCAGTACTGTGTAGCGTAATCTTTTATCCTTTTATTCAGTTTTACCTCCCCCTTCCCTTGGATCTCTTCCATCCGTTGGACATGTGGTTCACATACTTTTTACAAGCTGACTGAGCACCCTATTGTACACTTACCACCCACATTTCCAGAAAAAGAGCCTCCTAAATTTGAGTCTTAACAAGATGCTGTGATGTATCTGGATACACAGGTATAATTACCCCAGCCTGAAGATATTCAAACATTTTTAGAAGATGAAAAAAGGAGGAAAGGTTCAAAAAAGCCTCTTGCTCATTAAGCTTCAGTTCTTGTTTACATCCTAGTATTAAAATGTTAGTTTTATGATTTCCTGTGTTTGGAAGGAGGTCAGATAAGAAAGAACACTTGTAACAAGGAAGAAGATCAGAAATGAGTGGCACTGCATGGGGAGGTAATAACCACAGCTCTATAATTCAGGGGTCTTGTGTGTTGTGAAAGAGATGACTTACTGCTGATTTTTTTGTTGGTTTTGAATGATTTATAACATTTTACTTGTGGTGGAGTGTTGCAATCCATGTTGTCATGGAAATTCTATTGAATTTATAGTTCCATTTATCCAAAACGATTTTCCAGACTTCATTTCATGGTGAATCATATGGCTGTTACTCGGAGTACAAAGCAATTGCAGAAAAGTTTCATGTTATGGAAAGCATAAACACTGAAACTATTATTTCCATATTACAGAAATACAAATGAATGCAACATACAGCTTTTTAGCATCAAATATTCCTTCACTGTGTAATGACTTTGTGTATATACATGAGATGGATTTTCTTGTTTGGGATAGGAGCAGGCCTAAGGGGTGTTTATTTCTGGCAGTAGAAATCGGGGAAGTTTCTGGCCTGCCAAGGTATCTATCTTTTAACATTCAGGACATAACACTTGAGATACTGAGGGATATGGCCTTGATCCAACGGTGCATTGAAGCCCAGGGCAATGCTATGGGCATCGTGTTGCCTCACTGTTCGTACTGGGCTATTACTGGAACACTCACAGATTTAAATGCTGTTCAGAGTTACGGGCAGAATGTGCAACAACTACCAACTTTCAGGTTGAAACCAGCTATGAAATTGCTTAGTCACAACTTACAACAGATACACCTACTGCGTTGTTTGTAGACAGCAAAGCAATAATTAATGATTATTATTGAAAAAAAAGATTTAAAGGGAAATTTATATTTCTAAGGCATGTGAATGTCTAAACCAAGTTAAATTCTGTTATTTCACTTTTATGATCTTTGCTCTTCCTGTTGTTTTAAGTC
The DNA here is from genome assembly GCA_013399075.1 of Chloroceryle aenea. Lineage (NCBI taxonomy): Eukaryota > Metazoa > Chordata > Aves > Coraciiformes > Cerylidae > Chloroceryle > Chloroceryle aenea. Next base: position 437,891 of record VWZY01004812.1, read on the forward strand.
CTTTTATTTTTTTCAGCCCAGCATTGTATTCATTATCAGGTTGCAATTACGTTAGGGCAAAGACCCCGTCTGACTCTTTGTTTTGCAGTTTACCCAGCACAGTTTTAGGCACTGTAAAATACTACATTATGACATTCAAAGTACATCTATGTACCTTCCTAACTATAGTTAAAAAATTCACTGATGAATAATAGACTAGGCAGGAAAAACATGCCATTATCTGCTCCTGTTCAACTTTATCTTTTAAAAAGAATGCTGTATACGCTGTGTTATTATATCAACCTCTAGCAGAACTGGAAAACATCACGATTCCCTCTCTGCTCTCCACCCCCCTCCCCTCTTCTAGGCAGATTTTGAATATGTTATAAATGATAAGTTTCATTATTTTTTTTTTTAAGATAATATAATGAGAAGTCAAATATCAGACTATTTTTTGCCCCAGCATACATCTCACACTCCAGTAAGCACACAGACTGCAGGACAGTTATTCTGAATTTTCAGTGCTGCACTGAAGATTACGTTATGTCTGTAGAAAATTTCTGTTCCAGCCAAATGGATCACATCATCCAGTGTGCTAGAAAACTATGCATGTAGTTAAAGCACAAGTTACATTCAATTGAGAAAAATCATATGTAATCATAATCTTAGCACAGGAATTGCTTTTGTGCAAGAGGTTTTAAATCCAGTTGTAAAAGTGGCTGAGAATAATTTATTCTTACAATATAAGCAGCAAAGATTACTAATTAAGAGTTAGTATATTCAGTGATTAATTCCATCGTTCAAAGCAAACATTTCCAAGTTTGTATTTCACCACTCTGCAAAGATTTTCAATCTACCTGCAATGCCTGTGTGGTTTGCTTTTTGAAAATGCTCTCAGTCTCTAGCAGTACATAATAAGCCACATAGCTGGTGCCTCTGCATCTTGCCGCCTGATTCATCAAAAAATTGGCTGGCCTATAAAACTTTTTTTTTTAAGCTTTAAATTGCATGGTAGTCCTTGGATTGCTGGAAGGAAATGAGTGGAAAGCTCATTCCAATGATCTTTTCCCTTCCACCAGAATTCTTGATACTATTGAATATTCTGTACTCCACATCTGTGACAGCACAATGAGCCTTTGTTCATTTTTTTAATCTAAAGAGAAATCTGCTGTAGGAGGTTGTACAGGGTGATAGCAGCCCAATTTAAAAGTCTCGATTATTTATTTTTAAAATACTTGGCATCTGTCAATGGAAAATGTACTTGCTTGGTTTCCAGTCTCTTAGAATTGCTTTGAACTCGCTCACATCTTCTGGGATCTATCAAATGCTCATTGTGGCTTTTCTCTCATAAGTGCTGAATGAATTTAGCCATGTTAGTCAGTATTGGATGTAAGCTTTCTGTCTTTGTAGTGGGTAATAAGAGCAAAAAGATGTCATACACAGGAACGGTGCTTTCTGTCTGGATGTCTGTCTTGCCAAGCAGAGGAAGAGCATCTGAGCAGAGAGCCAGAGCCTTTTATCTGTGGATGGTGGCAGGGAGAAGTCATTCATTTGAAGCAGGCTCAGTTTTTGCAAGCCAGTTACATTTCATAAAGAAGGTTTCATCATTCAGAGGCAATTGTACTTAATAAAATCATAACTGATCTCTTGTGGGCAGTATTTCTCAGTAATACACATGCACATTTGGACAGCCAGTCCTTACAAGATCAGTGATGGCAGCCCAGTTTTGAGTCAAAATCTCTTCAACACAGAGCAGGGCCTGATGTTCTGACAGGTCTGGGGAAGACTGGATTTCTGTAGAGACTGGAATAATGCAGATGAAGAAAGGTGTTACTGCAGAGGGTAGATTGATCCTGAGGAGGAGGGGGATTGCCTCCCCCAGGATGTGTTGGAGGTGTGTTGTAGGCTGGTAGGAGCCTGGAATTAAAGACAGTACAGGCTGCTGAATTACTCAGGTGTGGTATGTATGTGGTGTATTCCTTTGTGTAAGCATTGTCAGCTGGAAAAAGGCCTGCAGTGTGCTTGGAAACTGTAATGGTTGGGCACTGGATCTTCCTGGACAGAACTGACTAGAAAACATGACATGGTTTTGTAGGGTGACTGGCAATTATCTCCTGGCTTATGGCAGAGAGAGGGTTTTCTCTCTAATCCTCTGTTTTAAGGCACTTGTAACATTCTGAAGATTTTTCCCCTTCAGTGAGATTTTTTTCAGGCTTAATCTGTGCTGTACAGCAAATCTCTTTCAAGTTTGTGTGAAAACAGTTCTAGAGTTTCAGAGTGTGAAGAGTGTCAAAGCATAAAGTTTTTCTATTGAAAGCAAACTCTTGCCCCCTCCCTGCCTTGAAAGGTCTGCAGCTGCAGTAGCTGTTGATATCCTTATAGGATGGAGAGAGTCTTCCTGCAAGAAAAGTGTCTCTGTATCACTAGGGCAAATTTGTTTCAATTTAGCCTTATCAAAAGACCAAAAATTTCAAGGTGCTTGGACACTGTGTTTTCTATCATAAATCTTTACAAGGTACATGCAAGCATGCTGCTGTGTTGCACATCTGAGATTAGGGAAGTCCGTGTAAGCCTTTCTCAGCCTTGTTAGTTGTAATGGGGCTAGATGTGAAAGACTTACAAATCTAGTGTATTATGCCATAGAGAACAGGACTCTCATGCCCTCTGGGACCTCTACCATTAGGAAGGCTATTTGGAGCACTATCAGCAGAGACGTGTGGAGCAGAGCATTCCGACTGCAGATAGTTAGTGTCACACTACAGAAATTACAAAGGGTATTTCAGGTTTTCCCATTGCTAAGGGATTCAGGGCCTTTAAAGATTATTTTTTTTACAAAAATTGTGGAAAATCGAAGCTATTGTGAAGTCACATGCAGAAATGTACAAGAAAGTGATGGCTTATGGTGCTGAAATCAGGCAGTGCCACAATTTCGGTTGGATGTGCAACCTTGAGTGATGCTCCATTCTGCATTTCGAAATAGCATAATCTAGTAAAATCCAGATTTTCTTTAGCTTAAATGCCCTTTTGTTGTATTCTGTACTACTGCTTTGTCTGTACCAGGGAGAGACAAAAGAAGTCATATATATGCAAAATGCACCATGTATTGTATATACTAATTATATAATAAGGAGTAATAACGAAAATTTTCTGGCATGTTTAGGCCACTTAAGTAGGCGGTAAAATTAATTTTATGGTTAACTGTCTTATTCCCAGTTTGTACATACAGAGAATTATGCCAGCCATGGAAAATATTAGATATCTACTGATAAATGCGTTTAGTTTTATGTATACTGTGTATAAAAGAACAAAAATACACTAGATAGATTTCCATTTTATTGTAAATTAGGGAAAGCAGGTGAGACCATATTATGGAAGAGCACAGTACATGATCACATAGTTGTCATAATACAAATACTCAGCAGTGTCCAGGTGTGGTTCTATGAGCACTCTGAGCATGCAGCTTTAAGGATGTAACTTTAACATCATCTTAACATTGTTTTTGCAGTGTATGCGTGTGTAAATTATATAATAGACATTCCTGGGAGAATCTATTCCTAAAATGTTCCTTCTAGCTGTATGAACACATAAGGAAGCTACTGTATGACGGATGATGATAATTTTTCATACAAGACAGTTCCCCTTGACTTGATGGATGCAGAGAGAGAGGAACCACTCTCTCTGGAAAAACACCAGAGCGCTGTGGTAAAATGTTTCAATGTGTATGGTAATCAAGGCAGAGTGTGGTTCTTGATTAGTCTCTGAAATTGCACTGCTGAGACAAGGGATGGGAATTAAGCACTTTTTTACCAAAGCCCTTTGCACCGCTATCCAAAAGTGTATTGTAAAAATTAATTTCCTAAAATGCCGTGAGCAAAATTGATCCAAAATGATTTTGGCACATGCTGAACTCACTCAGTGATACTTTTCTTCATAAACTCCTATGAGGACGATATAGTGAAATGTTTTATATAAGGTATACCTAATTTTAGACTTTATTTTTTAAGGGGAGTAAAATGTAATTTGTGAGTGGTTTATGTGCTTTTGTCTGTGCTGGTGAAATTGGAGTTTAAGCATTTCCACCTGAAACAAACTTTCTAATTTCTACATTAATGAATGGCTGTGCCTCAGTCTGCATTTGTTCAAAGCACAAGTTGTCAGAACCTGGAGGCACCACCAGCTTTGTGAGATATTGCCAGTATCGCTGTGTGTGCTGTGAATACACTGGGAATAGGAAGGCCAAAATAGGGAAAGAAAATTGCTTTCAAATTTTATGAAGCTAAAGTGAGTGCCAGACATTTTTTTCATTTTTTTTTGTGAGCCATTTGGAGTGTGATCTCATTTTATCCTCCTGCTGAAAAAAGTACCTCTACCTCTGAAGAGACTGGTCTTCATCTTGCCCTTTTCTCTATATGGTGATGTTTTATTAGATGTATAGGTACTTTGCAAATATTATACATTACAGCCAGAAGCCTGAGAATCAGTAAATATGAGTAGGAATATACCTGAGCCAGGTTAAAAGGTAGCATATCATCTGGCAATACACAAAATTTGAGAATATGGGAAAACCACTTGCATTTGTGAATATGGTAGAATTTGTCACGCACCAGATCTTGAAAATCCCAAACAGCCCCAAACAAGTTACTGGTGCCAGCAAAGCACATGCCTGCAGACAGACTTGCGGGAGGGAGCGATGGTCAGACTGGCAGTGTGTTGGGAGGCACAGACAGTCTCAGCTAGACTTTACGTCTCCATTTAGCTGTCTACTATGTGGCTATTTCTTATTACCTAGTAATGCTGTGGAAGGCCTAAATAGGTCAGGTAACAGGTGATGGGCAGCAGAGAAGCAGGAGTGAATGGAGAGGTTCAGACAAGAGGCCAGTGACAGAGAAGCATGATGGGTCCATTCCTGTTTCATGGCCTGGAACAGATTTTTTTTTT
>VWZY01004812.1:442833-504719 GCA_013399075.1 Chloroceryle aenea
CCCCGGATTCAGTGTGCGTGAGTGACCATATGTGTTGGCCAGCCATCCTGCAATAGTGTTGCCCTCATGGACAAGCCAGCGCTGGTTTGGATTGTAAAATCCAAGTGGGAGCATCTCTGAGCAACTGCTGCAAAGTCCAGTTCTTGTGCTTGGCTATTACCATCAGGCAGGTCTTTAATTGTGATGTGTAGAGCACACATAAAACAAATGTTACCAATACCAATTCTATGAAAATGTACACACCTTTATGGTGTGATGTTGAAAAAGGAGCATTGAATGTAAACCAAACCCTTTGAGGCAAATCATGGCTGTTGCAGATGGACTAACAATAGGGGTTTCTTTGGGAATGGAGATGTTGAACACCTGCTGGAGAAGGAGCAGGATGTTAGGATGGCTGGCAGAAATGGGAGTTCAGCTAATGTAGTAAATGGAACAAGAACCATATGATAAATTAAGAGCAGTAGTAGCCATGGGCCTCAGTGGGTTGCCCTTATTCATGGCGTGTGTGTGTCATGAACTGGAGTTGTTCAACAAGTGTGTGAAGGAAGCTAGTCCTCAGTCCTCCTATATTTGTGTAACTCATACATTTGCTGTTTTGGGGTAATCATTGTTCTCATTGCTTTCACTTTGGGTTTGTCTAGTTATTAATATTTATTAGTTGTCCTAAGAAGATGTCATCAAAATATCTCGTTTTGTCTCATAATTTTTGCAGAATACTAATGCTTTAGAAATAAAAGTCACGAAATTTAACTGAAGTCAGGTAGAAGTCTGACCCTAACTGGTAGTCCTGAATACCAGAGGCTCATAAAAATGCATTGCTACAGAGACACACTTTTATCTTACAAATTGCTTTAGGAGTAAGGGAATAACTAAATGTTGAAATCCTTTTCAAAAATTCTCTATGTTTTTTGAGATAAATATGTTTAGCACATTTAACAGAGCGGGAGATGAGCCTGCAATGAGCAAAGAAATGAAGAGATCCTGGCAGAAAGCACAAAGTTTACCATCTAAACCAACTGACCATACTGTTTATCTTTGGATTTGGTATTGAAATGCATTGCATTGACTCTGTTCCCTGGTTACTGTCCCAGTAGGGCAGTCATGCTATTAATCAAGATGCTAGTTAAACAATATTGTTCAGCAGAATTCCTTTATCTCAGGTTCCTAACAACAGCTTTACATATGATTCGCATGCATTACCTCATTTGAGAGCCATATGAATCGACACTAATGTGATTTTGTTGTTTTTAATTTTTACAGATGCAGATTTACTTCTACAATCCTGATGACTTTGACAGTTTTGGAACAGCAGTTCTAGAAAACAGGGTAGTAGGAGCCATGGCCGTATTTTTTCAAGTAAGTTTAAACAGGGACTGTATCCATAAACCAATGCATTCACCAAGTACTATTTAATTCATTGAATTGTTTCAAGCTTAATGGATGCATCTGTTTTCTTGTTCCTACCTGTCTAAGTAAAAGATATTTCATATTGTCTATGTGTGATTTAAAATGTAAATAAGTATATTTAAAAACATAATGAAAAATTTTGCATGAATTGTTTTGATTTTATAGCTGCTTTACAGATGCAGATTGGAGAACACATTTATCATGGAACTTCCTTTACTGCTGAAGCACATTACTGCAGTCCCTGGAATACTAACTAACTGCCATGAACTGGTTCTGTTTAGAGAGAACTTAAAAATTCAAACATAGTTTGAGAGAAAATTAATCAATAAGTTTCATCAATCTTATCTGCAGCAGCTTCTTTTAAATTGTCATAGTAACAAGCTCTTGAGCAGACCAGGTTTCCAAATGAGTGAATTTATGCATCCCCTTTTTTAAAATGCATCCTCAAGAGCGTGACTGCTCAGTTAGCTCGTTTGTTGGTTCAATACACTCAAGAACTGCAGCATGGGGTAGAGACTGCTGCTTGTGATGGCTGCCAGGTCAAGCCACATGGCAGTGGTGCTCAGCAGTGTGAGCTTTTTGTCATATTGCATCAGTTTCCTTTCTGACTTTAGGGTGAATTGGATGGAGGGAGTTGGAGCAACTCCATACCACCAGGCTGTCACAGGCGGAGAAGTGGCTAATGAAGATTTGAAATATTTCAAGGTGTTGCTTTTTCAAAAGAGGGGAAAGGAGGGAGAGAAGAGCAAGTGAAAATGCTGGTCCTCTGTGAGGTTTCACACTAGTTTTTATTCTGGAAGAAAATGATCTTGCTGTTATCTTTGTGAAACCAGATAAAAAAGAATATGCAAGTACCCATATGTAAATACCTCCCTTTTTCTTATGATGTTAGAGTGACAAGTCTGACTTTCCTGCTCAAATTAAGTAAGGTTGTCTTTTTCCATGCCACTGATTTTGATCAAATGCTTTGATAAGGAGAAAAGGACAGATCCTTGTATTGCATAAATTGCTGTAACTCTGCTGACATCAGGCTAGTGGAAGTAGGCATGTTAAATTCATCATTCCAAGCACTTCTGTGGCGTTTCATGTTAGGGTAAAGTTGATGGAGCTGTGATAATTTACAGTGGCATACCTGGATGATTCCTCAGACTTCTTAATCTTGATGTGCTGTGGGAAGCATTGGGCAAATTGTATTTGGCCTCACAAGACAGAAGTTTAGAAACAGAACGACCAATGGCACTGTCACCTAATTTATACCACAGTGAAGCACTGCACAGTTATGTGTGTGTGCCATGTCAGAAGGAGCGAGTGTTATGCTGAGGCGTACAAGACATGTTGTGGCATCGTCTGTCTGGAATTTAATTGCTAAATTACACTGATGTGCTTCACATAAGCTGTGTGAAGCACTACCCCATGTTACACCACTTCCTAGTCCATATGTGACATTTATTCCATAAACCCTGTTTTTAGAGGATCTTAAAATTGTAGTAGGATTGTGGTTTGTATTTTCCACCTGCAAAGCCAGGTGCTGCACTTACTGCAAGTCTCACTTTGCACGATTCCGAGGGACCCATTAAACTCACTAGAAGAAAACTAAAATAGTCTGTAATGCTGTTAAAAAAAGCCATCTTTGATTGTAAGAGACCTCAGGCTCTTTAAAACCACAATCAAGTGTTGCAGTCCCCTCAGGGAAGCAGAAATCTATACTTTTCATCATTTCTAGCCCTGCAGGCCACAGGACATTAGGCTGTAAAGTCTGGATGGTGGTGCAGCTGGGCTCCTCTGCTCCAGGAGCCATGAAATCTGAAGCCATTACTGTTAAACAATCACCGATCTCTTCTGGGGGTGGGGTAAGGTAATTCCTTAGCAAAGTGACCTAGGGACAACCTCTTTTGTGGCTGCAAGGATATGTTTTTCTTTTTTTTTGTTTTGTTGTTTGGGATTTTTTTCCCTTCCCTTTGGTTTAAATGATAAATCAGTACTGTGCCGTTAAACTTCCGAGTGTATCAGATCTTCCTTCTGGGTAACTCTGCTCCAAGACAGAAGTTGTTGAAGCAGATTTGTAGAGCCTCAAGTCCCCATTCTGGAAGGGCATGTGCAGAATTCAGGTCTGTATAATTAGCACTAAGGACTTCACTGTAGCAACTGCTATTTTGGCCATCATGAGGGTTATGCAGAGCTTGTCCCATAGCGCTTGAGTTTTTATACATGGCATTACTAATTGGTGATGACAGTCCTTTGCAGATTAATACTGTGTTCAACCAAGGTGTCATTTCAGTTCCCTAAGATTTGTATCATGTGCTGGAGCTGCTAAACCACAATTTGGATAAACCTGTACAGGCAGATTCGTTGAGAAATACTTGGTGTTCCTTTCGTCTTGCTCCCCAGGGAACCATGCAGCTAAGCTTTCCATGGGTATGCATTCATGCAACTAATTTAAAGGCTGTCTTTTAAAACTGACTCTTAGTAACTTTTGATTGAAATGTCCCTAAGATGTCCATGGCCACATTTTGATTGGCAGCTTGGATTATTTAAGTATTCATTTTATAGTTTGATATTTTCCAGAGCTGCTATCCTATCTCTAACTAATTTATCTAGACCACAGCTTTAAAAAATTGCAATAGAGGTCGTTCTGGTTTTTTACAAACATTTTAGAGGAATGAATTGTGCATGTTTTTCTCTAAATATTTTAACACGGAAATTACTGGGTAGGTTTGCCATTAAGTCAAGATTTGGATTTTTGCTAATGTGTTAATGTCATGTTGGAATAAGTGTACTGCACTGACTCAGTTTATAGTCTGGCAGGTGTTTTCTGTTTGACTGATGTTCACGAATGTTCCTTTGAAAATCAGGTTCTCTAGTGAGTGAACATTATACTGAACTATATAATTATTGGTGAAACACTAAATAATTAAGAACCCTCTTTCCTCCTTTTTAAATAATTTAACTTGGACTATATAAGAATTTTCCTTATTGAATTCACTGTTTCAAGGGCAATTTCCAGGTGAAGTACATTAGTTCTGAACTTGGATAATTGAAACACTTGGACGTTTATTGTAATTGCTAATTAAATCTGTGCTTTTCTCATTGCTTTCATTGTGAAGTCTGTTGATGAATTTTGTTTCTGTTTGTATGCAGGTCAATGGATCTGATAAAATGAAAAAAAAAAAAACAAACACCAAAACCCACTAGTTAAAATCAGAAAAAAATTCTTGCGTATACAAACTGCTGTGATTACTCATCTCTATTTCATTGTGGATAGATGCTCAGAGGGTCTCCCATAAAATAGCGCTGTGGGAACTCTGTAGCAGATAGTCTCAATTTGCAATTGAGATGAGCTGGCCTGAAATCTCTAACTGGGCTCTGAGAGCTGTTCTTTGCACTAGAGAACAAGTTGTATAGTGAAAAGGTATGTTGAGGAAAAGGGTCCCATAATACCTTTTTCTGACTGTAGCATCACTTCAGGCATTGTGCTGGGGATTATTCTCCATTCAGGGAAGTGAAGCAAATAATAAAGCAACAGAAGTTTTGGGTCTGCTGAAAATTCCTGCAGACTTCTGTTCTGTAGTTGGGACAGAATGAGGTGGCTCACTGTGCAAAAACCAAATAGCAAACAAACAAAACAAAACCCTGCACCATGCCGTGGAGTTCCTTCAAGAAACTCTCTCATCCTCACTGAGGCCCAGTGAGAAGACCAAAAGGACTTAGGAACCATTGATCTTTTTAGTTCCAATTATTTTAAAAGCTATTCATCTGTGACAAGCTGAAAAGGGAACTCCAGCCTGCTGGTGTCAGATTTAATCATTATTAAAACCCGCTGAGGGTGGGGGAATCTGGAAAAATGGCTTTCTTCTTAAAGTAGGGAATGTGTATGGAAAAAAGTCAGTATGTTTCAAGAGGGAGAGGAGATCAGCATATTAACCATCAGTGTGAATCAAAAAGCTAATGTTTTTTGCTGTTAAAGAGATCTCACTTTTCATTTTAGCAAAAACCAAAAACTTCTGGTGACAAGTGAGGTAATGCCAAGGGTTTTGCTTTACCCCCTGACAAGTTATTCAGGAGAAAACTATATGACCATTCCTGGCAGTACTGGTGTTGCTTGGTGATTCTCAGAGTGAAACTAGTGCTTAGTGGAAGATGTTTAACTTCACATACCCAATATGTATGCAGAAATGGCACCACTGCAGTGACAGACCCATCTGCAGGAGTGCACTCTGTTCTGAACCTCTTAAACGTTGTGTGTAGCTGTACAGTGAGATCCACCGATCTGCTGAAATACCTAGCAAGTTCCAGTCTAAGAGGGCATTTCAGTTTCAATGTAAATTATCGTAGTGTGAATAGGTGGTGCATGTGCTTCATTTCAGCCTGCATAAGGTTCAACTTGTACTTAATGATATTCAGGCCCCAGGCCTTGGTTAATTGTCAGGCTGAGCCAGTTCTGAAGCAAGCCAGGAGTGGAAGAGAAGGCCCAGATCCCTCACTGGTTCCCGAGTCATCCATTCATATATATACTTGTAATACGTATTTACAAGTCACATTTAAAATGAGTAGTTACTTGGATTAAATGCATTCAGACATATTGCACAGCTCTTTTTTAACCATCTAACAATATAATTCATTGCACACTTCACTACTTGCTTTATTAAAGCCAAACTTAAATCTGTTCAAAACAAACATATTGCTTTTGCATTTGAAATATTCATCTTTTGGGCCTGCGGTAGATTCATTATGGCAGAGAATACTTCATTCCTTGATTACTGCTGTAAAAAGACACAATACTGATTCCCTGAGCACTCATCAAATATTCGATAGCTCAGAAATTCAGGAGGAGGTGATGGAATTCTTGTTCCTACAGGGAGGGCATATAAATCTATTTTATTATTTGCAAAGAAAACCATCAGTGATTAGTTACTATATTTCAGGTACTCAGACAAATCATCTCTAAAGAAGTTAAAGTAAAAATGAATTTTAAAATAACTTTTAGCAATGCTTTCATCATTAAAATTATCTTCATAATGATGAGTGATGTTGATACCTCGATCACTCAAGAGCTTTAGCAGTGCAGGCCTAGATTTTTAAAGGTAATTAGGTACTTGGCAGCAAATATGCAGCTAACGGTATTTTCATAAGTATGTGAGATAAAAATCAAGGATTTTACAGCTCTCTTTTCCTGGGATGCCATTCTTAATTCTCTTTTCCAATACTAACTTTTTTTTTTTAAGGTTGTTGAAAAAAATACTGTGTGGCACTTTTAACTTTTAGATATGTGTTATTTGTATGTAGGTATTATTTATATTTACTAGCAACTCATGTATGCAGAGATTTGTTTTTCAGTAAAAGAAATAGTAATTGTGACCTTACTTACTCTAAGATTTTTTTGGTAGTAGTTCTTGGTGTGCTTCGTAAAGGTGAACAATAGCTCACTTTTCACAGGGACCTGAGTGAGCTAAACACAGAACAAATCAGTGGAACACCATCAAAGCCATTGAATATTTGGCACAAATCTGCTTTTTTTAATGTGTATTTCTCAAATAACAAAATTCAGCTTTTAACTTCCCTAGAAGCCTTTTTTTCCTCTTCTTTCCTTTGATTAACTGTTTCTTGTGTTCTCCGTTATAATTAAATAAGTTCAGTACATGCTTTAAATTCAGTAGCTACTGAGAAAACTGTATCTGGTAGGAGACTGGGTTCCCATGGCCCTTTCTCAATTCCTGACAATTCCCTAATTGCACCTCTCTATTGCTACAATGCTTTTTGAAAGTCTGAGCAAAGCTATCTTGATTTTGAAAATGAGAATGGAAGTGGGGTGTGCACTTCTGAAACATTATATACACCTACATGAAGCATAATCAGTGTTTCAGTGTTTAGGCAATATCTTAAAGGGGATTTGCAGTAGTGCAAATAATGTGTAGCATCATTAACACGCAGGGCATCATCTGGAGTCATTGAGAGGCTTTTCATTTATTTTAATAGACTTCAGATACATGTAAAGGCCTTAAAATTAAATTACAGTATTAGTTCTTTTAATGGTTACATTATAGCCTACGGTGTTTTATTAATAGTATCTTATGAATAATAAAACTATTATTATTGATTATCAGTATTATATAGTAATTAGTACAGGTATTTTTTATCATCTTAATAACATGAAAATGTGTGTAGGCTAAAGTTACGTAGTGCTTTTGGAAAGTATCATTCATATTTGTGAGAGTGTATGTGTACTTACTATTATATGTACATGTACTAGTAACTCTCTGTGAAACAGAATACACACACAACAATTTGAAACATGTTCTTACTGAAGTCCAGTTTCCTAGCATTTTGAAATTGTTGCAGAAAATTAAAACTATTGCTTATTACTAATAAATACTACTAGGGCTTTTAAATAGTTGAGGAATAATATGGAGATACAAAGTAGCTACTCTGACACACAAAGGATGATGAAATCAGAGTAGGTAGATATGGTAAATGCAGTTCTGAGGGTACTTTGTTCTGAGAAACAATTTCTGCAATACAGATAGTGAAGAATCTCTGGTGCAGAAAAGGATTATCCTGATTTCCCTGTAGATAAATGGAGATGGAATTATCAAAAACCAAAAGTGATCTTGAATCATGGAAAATATAAATATAAAATTATGAGATTTTCTTAAAGTCTGTTAGACTTGGGTTGAGTCTAGTAATTAAATGGCAAAGAGCAGCCTCGAAAGGTAGTCTCTATCACCAAAAGATAAAAGTTTGGGTGCCTAACAATAGGTATTCATGATGGTCAAAAACCTTGCACTGAAAACGTTTTGACTGGCCATTGATTTTGGGTAGAAGACAAAAAGTCATGGGAAGTGTCTGTTTCTGAAAAACACAGTCTAACTGTCTATTAAAGAAGACAAGATTTTTATTTTTTTTAACTAAGTCCAAAATTCAGATTTTTATTTCAACTTCTTTTGAAAGTTTCTTTGGGAAATATGAATATTTTTGAATATTTTATGTAAAAGAGGAAAGAAAGGGTAGAACAGATGGGGAATAGCTCTGTGAGTAAAAATATATATATTTATAGTTTCCATTTTGGTGATTATTGAGTTATAAGTGTTTAACGATGAGGCTTTAATTTTATTCTAATCCATACCTTTTTCCACATTTTTCATGTTTCAGATGGTGTTTAATATTTAATCATAAAATTGCCTTTTAGAGGAGGGATTTATTTTTAAAAATTCTGTAACAAAGTTCTTCATCGTTTTAGTACGTGAGTGTGCTAAATCTCAAGAGTACTAAGCAAACAATTCCTGATGAAGTCTTGAGTTTAATACAGAAAATCCCAAAGGTTGTTAGTTGAGGAGTGAGATGTTGTTGTGAGATGGGCAAGGCTGCATCCCTTTCTTGAAGGTTGTTGCTTGAAGCATTGCAGAGACACAGGTAAGGAAGCAGCAGACTTCTGGGGCAAGCACTGGCACTTCACTGAGCAAAAGCCACAAGCACCTTGGGGAACACAGGGGTTGGGGCTGTGACCCCTTTGCTGCTAGGCTCAAGGAACTTTCTTAGTGAGCCGATTTGCATTGAAGAAATGCTGGCTCTGTTACTTGTAGCTTGTTTTTTTGTTTTGTGGTTTTTTTAGGAATTTTGCTTGGGGTTTTTTGGTGGGTTTTTTTGTGTGTGTGTGTGGTGTTTTTTTTTCCTGGCAGTACTCGAGATTTCCTGTCCATTGAGAACAGTACCAGTATGCACCTTTAGTGCTGGGGTTGCTGTGCTGAGCCTGGACTCCTGGTAATCCCTCATTTTAAATCCCATACAAACATGAGCAGAGTTTCTCTTGATTTGCAGGGTACCATGGGTTTGGGCTTAGTCATTCACATTGCTGTACGTTTGTCATGGCTTAGCCATGAGAACGAGCCCACGTGGCTAAATCTAGGAGTGCTAAGAGCAGAGGTGTTCACACAGCAGCCTGAACATCCTGAGCAAGTGTGCTTGAAGGAATGAGGTACAAATGTGTGAGCGAAAGGGGGGCTGGATTTGGAGGCAGACAGACTGACAGGGCGGCTGTAACAGATCGTTCTTGGAAGCAAACACATCGTTCTGCTTCTGCTTGCCTGTGTTCTGCCAAGAGGCATTTGCAGTCTCTAGATCATGATGGCTGCAACCTGCTGTGTTGAAACTTTTCTATCCACAGGCTGACTGTGCAGGGTAGAAAGATAATCTACCTTATGCACACTTATCTTCTTCAGTGCCCTAGCAATCATCTTCCTGTCCCTTCTTCAGCACTATAGATTCATTATGATATTTTCCAAGCCAGATTTTGTCGGATGACCTCCAAAATGCAGTATTTTCACTTAAAGCCTTTTTGTTAGGGTGAGTTTTAAAGAATATAGTCTGTACAGAAAGCAGTGTCATGCAGTCCTTTCTACAGTGCAGAGCACAATGCCAGAATGTGCAGAGAGTCTCTGACTTCTGGTTTTAATCTGATATATCTAGACGAATGCAACTTCCAAAGTGTCTGGAAAAAAACTCTAATTGAAAGTAAAAATTAGTTGGTTGTTTTTTTTTTTTTTTTCAAATGCACTCTTAAGTGCTTTAACTACAAAGTCTGAGATCATAACTCATAACCTGTGCTGTCACTTCTCTGGTTTGGATGCAGGAGCAAAGAGGGTGGCTAACAATGGTGATGGGTTATCAAGAGACTCTTTCTTTTTGTGATTAAATCACATTCCATTGCTCCAACTTAGTAAATGGAAACATCACAATTACTGATGCTAGGAAGGAGCTATAAGCTTTCTTGCTGTTGAGAGGACTTGGACTCCAAATTTGTACAATGACACAAATTTGAAAAATACTCTGTCTATTTTATAGTGTCTCAATGTCTTGAGTTACCTATCGTAACCATAAATGAGAGCTGGTTTTGTGCATTGCATGAGGTACATCTGTACTCCTTGAGGTTAATGTTCATTTGGATATCAGGATCGCTTACAGTGTTGTGCATGTTTCTGACTTGCAGATTTTTTGCTTTCCCAATACTTCTTAATTGATTAGTGTATTATGATTAATCTCAAGTGGGATGCCATTATTAACTTGCTTTATTAAATTACAGACCAGTTTGTTAGCCTTAATTCTCATAATTGAGTTCTCCTTATTTTTTAGTGTTTGGGGTTTTTTTAATAACTCGCCTTAAAAATTTGCTCAGCATGTGTTTGTGTATTCTTTTGCCTCCCTTTCCTTCCTCTCACCCTTGATGTTCAAAATTGGAATCAGTTTAGTAATATTTATAGTGTCTAATGTCAGCATCTTAAACACAGTAATTTACTTCTCTGTGATTTAAAAATATACTTTCAAAAAAAACAAAACAAAAACACCACAAACCAAAAGGAAAAAAAAACAAACCCACAACCCAACTTTTGTAGCCATGCTGTAAAAAGTATTTAAATTGATAGCAAAATATCTTGTGGAGTTTTCATTACCAGACTCATAAAAATTACACTTAGATGTCTAATATGTAAAAATTACTATCGTAAGTCTATAATCTCAACCCCTCTCTGGTTCAGGAAGATTGATACTCAGAAAGTCTGTTGATTATAACCATTAGACTAAAAAAAACAAATTAGTTCCCTAACTACAGTAATGCTTTTTGTATTTTACTGTGATTTGTGTTGCTGATGCATCACTTTGTCTTTTTTTCAAATATCACAAAGGAGACCTAGAGCTGGATGCTGTGAGAGCTGGGTCAAAGTAGAGGGACCCTCAGCCTTCACACAGGCTCCTGCCACTCACCTATTGTCTGCTTTAGGGGAGAGACAACAGTCTCTTGTAGAGTCTCTCTTTGTGTCTTTGAACATTGAGAAACAACTGAATATGGCTTGTTTTCCTTGCTGCAAGTACCTTTCTCCCCTCTGTGATAGCAGCAGTCACTTCATCCTCATCCTTCTTACGTGTTCTGGTACATTTTGACTTGACTTCTTTTGCTTAATTAAAATAGAAAGAGAAGCTGGAAATAAAGCATCTATTTTCTTCTATCCAAGTCTTTGGAGAGTTTTCCTAGAATTGGGCTTACTTACAGAATCAAAGGAGACATAAAGCAGTATGTTCATCTCCTTCCCTTTCTTCTCTCTCCCAAACAGAGCTACCGCCTCTTGTAAGTCCATGTTTTCTCCTTGTTGTCAAACATCCAGCTTGGATTCCAGGAAGATCATCTTTTATGCCTGCCTACCTCTTTTGTTAATTTGATTTCTTTTTCTTCAAAAAAAACCAAACCTCCTGTAGCCATACGGGACTCATACCCCGTTTTTTTCTCAGAGGACTAATTAAGTATATGATAATAAATGGTTTATACTCATGGGGTGCAGATGGAGAAATCTAACATTTTGGGAAATGCTGAGTGCTTCAGGGAACTCATCTCTGCAGTCCATGTGTTGCCCAGTTCTGCAGGATTTTGCACAGTATTTACCCCTTAGGAAAATTGCACTTGCTTTCATCCTCTGTATCTCCATGAAACTGTAGAGCCTTCATATGTCTCTGGTTACCAGTTAGTGTTATGGCATATTCTAAGTGAAGGTGAGCACAGAATCTATTCCTAAATGATTGCCTAGTTTCACCTTGTAACATAGAAGAGAGATTGGTTGTAAAGTCTGAATATATAAAATAGATGGGTAAAACTGGGGCTTCCTTTGCCTTTAGATCTTCTGGCTGAGATGAAAAAGTTATTCTTATTAAATTTAAGCTGTTCTGCCTGAAGAATTATTACTGTAGTTCTCAGATAGAACAGTGCCAAGTTTCTCCTAGTATTGGCAATAATAAACAATGCAAGCTTCAGACAGAATTTCCTGGGTAGCATACCAAATGTTCTAGAAAACCTTCTCGGACAGCAGCTAATACATTTTTAATACAAATAAAACATAATTCTTTAGTCTCATTTCAGTTTGATCCCTAAGGTAGAAAAACTATACCAACTATGCATAATTTATGTATTTGTTTGAAGTGTTTACCCAGATACTCCATTCACAAAGTCTCTTTTTGTTAATAGGTTGCTGTGAGATGTAAGAATCACTTAGGGCTTGCATTGTACAAATAAATGGAACGTGTCATTTTTGTACAATCGCTGAAGTGGTAGCGTAGTCATCCTAATTTCTGCCTTTGCCTGTGCTGCCCACTCCATCCATCCTTAGCCAGGTCACAGAACAGGTCCAACTGAAATGTCATTATGTTTTTCCCAGACAGTATGTGATGTGAAAGCATGCAAGGGATGGAAGGGGAGCTGCTGAGAGCAGAGGGTGCTGCAGAGCAGAGGTTGTCCCTTTTTGGGGACAGCATGGATTGGTGTCAGGTTGGCTTGTCCACATAAGCACCACCCTAGTTACTGCCAATGATATTTGTAGTTTCCTGTTTAATTCCTAAACATCACACATGATACAGAGCAAGCATCCAGGAAAATGTCCCTTGCTAATTTAATCTATTCTAAATTACTCTTAATCTAGTGTTACAGGTTACTGACAGGGGGTCATGTTTTTGCTGGGTTTTGTCATCTCTAGTTTCTGTGCTGCAGGACAGCTGTGGGAGAGGCGATTATCAAGGGTTTTCTGAGTGGTTGGTTTTCTTTCCAGGGGTCAAATAAAGGCAATGAAAGTAAATCAGAGTCTGGTCCCTGTCTTCATGTCTTTGTACAGAGGTAGACATTGATAGGTATGGATGATAGCTTAACTGATAATGCTGATGGCATGTCAGCCCCCAAAATAATTCTGCAGCCAACATCCTTGTATTTGATGTTTTACCTCCTGTGAATCTAAATCCGAAAGTTCGTGGGGTGCAGAGGAGAGTGTGTAAGCTGGAGAACCTTTTTATAACACCATTTTAGTAGCTTTCAGATGTATCATCTACATCTGAGATGCACTGAAAAACACACTGATCTGACTGAGGTGATGAGTCTGAAATAAACTAAATGATCCAGTCTGAGTAATATTAAACCTCCTTTTGTTTTAAGGTCAGGTTTGCTTGTACCAGAGTTCCCAGAACAAAACCAGCAGAGAAGCTGGGATGTGTTTTTATGCACAGTAAGGTGTACTGTAAATAGATGAGAGTCAAGAGTGACAATCACCATCATATTCTATGCTGAAAATTGAAATATGTGTTAAATAAAAATTTCTTATATCTGTTCAAAGCACATCTGAATAGTGAGCTTTCTGAGGCTTGCAAGATGGAGCAGGATTTTTCCTATGAGGTTGCAGTGTTTGTTTCACCATTCTGGAAGCACTGAGAAGCCAAAGAAAAGCTGTGTCTGACTGATACCATCAGAAAAGTATTTAGCTGCTGATTGTAACCATACTATTTCTGCACATCAAAACTGCATTGTAATACAGTCATTATCAAGAGTAAAGAGACTTTCTGAAAGAAGGTATTGGTTTTCCAACATCTATACTGTATCAAATGAAGCCTAACTGGAGATTAGCAAATGGTTCTTTATGAGTAAAGTAAAATGATGTACCACATTAGAAAGTAGCTTGGTTATTAGAAAGCTCAGTCTTGCTCCTGACAAAATGGATTTTTTCAGCGTAAAATTCATCTTTACTTGCTGCAAGAATATTGCTAAAAGAGATTAACTTTGGATCTCGGTGTATTTTATGGTGTGTCTCATGTTATTTTAAGGCTGTAAATACATTAGCTGATCTGTAAGCTTCACTTAAGTTACTGCTTTCTGGGTTTTTGAAGAAATAGGATCATGTTATGCAGGAATCTGGGTTATTGAAGTAAATCACCCCTTTTGATATTTATTTTCTCTCAGGATCATGCTACCAGATCAATATTTAAAACCAGCTATTATGGGTAAGCAGAACTGCAAAGTTCCATAACCCTAACCGCTAAGTTAGTAATTTTATATATATATATTTTTTTTTTTTTTTATATGTGGTTTGTATCACATTATGCACATGACGGTGCATTAGAAGCAGTCAACATAAAATTATTTTCATACTCCTTCCTTCCCCCCTTGCCACCTGGCAAACCTTCTTTATCATATCTAGATCCTATAAAAACATCTTAACATAATTTGAAATGCTCTTGTGTGAAGCATAATTGGACTACATCAGTCACTTTTCAAATACTTTTTTTTTTTTTTCCCCCTGCATTTTGTATTCTAAACTTCTAAACCCACATGCTTTTATATCCTGCTGCATCTTGTGGAAGACATGAGCAGGCACAGTTCCCCATCTTGGGTGAACCAGTCTCTTTAAGTACTCTCCCAAAGTGCATACCAGTCAAATTAAGCTTCAGGTTAACATTTTGGAATGCTCTTCTCTTGCCAGCTCAGCTAAGCAAACTGTTGCCGTCTGCTGTTCCAGGTATCTACAGAGATTTATTACACTTCAGCTAATAAGCTTTGCTTCTCTAATAGCACACAGCCCACCCTGCCTTATGGCTTGACTTGTCTCTTTTCACAACTTGGGCAGAGAATTAAAGGCCAGAAGTAAAGCTGCCTTTTAACCTATCTAGGTAGAGCTGTTCCTTCTGTTGTGGATGGAAACACCCATGATTTTTTGAGTCTGAACTCACTCATTATCTAGACTCACTCTGCACTGCTCCTCAGGTCAATACTGATACCTCTCCGTGGACAGATGGTGGTGGGAGAGATGGTGGTGGCTGGGCAGGTGGCACCACCTCAGTGTGCTGCAGGGCCATATGGGCACTCAGGTGTTAGAGAAGCTTGGTCTGTGCAGGCAGGACAGCTGGCTGCTACCACACCTGTCTAATAGAGTTGCTGAAAGGCTGTATAAATTCTTGCTGAGCTATGGAGGTTATATCTGTTAGTTGCTCTTCTCAGATTTTCTTTTATGTTGCATTTATGTCGTGAGTGCCCAGCATATGCCTACCATTTAGGAAGTGCCCTCTTTCTTCCTTCATTATGGCTTGCATTGCATCTGAGGCATATAACCAATGTCTTACAACTAAAAATAGAATATTTTTTTAATGCCTTTCTTATCATGCCATATATTACAATGTTTGCTGCCCCTCCTAAATCTGTGTAGACAGAGCCACGTATGCAGGTGCATACTACCAGTGTGCTGGGGTTACAGGCCAGTCAGCAGAGAACATGGGATGCTGTGGCATAAAGCTTTTGAACATTGATACTTGCTGCCATTAGCTCTGGAAAACCTCTCCTCCTTACAGCAGCTGTCAGCACGGTGCTCCTCGTATGCGTGGTACAGCTGGGCTGGAATTCAAACTGTGTTGTGTTGGGTCTCGGGCATTTTGGGGAGAATTGTCTGTGCAACCTGGCAGTGAACATATCCCTCTGTGCCAACCCTCTGAGGACTGCCCTTACAGAGCATTGGATTTTTAGCTCACTACATAGCAGCTCAAGCTTTTGGCAGGGAAAAGCCTAAGGTAGGCTGTGATGTCAGTCACAGGAGGTCATTTGAGGGTGGTGACATCAAAGGGCCATGCAGCCTGTCAGGTCTTCAGAAGAGAAAGAAAACCTTCTGCAGAGGTGGATACCATGGCAAAGCATGTGCCAGGAGCCTGGATGGTCCAGCTGCCCTGCCACAGCACTGGTAATAGGATTGTAACTCGTATATGTGATCTGTGGACACCCAGGAGTTAAAGTGCTGGGGTGTGAAAGGAAGTAAAAAAAGAAGGAAGTAAACACCTCAAGTTAATAGACAAAGTCTCTGGCAAGCAGATTCAGAGACTGTGTGTGAAGAGAGGAGACAGGAGTCTTCCTGAGAGCATTCCTGTGTAAACCCACCTGCAGGAAGCATCTTCACTGCTCTGGGTCAGACTAGACTTGTTCAAAGAGCACCTTTTGTTCTAACCATGTTTTAAGTTTTGTTTTAAATTGTATTCAGTTGTGTTTTATTCCTTCTCTCATACTTTTATCTCAGATTTTGAGATTCTGACAATTTTGAAGTTATATCCTGTGTAGTAGGAGGGTTTCCTGACCAGAGACAGAGCTTGAAAACCCCTTCCATAGATGGGTCATGCTCCACAGGAGCACTGGAAAGCTATAAGAAGCCCGTGGAGCAGAGGCATGAAGGCTAGAGCATCCTGAGGAGTTCTTTGGCTTTAAGACTATCATCTACTTGCAGTGATTGAATAGCATTCACTTTGCCACTGCTGAAATGTAGAACATCCTGAAACAAGCATACATGTCATGTTAGTTTTTGTGTTTCTTTGTATTTCAAGAGGAAGAAACTGCTGCCACAAAGCGAATGTTTCCCAGGCTTTTAATGCACTTGTGTTCTAAGTGCTATTTTCTGCACAACAATTTCTCCATTTCCTCTAAACACAAGCCATGATACTTGTTGAAATGTTTTAGTAAGAAACTGAGTTGTTTGGGTCATTGTAACCAAACGAAAAATAAACATCTTGACATATGATCCTCACTCTTGTGGGTAGTGTTACACCAGGTGAAATAGGAGGGTTTTGAGCTGTACTTTTGGTGCTGCAGGAACTTGAGTAGCTTAAAAGCAGCTGAGAAGAAAATTGCAGGCCATATCCTGCCACTCTTAATTCAGTGGAAGGAGATTGAGATGAGGACTTCCTCATGTCTCCTGCTTCTCAGAGCACTACTGCTATGACTGCCCTGCTGCTGGCACCCTGGCTCGATGATGTGGCTCTTGGTGCACCAGCACTTCATGCCCACTAATTGTGGAGTCCTTGGCACCCATGTCTGCTGGCATCCATGTTCTCCCTAGATGAGCCCACTTGCCACCCTCAGTAGCCAAGGCTACTTCTTTTTCCTGTCTCCATGAAGGATGTCCAGGTGGGGACAGAACAGGCACTGCCTTGGTGATGCAATGCAGGAGGCAGGGGATGGAGAGGAGGAGGTGGTAGTTGTGCAAGGGGGTGCATGGAATGATTTGGGAAGAGAGGATGCTGTAGCGTTGGAGGAGACAAAAACAGCTCACTGGGTGGGAAGAGAGAGTGAGGAGTATGTGGCAGGTGGGCGATGGTAGAGGGAGGCAACTCAGAAATGAGAGCAGAGACAGAAGTGAGGAAACTGATGATTAGCTGGTGCTTTTTGACTTAGGTACTGTGAGCTCTGAATGGTGCAGGTTCATAGTATTTTACAAAGCTGCACACCTCTGCAAGAATGTAGAGGACACTGAGAATTTACAAAGTAAAAATGTAAGAAGTTGCTTGAAAGAGAGTTACAAATACAAAACTATATCATAGTTGACAGACTTGTCCTCTTGTGACAGAAGGCTATTAATGTACACTAGTGGTCTAATGTTGGGTTCTTGTGCTGCAAAGATGCCTGGAAGCCTAAGAGTCCTCTCTGCCCATGGCTGCTACATTCGACATGGGGAATTTGCTGTACCAAAGATTCCTGCAGCAGTTTCAGTAGATCAGTTCACACCAACTTCCTTAAAAATGAAGTAGAAGGAGTGGCAAGCATACTACTTTGGAGTTTGTTTCAAAGCAGGACATAAAAGTAATCTGCTCTATAACAATTTGTTTTTACTGGATTTGTAATTTAATTGTGATTTGAGGTGTGGTTGTCATTGGGGAAGTGGCTGTGTAAGTAACTTAATTTACATTTCTGTATCCTTTGTGCTTCTGACTCATAGATGCTGGATTGAGTCATCTTGTACTTGCAGGCCGGAGGGAGCCGCTGCTGTTGTGAGGAAGTGAGCCGAGGGCAATGCTGGGAGAGGAAAAAAAAATGAGGACTTTTAATGCAGAATGAATAAAAGATGCTGGGAATCTGACACAACTCCTTTTCTTCGTTTTAAAGGGGTGATTGTTGTGACCTCTCTCTTTGTGTTGGTTGGAATAGAGGGAGAAGGCTGGAAATCTTCACTATGTCCTAGGCAAGCTTGACTGAAGCAATTACAAACCGCTGCAAAATGCTGGGGTCCCAGATGCCCACCCGAGCTGTTCCCTTCCACCCTTTGCATATTGCCAAGCACATTTTTCTTGTTTAGCCACCAGATTTCATTGTTTTATTGTCCAAAAAAGAAGCTGGAAAATTTTTTTTCTCCGTTGCATACGTTTGTACCAAATTCAAGCCAGGAGCAGAAGAAAATGAAAGCTAACCTCCGTGCTTGGTTTCACAGTTTTGAGGTTAGCCTCTGCAAATGTGTGAAGCTGCATATCAAGGGGTGGGTGCTGTAGGATGATCTGGCTGTAGTGCTCGTTAGATTTTTTTCATGACACCATTTTCCTCTTTACTTAGGTCAGAATGGTTATTTTTACCTAAAAACTCCCATAACTTCAGCAGATTGTCAAAACTCTAAAAGAGACTCCTTTTTTTTTTTTTAATAAAAAAAAAAAACACAACCCACCTCAGATACTGAGAACAGTTTATAACTGATAGCAGTTTTTATAAAATAGCCTCCATCCTGATAAAATGTTACCCCCTGGTGTGTCATTTTTCCAGCTGAACTGCTGGTAGGATTGAGAGATCTTGCACACTGCTGCTTAAATAAGTAGACTACATGCTCTATGAAGAAATCATATTATTTTCTCAAAGGAGAACAAGTAGGCTCAGCGCACCAAAATTGCTTTAAATAAACTTGCAGCTACTCTAGACTTTTGTTGCGCAGCTGCAGATGGTGCAGTCTATCAATCAAGCTTTCCCAGCTTTGAGAATCTGCCACTGAAGCTGTCTCTCTGTGTTGCAATTACATTTTTGTCTTTTACAGAACTTTGTATCTTAGATATTCTCTTGCTGCTAATCAGATTGTGCTTTTGGGCTGCTTAGGTTCCAGATATTTTCTGGCTTTCCTCAGATATATGCATATTAAGATCTTTCAATAATTCAGTAACTGGCTGTGCTGTTCACTTGCAATAAGTTAGCTGCATTGTGCTTTCAAAGCGCAAGAATACTTGGGAGAAATTAATGCCTGCCTTTATCAATGGAGTGAGTCAAGGTTTGGGCTTATGAGTAGATTACAAAAAGAAAGGAAAATACATTGCTGGCTGTTTCTTACAATCCTGGTGGCTGCAAATCTTGTGATAGTGAATGGAAGTAATGCTGGGGGGGTGTGGGGGCTGCTGCAAAGTCTTCCTCAGACTGGTGAGCTGATCAGTCACCTGCCAGCGTGTGTGCAATACACGATCAATGTTTTTATCCACTGACAAAGCAACTGAGTGTGCACAAGCACAATGTACTCTGAGCTGTTATTAAAGTAGTACTTTACCTCTGAGTTTCAAGCTCTTGTTATTTTTTTGAGACAGTCTTTTACATTAACATGTTACCTTGTAATATGCTGGTGCAATTTCTAATGTATGTTCTTCTGAGGTAGCCTGTGCTGTCCCTTTGCTCTTTTAAGACACATTTTATCAGCCAGCCTTTGGTGTAGAAGTGACTATTTATGTTTGTTGTATTTTCAGGCATCCCTACTGGACATAATAAAAGTGGAAGTTGCTGATCTATAACCTAG
This sequence comes from Chloroceryle aenea, assembly GCA_013399075.1. NCBI lineage: Eukaryota > Metazoa > Chordata > Aves > Coraciiformes > Cerylidae > Chloroceryle > Chloroceryle aenea. The sequence goes on from VWZY01004812.1 coordinate 462,594, forward strand.
TTTGTCCCATCCTGTCCCAAGATGTCTGTAACTTACTCAGGTCCAGAGGCAGCAGGTATAGAGAGATGGAAAGGGTGAGCTAAGGCTGAGAGGAGCTGTGTTTTCAAGAAGCTGCATTGCACTCAACCAAAGATGAAGGACAGCCAGAACACCTGACCTCAGAGTCAGTTCAATAGCTCTTAAAACCATTTTGGATCTGAAAACAAACCAAAAAAACCCAAAAAAACCGAGAAGTGCAGTTCCCTCTTTGGCACTGCTGGTTAATATCTCACTGTAGATACCCTCCGAAGCTGTGATGGAATATGAAGTTAATACATCACTAGCAAGCTTTCAGTCAGGATGATGCATTATTCAAAGTGGAATTAGCTAGAAGGATCAATGCACACCCATTACACTATTTCAAATAATCACTAGAAGACTCATTAACTTTTTTTCTTCTTTCTTCAGACAACACAGTGAATGAGACATCTAGGAACACCCCATCAGCCAGCATACGCACCTCTGTGACTTCCATATACATTCATTCATAGCAGGATTATTAACACCTGAAGGCCAAAACCACAGATTTAACTCAACAGAATTTGCCTTCAAATCACTGAACCTGAAAGCAGTTGCTGAAGGCAAAGGCAAACTCAGCTCTAATGCACGTTTTTTGAAAATCAAAGGTCATGGCAATATCGTGTGAAATAGTGCATGTGCTGGCATAAGGTTTGGTGTCACATCTTGCCTGGGTACCTGTTATTCTCTCTGGTTTTACACATGAGCAGCAATTTGAAGTATTAAGGGGGCTGTTTCCATTTCTTGTTTTCCCTTACAGATATATTCTGCAGGATACTTACTTTGGGCAGTCCATTCATTACACACCAAATGCTTTCTGTCTCCCAGCTCACCTCTGTCATGCTGCAGGCTCTTGGCCAGATTTGTCCTTTTGCATCAGCTCGTATGGGAGATGTGCAATTATAGCATATATGGGGGAGATGGAAGAAAATATAATCTGTGGAGGAGCAGGAATACATCATTTTTGGATCATTTAGTGCTTGTGAAGGTGAAAAACTGTGTTGGGAGCTTTGTAGGTATTTTATTGCCTTCACTGATAGCTCAGTGTGCTGTAGCGTCAACCAGTATCCCTTCTCACCTGCCAGTTCTCTTGAAAAGATCCAAATAAATATTTCCTATTGTATTTCAAAGCAAAGCACATGTAAACTTTTCATATCTGTTCATCCACATTCCAGATCTGGATGAAATATTTCACTTCCTTTTATTTAGAAATGTTTAAGAAATGAGATATTTATCCATGAGATTTTACGATGTGGACTTCAAAAGGGAGAGAAGACAGACAATGGGCTTTGTGCAGACCCAAAGGGTGCATGGCACAAAGTCAGGATGTGTATCCTTTCTCAGTGCTGCACACCAGTGCAGAGAGAGTTAAAGCCTCATCATTCAGAAGGGTTAGGAGTAGGACCTACACAAGCTGTTAGCTAGCTCTGCAGTAATTTGGCCTCAAAGACATGAATTTGAAGAGTTTCAGAAGCAGTGTGCCAAGTACTCTTCCCTTTGCTGGGAAAAGCATCTTTCTTTCGACTGTGATTATCTTGGATTCTTTGAAATCCTGTGATGTTAAAATCCATAGTGTGGCATGATGTTTGCATTAATGGGATTCTTCTCATTTGTGTTTTAAAACAGTGAAAAACAGGTCCTTCCCTGTAGAGATTGAGCACTGGCATCTGTCCAACACTACTGAGCTGATAAGAGAATAAATTGTTTAACCATGTTGATTGTCCTGAAACCCTACAGGACAATTTAATCTCTGCAACGTAGTTAATAGTTTTCTTTTTCTTCTTAGTTGTTTGTACAGAGTGTTTGGAGACTTGAGTATTTGGCTGGTAAGCTGAAGATCTTAGCCACAAGCTGAATGGGAGCTGAAGGCATGCAGTCGGGGCAATATTACCCCTGACTTTCACCGTTGTAATTGAAAGTAGAATTTGACACATTGGCATCACTCTGTGTCAGCCATTGTCACTGGCTTCAGCTGCCACGGTTAAGTATGTAGTCATTCATCCTTGGCAGACACCGTCCTCTACAGCACAAGAGGATGGTCTCTGGATGTTAATGCCACAGCACTCTGGGAGCAGCTGGCTATATCGAATTCAAGGCATGCAGATTGTCTTGGCCATTTTACTTAGCAGATGGGTAAGGCTTGATAGATTGAAGATTTAGTTTCCAAGTCAAGGGCCAAATGTTGCAGTGGGAGAGGAAAGTAAATTATATCACTATTCGGAGGGGAAAGGCTCAGGTACTGTATCACAAAATTGTTGCCATCCATTTTCCTCTGACTTGCACAAAATGCATGTCATTTTGCCTTTCAATATAGCCGACTGTGGCATGCTTTTGTGTTTTGAGATGCTGTGCAATACTGTCTGTGAGCCCATTTAATGAGCTTGAAAGCAGTTGCTGCAATTTTATGACAGTTTAATAAGTTTAAATGCCAGATGTTTTTTTTTAAAGTGGAAATGAAAGAGAAATTAGTATTTGAGATCACCACAAATAGGTGGATTTTCTTTTTTTTTTTTTCCCCACACCCTTTTCTTCATTAAAACAGATCTGTTTAAACAGATTTTAAAAGAAAAGTGTATTCCTACTCCTGAGCTGTTCAAGCTATTAATATTAATGTATTTTTCACAAGGTGATACTAGTCATCATTAGAGAGTTTCGTGTTGCTTCCCCCAGCCCTTCCAGTGTCGGCTGGTGGGAGAACAACCTGGCTTTTGGAGAGGCTGCCCAGAGCAGTGGGAAACGGGGGGAGTCTGGCGCTTTGGGTAGAGGTCTTGGAGGTAAGATCTGGTGTTGCTGTGTGGCCCTCTTACTGCTTCAATGTGGTTTGGGGTATTCCCTCATTTCTAGTTGTTATTGTTCCTAAAATAAACATTGTAAACTCAAAATTTTTGCCTGACACTTTATTTTTTCTGCTTTATAAAACTGTTTCCAGCAGAAAGACAGGTCATGGATTACATATGTGACTTTAGTCTATGATTTAAATTGTATAGTACGTGGTATACATCTTAACACTTGACAACTCCGCTAATTTTTTAATACCAGTGACTTCAGGAGGTGCTGAGTTTGTCATAGAAAATAATCAAATGTGCAGAGATCTTTGGCTACTTAATGTACAATGAACAATAGAGAACAAGAACTGGTTGGGGTTTTCTAACTCACTGGGGCATGCTGAGCTTAGTACTGCTGTAACAGTAACACAGGGGATTTCTTCATAGTACCTTGCCCAACAGGGGCTATTTATTACATGCTGTGGCTTGGTACTTAGTAGCATGGCCAACCTGGCTGTGGTGCTGTCTGTCCTCTTGTCACACTCCTACTCTGCTCCTTTGCTGGAACTTTCCTCTTTGGAGTATTAATAGCATTATCTTCAGAAGGTGCTTAGCTCCCTGGCCTGCATCCTGCCCTGTTGACTCTGAGGGCAAGGCAACAGGAACAGCACTTTCAAGCAAGGGGACAACAGGTTGTGCTGCTGAAAGGTCTTAATGCTGTTGTCAATAGAGTGCATGACTGATCAACCTCGTTACTCGCTGGGGAATGAATCATATCTAAGTCCCCGCATTAGATGCAGGAGCTGTAAGTAAATGCAGCCTGTCTAGGGTAATGATTTCCACCTTGACTTCACTTGAAGAACATCTCTGGTTTATGACTACAGATTCATTGTGTTGATACCAAGCCATTTGTTCTACTCAGAATGGCACATGCACCAGGTTTTGAAGTAACCCAAAGGGTATGATAAACAAAGATTTCGCTTCCTCATGTCATGCTCATCTCATATTTACCCTATGGTGAGAGCTTTGTTAGCACAGGAAACTGCTTAATGATATCTGTGTTTATTTTTCCCTTGCGCTTAGCATGATAGTTACCTATTTATTTCTGCTGAAGAGGATTACAAGCATTTTTCAATTATAAATGATGCACGCAAGCATTATTTATCCTGCTTACTGCAGACATATAGAGTGTTAGTCAGTCTTGAGCAAAAGCATCTTGTTCAGGAGACAACATTTGTAGTAGTGGTACTGTGGCTATTTCAGGGCAATTTCAGGATGCTTTTCCATCTGTCCATTAATACTTGCTGTGCAGCACGCTCATGACCAGCAGCATAGCAGGTTTGGATTTGTGTGTGAAATTCCTGTGCTCGAGAAATTTTCATTCATGATGTTTCTTCTGTGTTAGCCTCTTGAAGGAGGAACAGGAAACTCATTGCTCTTTTCTCAGAGGAGAAGAGCAGCTTTGCACAGCTTTGGCAGATGTGTGTTGGGTGAAGCCTAAGTGCTGAGACCCAGTTACAAACGTATGGTCTAATTCTGCAGCCAAGGCATCGTGAGAAATGCAGCATGTAAAGTAAATTGGAAGAATTCATTGCTATTTTCCTTCAGGATATGTTCATAAGATAACCAAAAAAAAAATACACTACTGTAATAAAGATTATATAACAGAAAGATGAAAACAGTTTGTAGAAAGATAGAAGCTCAGGGTTCATGACATGGAATCATAAATGAGGTCAGAAGGACACTTCTTATTCTTGAGATTTTTGTCCTTTTTCTCTTCTGTTTTTTTTTTTTTTTACCTTTCCTTTAAGTATCAGCCGTTGTCAGAGGCAGGATTCTTGTGTGGATGAATCTCTGAACTCAACCAGTATGGTAGCTCCAGGCCGGTTAAACCAGAGATGTATGGCATTGGGGATAGAACTTGACATTTTGGGTTTCTGAAACTGCCTTTTCTCCATGAGCACAGACAGAAAACAGATGCAGAGACATACAAGAAAATAGAGACAAAATTCAAGGGTTTGGGTGTTGTTTTTTTTTTTTTTAAGAACTTGAAGAGAAAAGAAGATGTAAGAAAAATTTTGCTCTAAAGCCTGAATCATTCCATAAAATAAGAGAACTTTTCTAATGTTCTTGCAAAATACTGAAACAGTTGTAATGAAGTGGGAGAACAGTGTGTAACAATAAGGAAAAAATGGGAAAAACAAAAACAAACAAAAAAACTCCAACTAAACAAACAGGGAAATATATCCGGAAGGAAAATAAGACCATATATCCCATATAGGTCTGAACTGACATCTGTGTGAGTGGTACTTGTTTGTATTTGATTTTGAAAGAAACATGAAATCCCACTCCCCATAGGCTTGGAGAAAACTAGATTACAGATGCACAAGGCATTTGCTTTCCAGCCCCCAAAGAAATAATGTAACTCTTAATTTCGTGCTATTGAAGAAGACAGCACATTTGTAGAATACGCTATCAAAACGATTGCGTAGCTGGATCTATATAGCCGTACCACCTCAGCAGATTAAAGGAGTGCTGCCAAGTCTGAGGTTAAGAATTGATCTACTTTGACAGAAAATCCCAAGAGGAGGAGTTTTAACCTTTAGGATTCTTTCCATCTATTTACTTTCTCCAAAATGATTGCAGCTGTCACCAGAAATAAAACCAAAGTCAACAAAATAAAACACTTTACAATTTATGATTAGGCAGCAATAAATAAAACATTGTTCAAGTCCACTGCAAGTTTTTCTTATAGTCTTATACTAAATTGGTAGTATTTTGTGATTATTTTTTTTTTTGGTGGTAGCCATGGCTTGGAGAAACCTGAATAAATGCAAAAGATTCAAGAATGTGTCTTGCAACAGCTCTGCATTTGTAGACTTTAGTGTTGATTTGCCAGAAGCCAGACAGAACCTACAAAGGGGGTCATTGGGTTCAGTGTATTATGATTATTATTTATACAGAATCCGAAGTGTACAGAGCACCCCTTTGGGCATATAAAAGTTCATGCTTCAAAGAGCTTACAGTCTTCAGGGCTAATAATATTATTGCCACTAACATCTAAGCTGTATATATTTCAAAGCTGTGGTTGCTATTTTCATAATTTTATTGCATCTCATGTGTGTGTGTCCCCCAGATTGTTGCAAGTTCTGGAGTACTGTGATGAGAAAAGGATCTTCAATTTCCATTTAAAACACCAACCCAAAACAAACCATTTTGTCTCTACACAGGAGCATGAAAATGTGTCCTGAACACAGCAGAGTAGTTCAAAAGCCAAATAAAGAGAAAAAAGAAGGGTGGTTTATTGTGGGTTTTTTCAATGCAGTAGGCTAAGATTCCGAACTAGTCATGGGGAGTAAGGACAAGAGACATGCTTGTAAAACTTGGGCAGTGGGGTGCCAGTTTTCTCCTCAACCTATTAAAATCTGTATTTTTTGTTGTGTGTTTTTTGTGGTGGTGTTTTTGAGGTTTTTTACAATAATGCATATTTTAGGTGTCCTGTAGTCTATGACATCCTTTTCCTAAGAGTGTGCTCCAAGCTGGTTCTGCACTTCACATGTCAGTGTGTCCCTGCTGAGCACAAGGTTCTCTCACAGGGATTTCTTCTTTTGTCTCTGCTTCTTTCCTCATACATTAATAAATAGCCATAAAATGATTATAAACTCTTTTTCTTCATAACATTTTGATCAGGGGCAGGCAGCAAAGTACAGAGCTCTTTTGCATTCTGTGTGTTTGCCTATTGGGAGCAGTCCATCCAAAAACGATCAGCACTGCTCAGGCTTCTGGTACAGCCTGGTGAGGGGGAAAAAAAAAAACAAAAAAAAAAAGAAAAATATACCACATGAATGAGGTACATGCCAGCATTTATTTCCCAAAAGTAAATTGGCAAGTAGATTAAATAATGGAATGTGTTCACAGAAATAGTGAGTTATTCCTTCAATACCTCTGAAGAGGCAAAAGGTTAAAAAAAATTGAATTATTGGTTGTAAACTCCCTGGCTGTGTTACAAGTGACTGAAGTGATGGGTTTAATTTGGAAGTTGTGGAGCTCAACAGGGTTAATCCTTCCTTCTGCCTTACCCTCCTCTCTCTGGTGCTGGTTCTGACTGTTGCAGAAGACACAGATAATTACTAGGTGATAGAAGAAGTATGGCAGGATACCAGTTTTGGTCTGGCAGTGCAGGCAATTGCATTGTCAAAAAGACGACTTCTAGATCCTCTCACGAGCTTTTTTCCATCTCCCTTGTCCAAGTTACACTAAATTAAATAAATGTAAAAATATGAATAGCAAAGGGATGCCAAGGCCCAACTCCATTACTGCTGAAAGGGGTCCAGCTTCAATGATTTCAGTGACAGCACGATATATTCCTGTATCAGTAAAGGATGAACTGGTCTGAGATAACTTCTGTTTATCACAGCAGTTTTCCTCTGTGAAAGCAGAAGTAGATGGTGAATGATCAGCTGGTTTTAGGCTTTGCTGGGCTGATAATATGGCTGATGTTCTAATGAATTCAGAGGACACTTTCTTTTGATTTAACCTTCCTTACTTTATTTTATTATGCCATGTATCTTTGGCATTTGGTGAAGAGCCATTGTAAATGTGGGAACTAAGCAGCTTGTTAGATAACATCTTTTGGTTTTTTTTTCTCTTTAGAAGATTAAACTGACACTGTGCTGCCTGATGCCAGAATAGATGTAACCAATCCTGTATCCTTTGCATGTAGGTCAGTCAGAGGGACAATCCAGCACTGGATCCCATTATCCATGGGTTGAAGGGCGTCGTACATCACGGTAAGTAGCTTCTTAAACTCTATTCTTTCTGGGAAGGGGAGAAGGGTGGGAATATTGTCCTTAAGGGATCAGGTCACCCCAGAAGGACGGAGTGAGCCTACACATTCCTCATTTGCTGATGTTTAAGGGCATCACAGACATTATTTGACTGGTAAAGATTGAAGTAATTTGTTACCTAAAAATGGTTTGGGGTTAACAGTAAACAATTTGTTTCTCTTCAGTCAGTGTGCTAGAATGTGTAAGTTATCAATCAAAACCTACTACAATATATCATTCATATTAGTACTTCGAAGGCAGCATTGATGCTTCCCTCCTGCTATTTATCTTCTGTTTGCTCTAAAAATACTCCTCTCTGAAGTTTCTGTTTGTTTATAAATTATTTGTCTTTCAAATTTAGGGAGCTGATAATGAAACAGAAAATTAACTATCTATGAAAATTAATTAAACTTTGCAGCAGATGAACGTTTTTCTAATGCTGACATAAATATGATGATTTGGCTGTCCTGATGCATATAAACCTATTATCCTTGAACTTATAGCAGGTACCGAAATAAATATTAATATATTTTATACTTTTATAACCAGTTTTTACTTAGGAGTTTTCCTGCAACCTTATAACAGGTAATGCATCATTAGCAATGACATCAAGATGCTCCAGTTCCCAAAGTAGTCTTGTCAGGTTTTAATATAATGATTTGTAAAGTTTTAATAGTCTCATTGTAATTCAAAAGGCATCTGCTGGAATGGTGCTAGGTACTGTAATAAATCTCCGTCCCATCTATAGTGCTGTGATAAAACATCTTTGCACCTTTTCTGAGGATTGTCTTTAGACATTAGCTAGTGCTGTAGAGCTTAACAAACGGGGTTTTTTTTCTCTTGACTGCAAACCTAAAACTAGTTGACAGTGTTAGATTAAAACAAATAGGATTTTGGATTAATTTCTCTACTTTCAGCGTCATTTAACATCGCAACTGGGAACACAAATAAATCCAAAGAAAGTGAAAAATAGGGGTTAAATGATAACATACCGTAAAGACCTTAATTTAGAGAATTTTCCATAGCTTTTGCTGTTTATAAATTGCAGTGTTCTGCTGTGAAAGAAAAACAACAAGCTGAGCTGAAAAACTGTGGTGTTTTCCACAAAAATAGATGTTATTAGCTAGCTCCCACTGGGTAACAAAACAGGCCAGCAAAAATAAAGTGAAGATGAGTTGGGCTACAAGAATTTTTCATTGGCTATGTGATCTGACACTGAGATCAAGCTGCCATTTAATTGGATGAGCATCTCTTTTGAGCTTTGTTTTCTACTAGCCTTCCATTTCTACCCCTTGCAAGTGTGACAATGTTTTAGTCATCTCATTTTTTTCTTCTCCCTCTCTTGCTCCTTGCTGCTGCTGCAGCCAAAATAGACACTAGTGGATAATAACACTAGTGTCTCTTAAAAGTATTCTTCCATTCCCATAAATAATTGTTTGGGTAGGATGTGACATGGTCCCAAGGTTGTGATTCCCTGACCACATAATGATTAGTCCATCTTGGTGCTGCCTGCCTGCAGCAAAATCTGGGTGGATAAAAGGAGTTTATTTTTGTTTTGCTCACAATGAACAGAAGGCTGCTAGTGTTTCAAGTAAAGGAAATCGCTTGATATATTTCAATAGCTTGTTTCCTTTTCAAAACATTAAGGAAGAAAAAGAGGAAAAATCTTGCTTTCCTTCCTGTTTCAAAGGCCCTGATTAAAGGCCTTTTCTAAGGTTCTTTTGGTGGCTAGAGTAAGGGAAATTCCTTCTACAAAGTAGTTGTTCAAAGAAATTGTTCTCTAACTTAAATATTGATGGAACGCTTCAGTGAAGACTTCTCATATCGTATCTCTCTTTTAATGTTATTATACAGAATAATAGTAAAGATGTGAGCTTTTATTCCAGATCCTCTCATTTCTTTTCTTGATGTAATTTACTTACATCTTACATGCACACATTTTTATGAATTTATCTGAAAATGTTCAGTGTTCTTCCTGCCTTCCATTTTGCTGCATTCGACTGGGACCCTAAGGCAACATGGACTTTTTGGCTGAAATACAGTGGAAAATTCTTGCTGATTTTGGATAGAGTGGTTGGATCAAGCAGTGATCCAACAAAAGGAGCTAGAGAAAAGCAAAATTGAAACCTTAAGTTTCCTTGCATTTCATAACATTTCCATGGCCATGTTGGTTTTAAATGGTCATCACAAGACAGAGGCACATGCCTATGATGTAGAAATCAAGCACACCTATGGATATGGAGATAACTACCTTGCTTTTATATTAGACTATGTTTATATATCATCTGCCCCTCAGCTTTGCTCCTCCCATGTCCCTCAACTCAACACACCTATTTGTCAGATTTCCTTGGTTTTCCATATCCCTGTCCAACAAGTATAGCATCCTTCCTGAGCTGTGCTGGACAGTCGCTTCTTCCTCATAGTCATTCAGTTTTCAAAGAGGAAATTACAAACCCACACAAACACTCATCCTCCTCCTCTTTTTGTTATTTGCCTTGGGGTGGTACTAGGAGGCCCTAGAGGGACCCCAGTATCCTCTGTGGAGACTCCACTCAGCACCACGCTGTATAGGGCACCCATGCTGGCCTGGACCCATAATGGTGACCAATCCTATGATGTTCAGTTAGTTGTAGGGATGATACTGTTGAGTGGTGACCTGGGTTTTAATTTTTCTTGCATAGCTTTTCATTCTTCTATGTGAAGTTTTTGTATTCTTACAGTGCCCTTCCAGGGATAAGCGAGCAATTTAAGTGTCAGAAGGACTTTCTGTGGAATTGAAAGCAATTTTTGCTTGAGATTTCGTCAGGGATTTGAATTACTTACTAATTTGATGGAACATAAATAATTGTGCCCTTCACAGTGTCACCGGCTTAGTAATGATAATAGAGAAACGCACACATAAAAATCAATACAGGCTTAGTTGCTACTCAGAGTTCACTTTGTTTCCTCATCTCCAGGCATAATTTTGTAAAATCTTAATGCCACATTAAGCTTAATTTTTTATGAACAACCATATGAAGTTTCTTATCTGGAAGGAAAACCAGTGATGTACCAAACCGTCTAACAACGTTTGGATCAATGATAATGCTTTGGGGTTTGCCCCACATCTTCCTGCTGAACAGTATGTTCCCGTCGCGTTGATGGTCCCCAACTCCCTCATCCACCCGCACAAGAGCATTGTAAAGGCACACGAACGCCGAGGAGGCTCTTTTCAGAGCTGTCAGAAGCCTGTTGCTGATTTTAAAATTGCTTTTGGTTTTGTGCTCTGCCAAGGATTTGTCACACCTCCCGCCAGAGAGGTGCCTGATACTCTCGCTCGTGCTTTCCCTGTCGCAAAGCGCACAGCGAGCGTGCCTCTGCCACGGAGCTCGCCAGGGACTGACAGCTGGGAGCGTGCAGCCCTCCCTCTGAAGAAGCGACAGAGTATGGGCAGGTGTGATACAAATTTTCTGACGTCAGCTTCACAGAAGAATCACAGAATGGTAAGGATTGAAAGGGACCTCTGGGGATCATCTCGTCCAACCCCCCTACTAAAAGCAGGGTCACCCAGAGCAAGTTGCACAGGGTCATGTCCAAGTAGGTTTTGAACCTCTCTAGAGTAGGAGACTCCACAGCCTCTCTGGACAGCTTGTTCCAGTGCTCCATCCCCCTCAAATTAAAGAAGTTTTTCCTTATGTTTAGGTGGAACTTCCTGTGTTTTAGTTTCTATCTATTGCCCCTTCTCCTATCACTGGTCATCACTGAAAAGAGACTGGACCCATCCTTTTGACGCCCATCCTTTAGATATTTATAAGCATTGATATGAACCCCTCTCAATCTTCTCTTCTCCAGGCTGATCAGCTCCAGGTCTCTCAGCCTTCCTCGTAAAAGAGATGTTCTAGTACCCTAATCATCCCCATAGGCCTCTGCTGGACTCTCTCAAGTAGTTCCCTTTCTCTCCAGAAATGGAGAGCCCAGAATTGGACACAGTTCTCCAGATGTGGCCTCACAGGGCAGATTAGAGGGAGGAGAACCTCCCTCGGTGTGCTGGCTGGACACCTCTTAATGTACCCCAGGAGACAATTTGCCTTCTTGGCTACAAGCGCACATTGCACAAGTTCATAGTGGACTTGTTGTCCACCAGGACTCTTCTCCATGGAGCTGCTTTCCAGCAGGTCAACCCCTAACCAGCACTGGTACAGGGGGTTATTCTTCCCTAGGTGCAGGACCCTACACTTGCCCTTGTTGAACTTTATTAGGTTCTCCTCCACCCAACTCTGCAGCCTGTCCCGGTTTTGCTGAGCCTCCTGGTGTGCCAGCCAGGCCTCCCAGTTTTGTATCATCAGCAAACTTGCTGAGGTACACTGTCCCTCCATCAAGATCACTGATGAATAAGTTGAACAAGACTGGACCAAGCACTGACCCTTGGGCAACACTGTGAGATACAGGCCTCCAGAGAGATTGCACCAGTGATCATAACCCTCTGAGCTCTTTTGTTCAGCCAGTGTCTTTCAGCTCTTACAAGTGGGGGTCTTTTTTAGCTCCTCTTCAAATGCTCTTCTTAGCACAAAAGCTGATGGCAAAGGTCTCCAGGAATGCTGGTGGTGGTGGGATGATGCATGCCCTTAGTTCAAGTTGGATCATTACATAAAGTAATAAAGTCACTAGTGCCTGGCTGGGCTTGCACCACATGTGGGTCATTCATGGTGCTTCAAATTAGACTTTTCTGCCCCTGTTTTGCTACTGATGTGCTTGGCTGGCTGCCCTGCCCTGAGCTGCTCTCTGCTCCTCGTCCTTCCTTGTGACGCTGAGAAACACAGGGCAGGATGGAGCTGCTCTTGTACAAGGGCTGAGGAGATTCCCGGGACCTCAGACAGAATGACTGTGCCCTTGTGGAAATAGGGGAATGTGAAATACCAGGTTATGTCTTGTACAGTTGATTTGCATTACAATGGCTCCTAAAGCCTTTCTCTGCCACGTACTTCAGCAGGATCTCAGAGGTACACCTAGCAGGATGGAGCTATTGCACAGAAACATTGCTTTTTCCCAACTCTGCTGTCTTTGACTTGCCTTAATTCATACCATTTTGTATGTAAGTCTTTTAGAGATGCCTTTACCTTGTTCTTACCAGCTGCTTGAAAGGCATTAAAATGAGTCTTCTTCCTTGATGTCAGTCCTGAGGGCAGCACCTGGAGCTGGAGGCTTTGCAACATTTGCCCTCTTGCAGCCCAGGCAGGGGTGCTCTGCCAAGCCTTGTTGTACCCTGAAGGCAAATGGTTGTCAGAGAGAGCAGCAGCCCACGCTGCCCCTGGCCCCTGAAAAATCTTTCAGGGTGATAGAAACCATGTTTTGTCACTCTGTCCTGTTCTCTGTGTCTGTCACTAAGAATCTACACAGATCAGCAGAAATTTATTACCAGAGCACAGATAAATTACCACAGCAGAAAAACCTCTATTAATGTCACAAAAATGGGGCTCTTATTCCCTACCTTGTCAGAAGTGAGCACTGAAAATCAAAGTGCAGCCAGATCAAAAGCTTAGGTACAAAGTGAATCAATGGCATCTGTTGCTTGTTTGCAAACATGGGGTGGAGTGAGGGGAAGAGAGGAACCTTTGTTTATTTAAAAGGGAGTTTGGAAAAAAAAAATCTTGTTTTTTTCTTCTGCCCTTGTATTATTAAAATGCCATAACTTAAGCTCAGCATGGAGCAGAGTGTTATCTTGGGTCTCCCTCAAGATGGGTGAGACATGTTCAGGGAAGTAAGTGGTGACCACCAAAGTTTCAGGGGCTACTGGGGAGATTGTATCAAATACAGTGGGAACAGAACTGCTCTAATAATGAAAAAGGGCAGAGAATAAATATGTTCCCATCTCCAGTTGTCCTAGGCAAAAAGGCAGTGAATAACCTGTTAAAATAAATCAGCACTAAAAAGGAGGCAATCCAGACAGTGTTAGTTACCCTGTGGATCTATCACACCACAAGGCATAATAACAAGAAAACACCATTAGCAGCATGACAGGTTTTTTCTTTTGTTTTTAACTTTAACCATAACACCACCTGACAAGCTGTTTTCTTTCTGCACCAAATATCCAGGGGCTGTAGAGAAGAAAGGCGGGGGAGAGGGGTGAGGGTGAGATATGATACCATGGGACCTCATCTTTTAAAGTAAAACTTTGAAGAAAGCAGCAGCCCAATTTGGAACAAGGAAGGCCATCAAAGGGAGAGCAGTGCAATGTGTTAAACCGAGAAGGAAATGTGGAGGAGCATTTCTTTTTCCTCAGGGATGATCTGGATATGTTCTTTTGTTTTCTGATCTGTTCGTGTGTTCACAGTCAGAGTAGCCATGTGAGAGAGGCCAAGACACGATTGCTGTGGAGCAGAGGGGAGGAGGAGGGAAGTGGGAAATGAAGATGAGAGCAGAGGTGATAAGTTCACACCTTTATATAGGGCAGCTCTGTGCATAGCTGCAGGGGTCTGTATCATTTAAAAGAATAAATGATGGAAGTGTTGGAAATCTCTGGTCTTTCACCTGTCAGCTCTGCAGAAAGTGGTCACACAGTGCTGGTCACAGCTGAGTAAAGGCCAGTAAGCTGACAGAGAATTAGTATATTGCACAGAAAAGCTAATTCAAACTAACAGAGAAGAAGATTGCAGTTGTTACAAGTTAAGAATTAAGGTTGATGCTGAAAGTGAACAAAGCACCTGCAGAGGGAAGGAGCTGGGTGCTTTGCTCCTGGGTTTTGAGGGTAATTGCTGAGAAGAGAGGGGGGGTGAAGTCTGAGAACGTGTGATTTTGTTCTGGCTCTGCTGGAGCAGATGCAAACAGCCTTCAGTCCTCTGGCTGCTTGTCCCTCACTTTGCCATACCTCTGCCAGGATCCAGCTTGCTTCAGGGATCCTCTTCTCCTCTAAACTTCTCATAGTTTCTTTTTCGTGATGCTGGTGCCCATTCTGTATTTCCTGGGTTTTGTGTCCCTCCACCCTTGTCTCCAGATGTACCTCTTCCTCAGGTTAATTTTTGCAAAACCTGGAGAATTCTTATCCCAGTCTAGAATGGCAATAGCCAGTCTACCAAGCTCTGCATCAACAGTGCTTAAGCATTAAAGGTTCAGTATTATTTTTTCTTCTTTAAGGAGTTAAGACCTCACCTGCCCAGTTAAACCTTTTCCTCCTAAGCTATTTTAAGAGAGCAACTGAGAAAAATTAAGCCTGAGATCTATACCTGGTGTGGAAATATTCAACATCTTTTTTTTTGTTTTTGTACAGGAGACTTGCCTTTTTTTCATTCTCCTGTTTTTTTTGTATCACTCACTGGTTGTGTCATCAAATGAGTCCACAAGACTGTGTTATTATCTCATTCCCTTCCTCTCCACCATTCTTTGTGTCCCCTGTCCTTACAGTTCCTTACATTGTTCAGCAGAGGCTCTGTTTTTTTTAAAAACTAAATGAAAGTGAGAAAAATAATTGCAAAATGAATGTCAGAAGTTGCCATGAGTCTAGAGGACTGTCAGAAACTGCTCTTCATGCTGGATTTACACAGCAGCTGCTCATCTGCTGGTCTTTTCAGTTAAGGTAACATAGAGTATTAGTGATCTTATCTTTGAAGTCACCACCACGAGTCTGATCCCTGGCTCTGGTGTGCAGCCTGCTTTACCTGGGGAGTTCTGGCTCAGTGGGTGTGTGGCATGGTGTCCTTCGGATTATTTTTGTGTGTTTGCTTTTTAAATGTTTGAATGCAGAAGCTTTAGAGTGACTTGGCTCATTGTGAAAATCAAATTGGCAGTAACATTGTTTAACAAATTCGGGAGACTTTCAAAGCTCATCATATTGGTATTGCAGATTTCAGTTATTCAAAGTGTAGCTGGGTAACGTTTCCACCTATCAGGCTTTGCACATACGTTAATTTTGGAAATAAGCTCATTTTAAGATATTGCTTTCAATGCAGCCAAGTTCCTGTTTTCTTACAGAAAAGCATGATGAAAGTCCCAAAGCATTCTATGAGATATAAATGGACTTGGCTTGTATTTTCTTGTGATCTCCAATCCAAGTTCCTGTTAGATTTAAAAAGGATTTTGATCACAGATAGTTGTGTGCTGTTTACCTGCATATCTCAAGAAGCCGCTTACTCTACAGTGATCTGGTTAAAATTCAGATCTAACTTTATCCAGCATTTTACAGAGTATATTTTTAGCAAGTCAGTCCTTGAACTCAAAATGTTCAACTGATGACTCTTGCAGTAAAAAAACTGCAAGTAGTTGGTGGAGATCCACTACTGGTATCTGGTTGAAGATCTGGGTTTTTTTTTTCCTCTACTTGGAAAATTGTTGTGCACAATTCAGTGTTAGTTCACATCTAGGGGTAATGCCTTGGCAAATAAAGAGTGTAAATAGGTCAGCTTTTTAAAGCATGCCTAAAATTGCTCTGCCTTCAGGTTGAGTTGTACAAAAACTGGCCCTTGGTCCCACAAAAAACAGTGGAGAGATTTACCAGCTCAAACAAAAAAATGCACCGAGTGTGACTTTTCACATTGCTGTTATGGGCGAAGGACCAGGAGGTAGATAGAATATTGTGTCAGAAGATGAAATTTGTTACCAGCTGGCACGGGTTTTTGTTGGGCTTTTTTTGTGAACGTAAGAGTTGAAATACAGTATTTTTCTTTTAGGCTGTGTAATACTCTAGCTTAAATGTCATATTCGTTGTCTTAAATGTCAAAGGTGAATCTGTGGTACTATCTAATTTTTCCTTTGGAAATATTGGAATGAACACTTTTTTGTGAGCCTTGGTGCTGTAAACGAAGTATTGCTGGGGTTTGATTGTCAATAAAATTTGCTGTGCTGCAGCAGTGGGGCATCTCAGTGGCTGGTTCAAGTGCTGCTCTTTTCTGCATTGCCTGGGAGTGGTGGCCACAGCAGTGTCCAGAGGAATGCACTCTAGTTCACAGGTCTGTCATTAGGGTCACAATCTCTGGGGCTTTGATTTCCTGGATGTTTTTTTTTCTGCTTGGGTGCCTGCTGCATTGGGGTGCTGAGATGGGAATAGGATACGGGGCAGAAGAAGACACTGCTTGGGTCTGGGGCTCTAGTTTATATTTAAGAATAAGTAGGTGTCCCATGGAGCAGGTTTGAAGCATTTATTGTAGTGGTTCACAGACATTTGCAGGTGAACATATTTTCATTAATGCATTTTATTGCTTTTGTCTGCCAGTTATTTCCTAGTGCCAGTCAAAAAATCCTGTCTTGTAGATCGTGTGGTTATCAGCCTTGTCCACTTTCTCCCTTCTAGAATCAACTAAACCTGCTCATTCTATCCCCAACCTTCTGGGCACAATTTGTGCCCATCCCAAGCACTGAAAATAGGAAATCGGAGTTGGTCATAAAGGACAGTGAAGAAGGATTTGATATTATTTCCAACCTTGTTCGTTCCTGTTTCATAGGAATCATATACATACATGTGTGTATGTATGAGTATAGAGCATACTTTAGTACTTTAATACTTTGCTTAGCTTGCAAATTATTCTCCAACAGCAAGAACCCATTTGTGGTTGATATTTTAAAAGTGTTGTGACTTCAAAATTTCATTTCCAAAAACATCTCAAGCTCTTAGGAACTTAACTTCATGTCATTTACTGTCCCTTTATGCTCTTGAAGGAGGTAGAATTTTTAAGTCATCTTTTCTTTAAGCTTCACATGAAGATCTCGTTGTGACTCTGGTTTCTAAAACTCTGCACCATGCATCTAGATGTAAGTGATACAAATGAATGATCTTTTTTCAGAAGTGTTAGGGAATTAAAGCATAATCAATTGATTATCATCTATTTTAGTAGTCATTCTAATCCAATTATATGTTTGGGGTTTTTTTTTATTTTAATCTTTGGAATTCATTAATGAAAACTTACAGCATTGCTTGTAGCCATGAAAAATTAGAACAAGTACACCCTGCCCTACTTAAACTGTGTATTAGGAAAGCTACTTTTTCCTCAAGAAATACTCTTTTTCACAACTGACTATGACTTTCCAAATGCCTAGGAAAAAGCCCTCCGTAATTGATAACCAAAATTTAATCATAGCCGGATGCTTCCAGTTTGCATTCAAATAAGGTATTTCTCTGTCTAAATAAGCTTCCCTTGGTTGATTATTCATATTGTAGTTCAAAATGTTTAAAAATGAAAGACAGAGTTGGATGAAATGTAGACTACTTAATACAGTGTGTATTTAATATAAAAGTCATGCATTATTCATTTTTGCAATTTGAATAACTTTGAATTTAGCATCCCTGTTCTTCATCTTTCCCTTTGATGAACAATTAATTATTAAAATATAATATTGTCAGCATATGGCACAAAAATCCTTGAAAGTGTAATAAGAGCTTGGTTCTCCTGCCATCCTTTGATAAAGGGGTACTCCATAGTCTTGGTTTCTCAGAGTGTGTTTATCCAGCATCTAAACTGATTCCATCATTCCAGATAAAAGGTTATAAAAAGGTTAAAAATAGTTAAATTGTTAATTTTAACTGATTTTTTTTCTTAAATACAAGAGGAAAAACTCCTTTCAAAATGTTCCTCTACCTCCTATCTATTTCATATATAGTCATGGGCTGTTAATGCAAAGAGGATGTTTTGCATGTTCAAATACTCTATTGGTAGCAGTCCACTGTGTGTTCAGCTTCCATGGAGAGAGACAGTTTCTTAAATAGAAAACCTATGTCATTTCACTGCGAAGTTGTATGTGTGCTGCATTTGGAAATTAAATCCTGTGACTGACTTTGTAGGTTTTATAACCAATTTTTCCTGCATAAAAATAAGCCAATCAAATTAAATACGACCTTTTCTGTGATTATGACTCCTTGATTAGAATCTCTTTGAACTTTGGCCAATCATATATATTTTACTATTTATTAGCTAAGCACACTTTTTTTCCCCAGGGGCATGCTATGAAGAGGAAGAAAGGTAGTTTGTTATTTGTTTGTGTCATTTTGAGAGCTGCAGAAGTGTTTGATATCTGCATGGTTTAGAAGGAAAGAAATTGTTAATGAAGAGATTGCAGTATTCTGTTGCAGGGTATGCTTTGGCTTTAATAGAATTAATTATATATTGGAATGCTAAAGGCTATGAAAACATTGAACATTTGTTGATATTGTGCAGAAGAATAAAAGATGCCTGAAGTGTATTATGTATTTGCACCTTGCAGCAGCAGTGGAGGAAAAAATCCCCCTGATTATCAGACTGCTGCTCAGAGGTATAAGCAACTCTTGATTTGATCAAGACTTCTAGAAAACTGTGGGATGCTGTGGAAGTGAATTCTTCAGACTTGATCCTTTTTCTTTTCATTCTGACTTGGAAGATGTGTGTGTCAATCACCAGCCTACCTGCGTCTATACTCTTCTGGGAGGAGAGTGGGCTTGCTTAGCAGCTATGATGAGACAGAGAGGAGTTCCTGCTGCCCAAACATGGGCTCTTGTTTGAGGCATGAAGAATATAGTAAGTGAGGAATAGAGATGTATGGGAGAACCTCACGTGTCAGCATGCCCTGAGGCAGTGAACACCTTTGCACAGGCTGACAGGGACCTGTGAGTCAACATAAATTGCAGAGTATAAGTGCTCGAAGTGCTCAGGGATGGCAGGGAAATTGTCTTGCCTGCAGCTGTTCCCTCCTTTCATATATTTATTTTCTTCATAGTGTTAAATATTACCAGCTTATCACTGTTACTTGAAGCTAAATGCTTTCAGTGCTTAGGTTTGGATTTCAGCCTGTCCAAGTTGCTTCTCAGAAGAGTTTGTCCCCAGACTGTTGGACCCTGGGAAGGAGTTTCTTGTATTAGAGAGAAGTCAGCAGTTTTACCTTTGGAGCATATTTCTGGTGCTGTGCTGACTGCATCTAGCAGCACGCCTGGCAATGCCTGTGTGGCCGGGTGTAGGCAGTCCCGAATGAGTACTTGCTGGAATCTGCTTCGAGCACCATGTTGAGCTTCAGAGGTGCCCTGCTCCTCAGCTCATCCCTCTGGCAGATCCCAGAGAAGTTTGGCTGAGCAGCATGGCTCTGCCTCCTCTATCTCAGCAACCCGCATATGGATTGACCCCACTTTCATGTCCCCTTCCCTCGCTGGTGGGGATGGCACGGGTATGCTACTCAATGCTCTTTGGTTGGGCAGCAGCAAGCTGCATCTTGGCAAACCCTCACTGCCTCCAAGCTGAAGAGCCATTTACTGAGTGCCGAAACCACTGAATACGGTATTATTTCTATGCTAACATAAACCGGTGGGATAACAAGGGCATTTCACACCTGCATGCATTCAAAATAGGAACATGCATGTTTGGTACAGGACTGACTAGCATTTTGGCTGCTCCTTTAATAATCAACACATCCCTTACAGCTCTTCCTGAGAGTGTTTTCACCTTTCATTATATATATATGATAAAATATGTTGTTGCCATTACACCTTGTTAGGCTGCCTATCAATGTGATGTCTCTTTTAAAGACACATTAAAAAAAAGTGTAATTCTGCTTGTCAATCTTCCCTGCAGAGAAGGAGACCTTTCTGGATCCTTTTGTGCTGAGAGACCTTTTGCCGACGTCGCTGGGGAGTTATTACCGCTACACAGGTTCTCTGACTACTCCTCCATGTAGCGAAATTGTGGAATGGATCGTTTTTCGGAAGCCTGTTCCCATTTCTTACCATCAGGTGTGTTTATTTTGCTAGCGAAGTCCATCCCTTGATTTGCCCTCTTTAAGACAATGTTTTCAAAACCCACCGTTTCAATTTTGAGAACAAAAAGGTCTTTGTTGACAAAAAAGGAAGTGTCGGTAATTTTTTTTTTCCCTCTTAAGTAATATTGTTTCTGAACATGAGCCATCAGTCTTAAGAAGAGACAGTACAACATGAAAATCAGTTTCCTTTCAATGATTTATTTAGTATTGTTTTTGTTAAGATTAAATTAAGCTATGGTGTAAATATTTATATGGTGTTCCTTTTTATTCTTTTTAATTGAAACTTTCTTTTCAGAGTAAAGTGAGTGATTTCGGTTCTGCTCAGATTTAGTAATTTGAACTAATTACATTAGAAAAGACATCTTTCCATTAATTCTCCATGCTTAACTGTTTTTATAACACGGTAAAGCTGCCATTAAGTGCTCAAAGAGATGGTGCACAAATCTTTAAAATTAGCACATAGAAGCTTTTAATGCAAATAGACACAATGTCTGGAATTTGTCTGGAGAAGAATGCTTCCTATAAAGTAATGGCTAGATGGAGTCAGATGTTTACCAGTTAAGTGTATTTTGACATTGTAAGATTGCTGTCTTCAGAAAGCCATCCTGATGGAATTAGTCTTTCCTTTCATTCATCTGGCATAAGGCACTGAAAACAAACTTTTTAAACACACTGGGTGATTTGGACTGGCAGATGTTGGTTCTCAGAGGTTCCAGAAGGGTGGAAGGTGGTCTCCATGCCCCTGCTCCAGGCTTTTTTTCATGTTTTCTATATCCCATTGCTTTTCCTGTAGACTCTTTTTTGTCTTTTTTTGCAGTGCTCTGTTTAAAACCGGTTTCAGTGCTTCAGTTGGGGTCCTCCCAAGGCTAAGGCACACAGCAGGATTCATGTGTCTGGCCACACATGCTGGTGTTACATTGCCTTTTTCACAAAAGCATGACATTATTGCCTGTGTTCAGCACCTGGTCAGAAGGAACCCTTTTGCTAGAGGCTTTCCCCAGAGCGCTCTCTAGCAGTGCTGAGCACATCAGACGTTATGCAGCCCACAGCTCTGGCTGAAGAGTGGGACTCTTTGCACATGGTCCTGGTTGAATCGGACCCTTTGTTTTTTTCAGACTATTTCTCTGATGTTGAGATCATTTTGAATTCTGTGCTTGCCTGCAGGATACTTGCAATCCCTTGTAGCTTTTCATTACATCAATAAGTTTACTGTTTATTATTTGTTGGCTGCGAGGCCTGGCCCACGCTCAGTTTTATACCCTGTATACGCATCAGGTGCGTCGTGACTTCTTTTTTCTTTTACTTTTTTAACAAATCCAGATAAACTGGTAAATACCAATTATTGCCATCATTATAATGGTATAAAGGTACTTTATCCTGGCATAGCTTCTTTCCTGTGCTGTACAATAATAACTGTGCCAAGTCAAGCCTTTAAAATTTGTCGTTGTGCTGCTTTATGCACGCATGTGTGGTTGAAGAGCTGGGAATTCTGTGTGTAGACAGACTTTCATTGATGCTACAACACATGTAGAATAAATAATAGTATTCTTCCCCTTGGCAGCTCTAGATGGATGTATTTTAAGAGCCTGCCACCCTGCCATTGCAATGATTATTATTTGTTCCTCTAACAGAAACAGTGCAACATAATCCATTGCCATAGTTTAACCTTCTGTATCACAAACCCCATGAAGCAGCCTGTAATCCCAGAGGAGGAAAGTGATACTGTTTAAGCTTCGTTGCTGTTCCAATTAAATCCTTGCTTTTGTGCAAAATATCTTGCTGTAAAAAGGACAGTGCTGAAGAGGCCCATTTGTGGAAGCTTCTCTATTTTATTATCAATGCTTCATCATCGTCATTTTTCCTGATAATTAGAGAACAAAACAGGACAAGCTGTCACCCTGCAGATGCATTGTAAAGCTAAGTGCATTCAATGACCCAAAGCATGGCATTATCTCTAGTAATGCATACCTTAGAGTATCTCATTGTGCTTGTAACGGTTTCAGTATTTTTAATTGCCATTTGTATATGCAACCCTTAGAAAACTGCACATCAAGCTTTAATGGTTTGTAATTATACAACTCTGAGTTTTAGATCAGGTTTCCCTGTATCTACAATGGGCTTAAAACAGCTTTTCATTTCTTCTTCTGAACAGGAGCTCTTGTACTCCTTGAAGAGCATCAATGTAGCTCCTTGACTGTAGCTCTTATAATATTTTTTTTTTTCCTGGCAGCTATAGATAAATTAATTTCTCATTTGTGGTAGATAATGTTTTTATAGTAAAAATGAAGTTGAAATGACTTTATATATACTTCAACACATAAAAAGGGGAAGGTTAAAAATCATATTTGAATTGGCAGTTGTTAAAATGCAATTATACCTCCCCAAGGTAGCATAGCAGAAGAAAATATTTTAAAAGTTCTCTCTGAAAGTTTAAAAATTCAATTAATGTCATGGATGTATAAGCCTAGAGACTTGACTTCAGAGAAGCAATTGCTACCCAAGTTCTTGAGCTTTTATAAAGTAACCTTAAGCTCTGTTAGCTGGCTTCATCAAAACTGCTTCCAGTGCATAAAGTGCAAATGATAGGTAAATATTCACAAGAGGTTTGGTCTGTGCTTTCACAGAAGGGCATAGCAGGATCATCTGTTGGGGTTTTTTTTCTTGAGACAAAAATGTAATATAATAGTCCCTTTACCCCTTTTTAACCCATCTGTCAATGCTTCCAAGGAGTCCTGATAATAACTAGGAAGCAGTGTTAAAGATTTTACAAAGTGTTTCTCTGAAGAATCAGAGAGAGAATTGCAGTTGAGAACCAAGGAGTGGGTCTTTTATCTAAGACACAGAAAAGCTATGATCCATATCTCACCATCAGTACCTGCAAGGCTGGAAGTGGCACGTGAGCTCCCTGCCTGTGATGGGAACTGGTCAGTGACTGTCACCCCTCCCTGTTGGTCTTCTGCTGTCCCTCTGCCTCAGTTTCCCTGCTTGTACAGTAAAAGTAGTTGTGAGTAGGAAGATTCTACTGCTAAAATGTACAAGGCTGAGTTGCACTGTTATTTTGGAGGTGATTGCCTCTAGCAGGACTCAGTTCCCTTGGGTTTGTGTTTTAGTGCAGAGCTTCCAAACTCAGGATTAGAGTTGTTTTTCCCTCCTGCTATCCATGCACAGCTCCCGGTGATAACATTCCCATACTTATCTCCATTAGCTGGCTCATCATACCACCCAATGCAAGGAGACTTACCTTTGAACTGAAGTGTGTAAAAGTTGATGCCTAACAGCTGATCTGTTACACCTTCCTTTGATCATTTTTATCAGTATTATCAACTGAGGCTACAATGAGAATTTTCCCTAGTTCAAAGTTTCATGACTGTCATGACACTTTTCCATAGTTTTTAGTGCAGATGCACTTAATGAAAAGGCTGTAGCTTTCAAAGTGACCTGTCATTAAGCTATGAGTATAATTCAAGGCCCTTTTTAAGTCTTGGAACAGATTCTGTACTCCCAAAAGCCATACTGTCAATATATGTAATTGATGTTGATGTAAACAATATCAGGACTGAATCCTTCTCAGCTCTGTCTTGCTCAGTCTTTCCAGCAGCACCATAACTAATTTTAGTTGTTGACTGTATTGATAACAAGCTAGTAGTAAATGCTGTACTGATCTTGATAGCTGTGAGAAATGCATTAGCTGAAAATATTTTCACCTTAGTTTGCTAGAAATCTCTTTCTAAGAAATACTAAGTTATGAAGGTAACAGAAGTTTTCAATTACAATTCTTTCTTGCAAGTTAATACATTCTATTAAAAATGTCTCAGATCTGAATCCAGCAAAAGAAACTTATTCCCAGAGGACTATAAGCTAACCGTGCCTAAATACATTTATTCTATGTTATTTTTGTTCTCTCCCTATAGCTAGGTTTCAGAAAGAACAGTGGTTGGTAGGGAGGTCAGGACAGTTGGAGATGGCAGTCCTGAGGGTGCTGCATTCTGCTACTGATGTTCTCCACGGATTTTGTGTGTCTGTCCCATAAAGTTGTGACAACTGCAGTGACCTTCCTGCAAAAGTGCTGCAGGAGTTGTCTGTGAAGCTTATCCTGGCAGCTAAACTTTGTAAGGTGTTCAGAGACAAGGTAGTGTTGTCCGGGAGAAGGCTATTGGGTAGAATGACCTGCAAGGGCTTTTTGATATGATGCTGTGAAACAAAAGGGTGCCAGCGATGAGAAGGGTTTGGCATGGCTGAGTCACACACGAAATCCTTCCAGACAATGGCTCTAAGGGCAAATGTTTCCTTGCCCATGACAGATGTCCACAGGTTGCTGGAAGGCCTTCTCCTTTGTTGGTCAGGATAAGCACTGTGCCGAGATAAGTCAGTTGGCAGTGATTTCAGTGGGCAGCCTGACTTCCTGTGTGGTTTATCAGTCTTGGCATCAAAATTATACTTCCTGCCATTTTACTTTCTTATCAGCCACTCAGATTTCACCACATTGTTTTTCTAATTAATGTCCTTTTTCTCCCCTGCCATGATGTCTGCGATCAGCTGGAGGCGTTCTACTCCATATTCACCACTGAACAGCAAGACCATGTCAAGTCCGTGGAGTACCTGAGGAATAACTTCCGACCACAGCAAAGCCTGAACAACAGGAAGGTGTCTAAGTCTGCCGTGAAGGATGCTTGGAGCCAAGATATGACAGACATCTTGGAAAATCCACTCGGCACAGAAGCTTCCAAAGGTAGATCACACAAATTTTTCACTTTTTTTTTTTTGTCTGTTTTGTTGTCAAATGCCGTCAAGGATAACTGTGAGCTACCACAGAAACAATGCAGGTTATGCAGGCATTCCTTGTTGGCATGTGTCATATTAATCCTTTGAGTGTCTGCAATTACCTGTGGAACCTGTGGAACAATCACCTGTTAGGAGGTGCCATGGCAAAAAAGCCCTAAAATACATGAGTCTCAAGCTGTCGATATCCCTGTTTCTGCTGACTGGCTGTAGGGCCTTACAGATGCCTGGCAAAAAGGAAATGTGAAGGGCCAAGGTCAGAGGTAAAATTTCAGCCCCATTAGCACTGACTCATTGGGGTTTTGAATGGGAATAGAGTAGCCAGGTATGGTTAGGGGTTTCATTTTTATAGTAACAAGACTTTTGAAGAACCATCAGCCTTTGAATTCAATGTTTGTATCAGTCATTTGGTAGTGGTGACAGGGGGAAAAGCCCTTTTCTGTATAGGCAGGTGATTTTCTAAAGTCTTGCTGAAGTGTTTCATGTGCCTTTTTGTAGAGCAGCTGGCACTTGCTTCTGTGAGACACTGGATAATGAGCTGAATGGAGGAAGGTGGGAGGGATGTTGCAATCGTCGTGTTGGCACAGACAGTCCTAGCTAGAGGAGCATCAAAAATTTGGAGAGAAATGTGTACTGGATAAAATAAGACTAGAAAAAAAAATCATTTGCTACTTTTATTTGCCTTTATTTTATTGAATGGTGTTATTTATATGTAGGAGGAATGACATGTACTTCCCAGTCTTCAGTCTTGAGAAGTGCTTGGTGCTTGACCAGTTCTGGGTAGAAGTAAAGAAGAAGGGGCAGTTTGCCAGAAGGAAGCAGCTAAGCAGATTTACAAGCTTCCCTTTCATACCTGGTATTTTCACCTGGCCAGGCACAGAGAGCATAGTTTTTAGAGGACGTGAATCATGAAAACAGCTGCATTCAGCAACCTTACCCTCCCAAGAGAGTGCTGGAAGAGTGTATTTCTTGGGGCTCATTATTCTGTGAGCATGCTTATTTATATATATAATATACACGTACACAAACCTCATGTACATTAAAGGCAGCCTTGGGATGGAGAATTTACATCAGATGTGAGAAGGAGATTTTGGGAATGAAGAAACCCTGCTACTCTCTGATGCTCTGCCCTGCAGTTCTCAATCAGTGTTTTAACAGCAACATGTGGCAATATTTATTTCTTCAGTTATATCCTGTGTACATGTTACTTACCCAGAACAGTGATGAAAGCTAATAGGTTACATTATGTTAAAAGTGACAAAACTGACTGGTTTTTATTTTGAGTGCAGCCAAGGTACCTTTGGTACATGTGGTGTAATATTCAATTAGATTTTGCTGGTTTGGCCACATGCCTGTGTATTCCTGGCCTCACTGGATAGCTTTAAAATTCAAAAAATGCTTTAGATTATTTTCACCCCCATTCTAAACAGCTGAAACCCACAATTTTGACAGAGCAGTACAAATGCTAAAGTCTGTAGCTAATGAGCTGATCTTGAAGTACGAAGGGTTGATACCAAAGGAGAACTTGAATAACTAGAAAGATTCGCATTGACTTTGATCTTTAAGAACTCTAAGGCCCAGATTCAACCAAGCACATGTGGCTTAGTTAACATGATGTGAGCCAGTCTACAAGAGCAAGGGGACTGCACAACCATTAGTCCATGTTTAGATAGCTTGGTGCCCTGGTGCTTGACATCGAATGTGCTTGGGGACTGATTTCCTGAGCAAGTTCTCTCTGGGTCCTCTCCCACCATGTACAGGTACCATAATGCTCTGTACTCAATGGGACTTTGAGCTTATGGCATGCTCAGGGGAGACCCTCAGGTTTGGTACATGCATTCCCTGTGATCTGACAACATTTAGGATGCCATCTCATAGCAGGGATGATGCTAGAGTCGGTGATTTTTTTAATTTATTTTTTTTTCCCCCTTAAGCTTTTGCTGTAGGAGGCCAATAGCTGGGCAGCCAGTCTTTCTGTACCAGCTCTGTCAAGTTGTCACTTTTGGGGTTGTGTGCACACCAGGGGACACTGCAAATAGGTGCATTTTTTCATGAACTTAAAAATAAATAGGTTGCTGCAGTGTTGCTAACACAAAATGGATTGTAGCGTATCCTCCAAAGGTTACAGGGATGAGTTATAGCTGTTCCAGAGATATAACACCGTGGATGTTTCTGGCCCCTTCTTTGACAAAGGTGAACAGTGATGATGTGCCTGGTCCACTGCACATTCTGAACTACTGACATATAAATAAAATGAGTTGAAGTCATAATACTTGAGTGAAAGCAAAACCTATTGTTTATTCAGCTAGTAAATACAGTATTTCTTTATATACTGTCATTCATGCAAAAGTACTGAAGAGCCGAGTGCATGGAGCACTTCTCAGCCAGACAGTCTAGCCTACAAATAAATAGAAGAGTGAGAGTTAGTATAACAAATTTGTTTTATTCAGATCCTTCTGCACACCTCATGACTGCATTCAGTGCTTTCCACATTGCATTAAGCAATGTGACCAGTGGCTGTCACATGTTGACTCTTGTCTGCCCTCCCTGTGCTTAGATTTGTGTGTTGCAGATACAGGCAAGGTCATGAAAATGTGTCTTTTACTTGCTGCAAGGTGATATGGTTTGTGATGGTCTTTGGCTCTGGAGGGGAAGTTTGGGTTTGTTTGTCGGTGTGAATTTTTGCCATTTGTTTCCTCTGTCACACTCTATTAAGTCTGTGGGCAGTATTGCTAATCTAGAAAACGGCGTAACGTTCGTTATGTAAGACTTTTTTTATTTTGGAGCAAAATGTGCCCAGAACAATTTGCATAATGTGCAGAATAATTTTCAGAATTCCCCAGTGAATAGGGGGTTTCAGATCAGCACTCAGTGATGCAGCTCTGCAGTTGTCCATTCACAAACGTTGCTATCCTGAACAGTTTGGCACCAAACAGGAATGTCTCTTCTTCCAGCTATCAAAGTTATCTCAGGTCACAGAGCTGTGACCAGTAGCATAACCTACAGATACACTGGAAGAAAACTATTCCTCACTTATGCCACTCCTCTGAGTATTTCCTTAGCAAAGCTCTGTAAGTGGTGGTATTTAGTAAATAAAATGCCTTCTGGAAAAAGCTATTTTAGGTCATTCAAAACTGCCAGTTCATTTGAATCCAGTTTGTTAGCCAATGTGAATGTTACCAGCCTTTTGTTTTGCAGTTACTCTCCTCTTCCTTCTCTTTAATTTTGAAGAGGCAATGAAGAGAGGGATGGTGTTTTCAATCATCAGAATACAAGATTGTGAAAATACTTTAGCTACTTTGAAACAG
The DNA here is from genome assembly GCA_013399075.1 of Chloroceryle aenea. Classification (NCBI taxonomy): domain Eukaryota; kingdom Metazoa; phylum Chordata; class Aves; order Coraciiformes; family Cerylidae; genus Chloroceryle; species Chloroceryle aenea. The sequence continues at coordinate 491,010 of VWZY01004812.1, forward strand.
TGTAGAGGGCTAATTTGTCACTTGAAAGTGAAAACTCTGGGCATCTTTTTGTGTTAGTATTTAGAAAATAGAGTTTTCTTTGGTTCCATTTTCTCATTCCTTCCTCCTGTTGGCAAAAGCTGATGTAAAACAGTTCTCTTGAGGACTGCTTTTATGCCTGGAATAGAAGCATATACATAAGATATTTGCTGAATCAGAGCCCATGAGCTAAGCTTAATTCTTAAGTTGACCCTGGAGCTGTTTCAAGAAACCATACAAATCATCTTTAAAAATCTTACACCATTCAGGATAAATACTGTTCAGCTATTTAATTTTACCAATTGGTGGATTGATAATAAACCATCATACAACAGTATTTTTTAAAAGGATGAAATTTTCAGAGATTCAAGGTATACGGCTGAACATGCTCTATAATCATGTAGATCATCAGGCCTGGAAAATTTAACAAGTGGGTTCACCCGTAGTTGCAGTACTGATTTATATAAAGTTTTGAAGAGTTAGAGGTTCTGTGCACAGACTGTAAACTGGTCGGGACACTTGGAGCTGGTAGTCCTGAGGGTGCTCCATTCTGCTACTGACCTGCTCCAGGGCAAGCCACAGCTCATGTCTGTCCCATAAAGGTGTGACAACTGCAGTGACCTTCCTGTCTGTATACCTGGACTGCATTTCTAAAATATTAATCACATACTGTAAGTATCAGTGTCAGTGTTTGATTTTTTTACACATGACCATCTCCTTTAAAACTTCTGTCTTTATTCTCTGGCCTATTTTCTGTGGCTCAGGACTGTGCTGCTCTGCCACACCACATACCGTGCTCCTGCCTTTTGGTGGGCTGATGCAGCTATGTCAGAAGGATTGCTAATTATCAGTGTAATAGTGTATGTTGCTCTTCAGACAGACAGAATTCTTAAAAAAGTCCTTCCAGTTCAAGGACCTAGGTCTGCATGTTCCTCACTTCTTTCATGTTGTCCCATCAAGCCAAGATGTATTTGCAAAATGCTACCTGCTTCAGTAGAGGTGTAGGAATGGAAACTCAGGAGGAAAAGATGTTTCATTTCCTTGATTTGGGATGTACCCCACATGCAACAATATTTGCCCATTTTACTGCTGATTACAGCCATCACATGTTGTTTCTTTTTCTTTATGGTTTTTTTTTGTGTTTGGTTTTGTTGTGGTTTTTTTTTTTTTTAAGGTTGAAAAACAACCCCTTTAACCTTTCTGTCTCATTAAACGTGCTGCAAGCCTTACAGCACTTAAACAAGCATCCCATGTGAGGGGCTCTTGACATCAGAGTTTTCTTTCTCAGATGCCTGATTACTTCCCCAAAGGTGTCTGATTACTCTTTGCTGGAGTCTCAAATGATGCTGTTTCCCATCAGTGGGAATTCGCCTTAGAATACCATCTTTAATTATGATCTTAGACTAAGTTAAATAATGAGCAGTCATAAATTCACTCTAGTAAAACTTACTTAGCTTTAGACTCTAAATTACAGCTAGGACATTTCTCTAGTAGCATACAGGCAATCATTTTCTTCACTGTTCTTTGTTATGCAGTACTGATACACAGTTTGGAAGTCCTTGTAACTTAATGCTGCTAAAACGTGGATAGGAGATATGTTGATTTTGCCTCCTGAATGCATTGCACTGGAGACAGGGCTCCAGGTATCCACCTGCAGTCAAAGGTACAGTCAAATGGCTCCTGATGCCAGAAATGAAACTAAGGCCTCCAGCAAAGATGCTGCCTTTTCAGCATGGAGTGGCATCCTTGCATTGGAGTGCACCTCCACTGCAGCAGCATCCAAAGTTCCAGAGATTCAGTGCAGTGATGTCATCATTTTGAGGCAGATAGTTAGACCATCAGCATTATCTGAATGAGAACAAGTTATTTGTCTCATTTATAGTCTCTGTTATTACTCCCGGTAATTTGTTTTTGCCTTCTAAATGCCCATGTTTTATGAGAACTCTCTCAAAACAACTTTGCAGTCTCTTCATGCCCTCGGGTTCTCTCTGGGAGGCCAAACAGAGTGTTAGGCAGAAAAGTTATACTCTTGCAGAATGTTGTTTATATATTTCAGTCAAACTTAAATGACCACAAAATACTCTATAGCAGTAAGTGTAATCTGTCCAAAACAACAACATAGGAAATGTAGATTTAAAACTATACGCTATTGAAATCTTAACCTGGGATTGCTAATGCAAAGTGATAACTATTTATTTTCTTTAAATATCTTGGGGAAAATTAAAATAAGCAAGAACCTTTTTTTAGCTAACTTACAATATGTTTATCATTACACTTGATTGTTCTTGTCCTTTGGAAGAAGCTTGGAAGATTTCTTCATAGATTAACTCCTTTCCAGTTTCCTTGGAAAACTGCACTTCTCCTACTTTTCTTTTTGATTTAATTTTGTTATGAAGATTATCCTTTCCAGATTCAATTCCCCTTAGTCAGGCCAGCGCCCTACAACAGCGTGCAGGTGCAGATGAAGCCATGTATCATTATTAGGATTTCTGTCGGTGCAGCAGACTGGCTCAGTGCGAAAGGTTCTACTTGAGGGTGGTAAAGTGCTGCTAATTGCTTGCTCTGCATCTTTTTTGCACTATAGACCTGCCTGGCTGCCACTGCGCCTCAGTGCTCCAAGTAAATGTACTGACCTATGGCTGCGAGAGTCTTTTATGAGGTACACCTCAAGTACCTGCTGTAATTACATTTTAGGCAGAAATCAGTGCACTTCTGCATATCTCATCCCTTACACCCCATTTGTGTCTTGCCCTGCAATGCTGGTTCCTGTGTCTGTGTAGTTGTCTTGGAGCACATCATACTAAAGCAGGAAAGGACAGGCTGCTGCTTTACAAAGAGTCTCAAATCAGTCAGGTCAAATGCAAAGTATTTCAGGAAAAAAATTGAGCCATTTTGAGGGAGAATTGGGCACAAAAAGATGTGGTACATATACCTGATGTAGGTTTCATGCTTCCCCTTGCAGTGGCTCTGTTCTGCAGGGTTCTGTTTTCACCTATAGTAACTTCTGTGTGGTTGTAAAGTGAGCACCACACGTCTGCTTGAATGTAGTGGACAGCTTGCCAATAGAATTATTAATAAACATAAGTAACTGCTTTCACTTGTTTAGAGATTATAAAGGGCCCAAAGAGCAAGAGAAATTCACTGTGAAAGTTTAAATATAGTTTGGGTTCACCGCTGCCACCTGAATCTGGAAGAGCTGAGTACTTGTAAGATAGCTGGATGATTTCTGCCCTTTACACCTGCAAGGGATTCCTTTCTGCACTAACGACCTGCCAGTCCAACTGTTTGGCCCACAGAAGCACTGATTTTAATTTTAGTCTTGGGAGTACCTTGGACCATGAGTGTCTGCAGCTCATCCCTTGTGTTGGAAAAAGCCTCCAGAAGCTAAGAAAAGGAAACTGCTTTCCCAGTCTCCTTTTGGGCATCCTCAAGCATGTGATGGGATGCTCTACCAGCCCTGTTGACTTGTTCTTCCTGTGCTTCCTGGTCCAAGCAACGCTTGCCAAGACATTGGAAAGGGTGTCTTGGCTAACATGGCAAATGTGTGTCGTTCTGGCAGGAAATCCTTGCAAAAACTTGCAGGGGAGATCCTTGGCCAGCAGCTTTTTAGCCCAGCGTGGCAGCTGATGGTGCAGGGCTGATCTGTACCCGCTGAGGCTGTAGGCCACAGCTGAAGAGACAATATTTGTGAAATACATAAAATATTTGGGCTCAAACACAATACAGTGAAACACACAGTCCATGCTTTTCAGTAAAACAGGGCCTGCTACTGTGATACCATGGAAACTTAAATGTTACGAAGAAAGCCATACAGGAGTGAATCCAAATGCTGGCTGTGCCTTCACCTCGGGAAATGGGCAGGCAGCAGAGGGGCAAAACCCAGCTTGCCCAGAGCCCCTCCACTGGAAGTGCCCCACGTGCCGTTTTGCTCATGAGGTTATTTCACAGGACTCATAAAACAAGTGCAGTGTCTGCCCGTGTCCCTCGCACCTTAAGAAATAACCCTGTCCATTTAAAGAATAGGGAAAGGTAAGAGTAGGAAAGATAAATAGTCTGTCTCCTAGCTACATTCTGCCTGTGGATTGAAGTAGATCAACACAAATATTTGTGTGTACAGCATGCTCTGGAGCCTGCAAATGCCTGCTGGCAAAGTGCAGGCAAAGATAAAGGAAAAATGTATGCTTCTCTTTAAAGCAATTATCCTTATATATTTATAATGTCATTTATAAGCACTCTGAGAAGTTAACAAGCTACACTAAAGCAAAGCAAAAAAATCACAAACATTTAGTAAAATGAGAAAGAGGAAAATGTTGTAAGAATGCCTTTTAGCACTTTTCTGTGCATTAAAACCTGTCTTGTCTCTGTGTGTGATCCTCGTAGTCTATTTGTTATCCTTTGGGAGCACAACCCTTGCTGAACTCTGAGATTGAATCCGACAGCCCAAAGAGTGCTGTTGTTTGTTATGGATCAGAGTCTCTTCCCAAGCATCTCCACCGAGTGCTGCCAATACAAGGTAGCTGAATCTGGCACTGTGTCACTTCCCTTACATGGCACTGTTGGCGTGGCACTGAAAGCAAGTGTGTGTTTTCTCATTGCACTGAGTTATTTCAGGGCTTATTTGAAGTTTTGAGGGTCTAATAGTGAGAAGGAATATGTATGTTTGTGTATTTATATATATACACATAGTTGAAAGTATTTTTCTTCCCTTCTCTGCTGGTGGCATCGCTTTTGTTTTGTCTGCAGTTGGGCTCCTGGAGGCTGCAGGGCTGAGTGACTGTGGTGCGGTATTTTGCCAATAGCACAGGCATCAGTGACAGTTTTCAGGTTTCTCTGTAATCAGCCAGGAAAGTTCTGGCTGAGTTGGGTGTTCTTAAAGCAATAGCAGCAAGTAGCCTATCTGTCCATCAGGACTGGCCATTCCAGCTTCTTCCAAATGCTGGGGCAGAGGGGAAAGAAACGCCCTCTCTCCCCCAAAAGCTTGACCACCAACTTGTGCTCATCAGAAAGAAAGGCATGAAACTCCCATACTGACCTCCACCATGCAGCCAGGAGCTGCAGCGCAGAGCAAGACAAGACAGACCCCGGTTCAGTAATAGTCTATGGGCACATCCTGGTGCTAATGTTTCTTCCCTCCATGTATGAATTGACTCAGCAGATCCCTGCCCATCTCACCATGAGAGATTCACAACTTCACTGGCATGTTGCTTTTCTGTGATGAATATTGTCAGGATTTCATCACACAACATGTATCCCACAGTACTAAGGAGAGGAATGGCAACTTTGCATCACTGAGACATACAGCAGGAGGGAGAGAGTGGGATTTTCCAAAAGAGGGCATAGCACAGCTAGAAATAACTGCCTTGAAAGTGTTGACATTTTTATGTATGGAAGAGCTAACTTGGAACATTTTTAGAGAATTTTATAAATCCCTCTGAGCCTACTGCCACTGGATTCATCATAAGAAGCACCTGTTTTACGGGAGAAGGTATACAAGAATTAACTGAATATACAGTTCTTGTGCTGTCTCAAACTTTCCCTAAATAGCTCTTTTTATAACCACAGGTAGCATATTCAAAAAGCATGATGAAAACCGGAAAGTTTGGCTGGTTTTGCGTTTCTGTCTTTGAAACAGAAATGTAGGCTGCTCTATTTAAAAAAAAAAAAAAAAAAAGGGGAAAAAAAAAAAAGCTGTCATATTCTCTTACATGCCCTTTCTGCATTCATGGATATATCTTAATATCAGCGGTTTATTTTTGCAAAACAGTAAACCCCCTTTTTGTCTTTCAGCCCTCTGAAATGGAGCTGCCAGGAGCTTTTGGATTAAGCTTTATCAGGCTTCAGTTAGGAAAGCCTCATGGAGGTTACGTAGCCAAGTACAACATACAAATCAAATTAAGGGAGAGATGAATGCAGAGTTGTTAAATTAATTTTGTTTGTTCCAGGCCATTGGAATGTTTTTAACATGAAGAAAATAATTCTCTGCTGTGCGGCTGGCCTGGCTGGCGCTTAAGACTGTATTAGCATGCTGCATTTGTCTGCCAGTGGCAAACAGGTTTTCTCCAGGCTTGAGTGAGCCCTGGTAGACAAGACTATCCAAGATGCTGGCTTGCCCTTTGCCTTCCCCATCAGGCTGATCTGCAGAGAAAAGACTGTGTCAAGCTCCTGCACAGCCCCACACATGGCCAGCAGCTGGAGACACCAACTGAGGCTGCCCTGTGTCAGGTCAGGGGGCTTCCTCCAGATGCACCCATGCAGCCCTCCCTCTTCTGCAGGACCTTTCCATAAGGCAGGAGCCAGTGAATTTGTTCAGGTCATCCCCGATGGGAGGGTGAGGCAGGTTTTTTTTCACATCAAGAAGTCTGAGGTGTGCTACACTTTGGTCACTGCTGCCCGCTGTGGGGCATGCTTGTGGTACTGCAAATGCACCAGCCTGTTGAGTACCACAGAGATGTAGCTCTCTGGCCTTGGCAAGGGTTTTCTGCCTCCAGGAGCCCTGGCATGGACTGTCTGCTAGCCAGGACATGGTGGCTTTTGTGTCCTGCTAGATATACACAAGACCAGCTCAGGTATCTGCTCGGTATTGCACTGCACCACAGAAAGGCATCCTGAAAGTTCCCTCCATATATTTAATATCCCTTAGGACCTGAATTTAAAAGATAGCATTAGTAATATTTTTCCTAAAAATAGTTGAGAACTGCTATTTCAGTATGAAATGATGCTGGTTGCAGGTTTTAATTCTTTGTTTTTATTCAAGCAATCATGAATTCACAGGCTTATTTAGACTGGTTTAAAAAAAAAAAAAAGCTTGTATTTCCAATTACTGTGTCTTGATTCAATCCAAAGGAAGGTGCAGACTTCTTCCTCCCTGTCTCAACCTCTTTATACATTTTTGTTTGTTTGTCCTTTAGCTGCACATTTTTAAAAATCAGTAGAGATTCTCCAGCATCTAAAAAAAAAAATAAATAAAACCCACCATAAACAAGCCTGCAATTCTTTTAATCTTCGTTCAAAAATCCAAGGCACACAGTGTATTGAAACAAAAATTAGATCTCTCGGAAATGCCAGTTGTTTTATAGATGGTCAAATCATTACGCTTTTTTTGTTGCCTTTGAGACATTTGCTACATTATTATGTATCATTTTAATTAAATCATCAAATTGAATTATTGGATCGAGTGTTTTTTTTTATTCCATTGTGTCCTGAGCAGGTTTGGTTAAATTAATAAAACCATATGTTTCATTTTATAAAAAAGATTTCTTTTTTACCCATTTGTAAGCTGATTAAAAAAAAAAAGGTGGCTGAACAGAAAAGGTTGGTTATTACTTAATTGCATCAGGTACTGCTACGTGCCTTGGAGTAATTGAAACGCAGTCATACTAAGTCATGAAAATTTTGTAATATTTACTGTGAAAAAACAGTATTGTCAATTCAGTCTCCTTTTAGCTGGTTGTGAATGAGGTTTGTCCTCATTAGAACTGGCCCCAGTGAAGTCACTGGAGTCATTCAGCAACTTGGTCATTCCATGACCTTCTTGGATCAGGCAGGGTGCAGCATCAGGAAGGGTCTCCTAACCTTGACCCTGTGACTCTCCTACTCAGCTTTGAGAAATACCCTCTTCTTTCCACTGATTGGCATGAGCTGTTCTGAATAGCATCAAGCCTGGCTGCAAAGAGGCATGGAATAGAGGATGTGGCAGTCCCTTCACCCTGGGGTGGCTTGGGGTCCTTGTCTGAAAAACAGTTGGCTAGCCATGGTCCAGAGGGGTATTACAATTAAGTTAGTTCTCTCTGTCTCTCGCGAAGGTTACCTGCTTGAATTATTTCCAGAACAATTTGATGCATGGTTACTTTAAATATATAAATCTCTGCATGTCCTCCTGGAGGAGGAGGACTGGGTAAGACTTAGAGATCTAGGCAGCCCTTCACCCTGAGCTCCTACCTATGATAGGATTTGATTAGGTGGAAAGATAAAGGCTGACCTGGCATTTTGAAGTGTAAATCTGTGATGACAAAGGGCTTCAAAGGGGGCACTTATGATTTATTGGTGCAGTTATCAATAAACAGTGATGTCAGTGGGAATTGATCTGCCTATCTGAGCATAAAGAGGTGAGTGAGCATGGAGAGGCATAGCAGGGATTGTGAAGCTCTGTAAATAGTGTCAACAGCAACTACTTTTAGCTTTGCCTTCTTGGGTCCTGGCCACCTTGGTACCATGCTCTGTGGCACCCTGACACTGTGAGCTCCCTGCAGAGACCAGGAGGGATCAGGAGGGAATGGGTCTGCAGGCAGCAGACCGAGGCATTGCTTCTGGCTTCATGGCATTGCCAGCAGAATGCTGTTTTGGTCCCTTCAGCTCAGTGTAAATAGAACCTCATACTAATTTTGTCAACAGTTTGAGGTGCTGCAGGGTTTGTTTGCTTTGCTGGATCATTCTTCTGGGTTGAGCAGAAGGATCTAGTGCAAAGCTGCAAGATTGTCACCATTCATGGCATGAGCAAACGCCAAAGATCTTTCCTGCCCAGGCGTAGTTCTGCAATATATGTTCTCTTGACCAAGCTAGCTACAAAATGTGGGTTATAACTGCACAAATGCATTTGGCGGGTATTTTTATACTGTACTGGTGACATTGGTGTTTACTGCATTTCATCATTTTTATTTAGGAACTGTGCCTATTTCAGTAATGTTAACAGCAGTGCTACATGACCAACCTGCAAGTCCAGGCATTCGAAAGAGACACTTCTCCCCTTCAGTGCTGTCAGGACTCTTTAGAAGTGAAATAATGGCCCAATATGCACACGGACACATACCTGCAGAGCGCAGACAAGCTGAATGCGTTGGCTTTAAATGGAAAACTCGTTCTGGGAAAAATAATTTTGCAAACAGTGTCAGCATGATGGGCTGGGTGACACTTTGACTTTCCTTGGCAGAAGTGACCAGCTCCTCTGCCACGGCACATGTATTTAGGTATCGTTGCAAGTGGTATTTCTTGGTTCAGAGTTTATATTGGGAAAGAGAATGTGAGAATCTGTTTTTAGTTGTGTATTTTAAACTGGACTTTTAAAGCTTAGGAAAAAATCTAAACTCCACAGTTGGGAAGTGGATGATGTACTTTTTTGATAGCATGTGAGTGCCATCTAGCGTTCTCCATTCATACCCTGACCTTTACACTTCAGCAGTTTGAAAAGTGTTTTCTTCAGTGGCTGTGCACACCTGACTTCAAGTGTCGGGGCTGGGTTAGCACCTTGCCTCGGTCTTCCCTGGAGAAGTTTGGGGGTTTCTGGCTGCAGTAAGCAGCAGCCGTGCTTTTGCCTGGTGTTTAAGCTGTTCCTGTACTGACGTCCCCACCAACTGAAGTGAGAAATAACTAGTGGCTCCTTGCTGCAGGCAGGGTTAGGAAGACACGGCTTTCAGAGCTGGGCTGGAGGGTTTCCCTGCCTGTTGTGAGGAGGAGATGGCCAAGAGCCATCAGGTGCCACTCTCTTCCCTTTGCTAGTGATATATTACTGACAAAGAGTTGAAAATCTATGAAGGAAAATATATAGAAAAAGGGAGTATAAAGTAACTTCTGTTCTATGTGTAATATACTAGGTTATGAGGAAAATACTTACTGACCCCATAGTGTCACATTTTCAGAAGTTACAACTATTTCCAGGGCCTGCAGAACACACTGGAGTATTTACCCCCTTTGTATGGTCCAACGCTGTGGGCCAGGGAAGCTCGGGCTTGGGCTGATTGGACTTGTTAATGTTCCAGTGCAAAGCTCCTAAGTGACTAAGTTAAAGTGTATGTACAAACACTGGGACTGAAAATAAGTGGAGAACTAAGCAACCTGCCTGCAGAGAATGGATTCTCTCACTCCCTTTCCTCTGGAGAGCAGAAAGCAGCTGCAGGTGGTATTAAATCCCATTGGTCTCAGTGGATTGCAGTCTAAGCCATTACTGTAGGCAAGGGCATTAAAGAAAAAGCCTGTCTCTTAGTGAGGCACAGTTTTTCCTGTTTGTTTTCTCATGGTTATTTAGAAGAGCTTCATATTTTTTCCTTCTGTTTTTTAGCTTGCAGCACTCCCCCAGTCAACATGAAAGTGCAGCCTGTGAACAGGACAGCATTACTTGTAACCTGGAACCAACCAGAAACCATCTACCACCCTCCGATCATGAACTACATGATCTCATATAGCTGGACTAAAAATGAAGATGAAAAGGAGAAGACTTTCACCAAGGATAGTGACAAGGACCTGGTAAAACCACAGCATCAACTCCAGACATATGTATCAAGCTATCCTTATATTGCTGTTTTCTCAGTAGAAGGAAGTAGAGAAGGAAAGCTGTTGTGACCTTACAGACAGGATAGTGTTCAACCCACAATGAATTGCTGTTAAAATGTTCAGCATTAGTTGAATATTGCCTAATATACTATCCAAAACATTGGAGTGTGCATTCAGTTTATGTGAATGCATAAATGACTAAATCTGTAGATAACTTTTTCATGTACCGTTGCTGAGAAGCATCTGGCTTGGGAAATAGTTAGGCTCTGAATACCTTTTGGAGTGTGTTCAGCTCACAGATTTTGACATTAAAAGTCTGATCCCCCAAAATCTGTTCGTGGGCTCAGGCTTTTCACTGTGCATAGCCCCTTGCAGTCTTTGGAGTAGTTTCTGGCAGTAACTGCTTCCAGCAATAGGAGCTGCATGGTCAGAGCTAGAAGATTATTGTGGAGTGGCCCTGTACAAGCACTGCCTGTGTCTGGCAGTGGGAGTAAGAGGCAAGAACAAGACAGTTCCAGTACAGATGGAAACACCAATCTATCTCCTCCATTTAGGATTTGATCTGCTTGTCATTCTTGTCTAAGTGGAAGCAAGTATTGTACCGGTCTTTAACATTCTCTGCATATAAAATCAAAGTGACATATTCAGGTTTGAAAGGCCTCCGTTTATTGTTAATCAAAGAAAGCCTCTAGAATAATGAAACCAGTAATTGTATATGCACATGAAAAATGCAGCAGCACAGAGTGTTATTCCTAATGACTGTTATCATATTTTTTTTCAAATGCACAGTCCTCTGGGCCCATTCAATCAGTTATACAATAATACTTCTCTTATTCTCTTAGATGAAGATTCTTTTACTTCATTTCCATTTATATTTTCAATTTCCCCACTAGACATTGTTATCTGGGTCACATTAGGGAATGATGTGCCTCATGAAATCAGAAAGGAATCTATTGAAAGGCACCCAAGGTTATGATGTATTGTAACCTCTCTCTTGTCATAACTTCACACTCTAAAGGGTGATATTTTTTAATCAGGTACAAGGTGGAGAGCCTTAATCAGCAGAAATTAGGTGGGCACAGAGAAAGCAACCTGTTTTATGTAAAAGAAATAATTAAAAGTGCAGGGGATGTGATGGAGTGATAGCTTGGAAATAAATTGCAGAGAGACCCTGTGCTGTGCAGCAGAGCTTGGAGGTTAAGAAAGCAATGACAGCTTAGTCTATTTTAGGGGCCAGAGAAGAAGGAAACTTTTTCAGAGGAAAGTGTGATTCATTTTCAGCGTGCTGGCAGAGGCAGCTGGTCTGTCCCATCTTGAAACAGAGCTAGACACATCACTGGTATTTCAAGTGACCCACGCAGCTACTGCTGCTGTCTGCTGCAAGACATGAACTGATGTGATTGTGGACTAAGGCAACACAAAAGAGTGTCTGCAAGACAGCAGGGCAGCATCTCAGGTCTAAGAGTATGCAGGAACATCCCAGCCCGTGGTACTCAGCCATCATGTTATACAGGCCACTGGCCATAGCTATTTTTTTTGCAAAATAGTCATTTAGAATGTGATGTGACTTTCCTGGGCTTATCCCAATGTTTGGGAATTTGATTGGCACCTATAAAAATCTCATTTTAATTTCTTCAAGGTTAAATTATTTGAGATTTAGGTTTTTCTGAGGATAACAGACTTTCAGACATGAAGACTCTTATGAGAGTAAATGTGAGATATGTTCATTTCTTTGTCGTAGTCAGAGTCAGCAGTCTGGGTGCTTCACTTTGGCCTTGCCCTCTCCCAGGGGACCAGTGAATGTTTCTATTTAGAAATAAGTTTGTCTTATATGTCATAAATGTCCTGTGTTAGCACAATGCTTTATATATTTCAAATTGATCGTGGACAGTACTGTGGGGGTAAAAAACTGAATAATATCTATTTTTTTTAAACAGAAGGCCATCATTAGCCATGTCTCACCTGACATCCTTTATCTGTTCAGAGTTCAAGCAGTTTGCCGAAATGAAATGCGTAGTGACTTTAGCCAGACTATGCTCTTTCAAGGTAAAAAAAAACACATACATATTTTTTCATTGCATTACTCTTTATTTGTTTAATGTTTTCTTTGTAGAGTGCAGTATGATGTGGAATGATTTCAGAAGGTGTTTGAATGCATGTAAAAAATGCTAATTTCAGATCGTGGCCAGTGCCTTTGTCAGAGTCCTATTTCTAGTGATGGGTGTTTGCCTACACCTCTGCTAGCAGGGTACGTCGAGTTTTATGAGAATTCAGAGTTTTTCTTGGTACTAATTTTCTAAAACAAATTTTATCAGAGACTGCTTATGCATCAGAGGCATAGCTATAGCAGAATGTGAGTATGATCAGTGTCTGGTTTATGTAAAGGGGAAAGGAGATCACTCCTACCTTGACAGCCACATGTGGAGACATTCAGGTTTTACTGTGCACGCAACCTCGGTGATTTCCAAAGCATGCATATTTAAATGAAAGCCAAAGAACTGCATGCTAAGCTGTCCTTAGTCATGGATTTCCTTTTAAGTTTATTGGAGAAATCTGTTAAAGCTGAAATTTGATAGAACTTGATGCTTTTTCATCTTTTTAAGTGCCAAAATTTTGCTCCTTCCTGGGATTTTATTACTGCTTTTTTATTAAGTAGGGCAAAATTCACCTCTGCTGAGAGTATTCCCTCCCATTCCAGTTTACAGATGGGTCAGATTGGTAATGGAAGAACAAAAAAGAGTATTAAAAATTTAAATCCTTAAGGTGAAGGAAAGAGTTACAATACAATAATAGAGTTATTCTTCAGGGTGATTTTTGGAAAATGTGGAGGTTTTAATCCTGCTTGGTTAGCCCTTAGTATCTGAAGTGTTATCAAGCTGTGGACACAATTTAGTTCTGTTGCAACGTCATGCCACAGTGTTATCAGCATTGCAGAGAGAGCAGGGAATGGACACGTCCTATGCAAGCAGCACCTCGTGCGTAGCTCTCAGTTTCTCACTGTCTCAGCACAGTGATTTGGGCTACGTGTTAAGTGACAGACAGAAGCCAGAAAGTTGGTATATTACTGATTATGGCCTCTTCTGGAAGATCATAGAATGGAAACATTGTTTGCAATTTGACCATGGTACCTTTTTCGTCGCAGTTAAGAGGAAATCATTATTAACAGTTTTGCCAGCTACTCCTGAGGTACTGTAGCCCATCGTTCAAAGCAATGGGAGTGATACACACGTCTGCAGCGGGAGCAGATGATGTATTTACTTCCACATCTCCCCAGAAAGGAACTGCTTTTCTCATCTTCAGCTGTACCCAAGTTCTAACCTAGAAAGAGTCCACTTGAGCTTTCAAAACGTTCTTCAGTGGCTGATTAGAGTTGTAGCTGAGATAAATAGCAATAAATAATTATATCATCATAAGAGCAAACTATTAGAG